>CM065122.1:8257500-8777500 GCA_033026305.1 Cirrhinus molitorella | reverse complement strand
GTAAATGACGCTTTAACTTAATGTCATTAAAACGAAAGTACAAAGGAAATGGTTGAAATAACCATAGCATTAACAGCAACCTTAAAATTAGAGCGCAAGGATTAACGTTATCTGTCACATGCGTTACAACATCATTAAAATCATCATTCACCGATAGAAAGTAATAGTTTAAATGCTGTAGCATTATATTTTATGAAAATAAGATAAAGCACCACACATCATCCAAAGGTGTGACATAAAATGCCTACTTTTAAAGCCTTTTTTATCTTACTTACATAGGCTAATAAAAAATAAAGAGAAATATACTAAAATGTATTTGAAATACCTTTATTTCATGCCAAGTACAAATTTACATATTTAATAAAATTCCTAATAAAAAATACCTTGTACTTTTAGTAGCCTATACTAAACTGGCATAAAGTGTGCTAAATTGGAAGTATAGTGCTGATGTCCAACTAAAGATGAACTGAAGTATATTTGATTGTGCTAAAGTGGAACTATTGCAAGTATATTTCAGGTACATTTGAAATATCTTTCATTTAAAGACCTTTTTATTCAAAGAGAATACAAACCTCAGCAATAGTGACATTAAAACACATTTTAGGCTTCATATTAAGAAATTCAAATAAAGTTTAATTATAATTTTTATGTCAAAGTCTCAAAGGGATGTATTAGTAAATATGTTAATAGATTTGAACTATACTTAATTTGAAATAAATATATATTTTAAATACATTACTTTTCACTAGGGTAATTTCTACGTCATGCCATAGCATCATTAAACTAACATCTAACAGTGGACAAAAGTGTTTTATTTATTAAAAATAACAAATGAGGTGTCATTTGTCCCCTGACTAAGCATATAAAGAATTTAGGGAAATTATTTAAATAATCCTTTACACATTATTAATCGAATCGCATTGAATTTTATTGTGAATTTGCAAAAATCAATCTTGAATCATATCGAAACCACAGACTGTAAAAAACATAGACGTAGTGTCAGTTTCGTCACCCATAGGTTTCTGAAGAGCGTTTTTGAAGCAAAAGTTGGGTGGGGCCTGTCGTCGCCATTTTGGAAGCGCGTCACCGCACGTCACTCCAGGAAAATAGAAAATGGACAAAGAGGCGGGACGTGGGTGGAGCTAAGATGTCTGGTTGCTGAAACCACGGCAATTTATTAAAATAATCCTGATGAAGTAACACCCTAAGAAAAAACAAACGCAATAACACGGCTGAGATGCCAAGTTCAGCTGCTGGAATAAGCTGAGGTAATGTGATGGCTGCCTGACACCTGTCACTCAAATGGCCACGCCCTTAATTATGCAGAATTTTAATGCTTAATATAATTGAAATGGGTGAGTTAGAAAAAAATTCACCCCCCTCAGAACCAAAACCAGCTTCAGTCACTTCTGTATTGTTTCAAGAGCGAGAGCGGGAGGTTGCCGTTTGATCGAAACCTTATGAATCGTGAATCGATTCGCTGTTTACCCAAAGATTCACAGCCCTAATAATGGTCCAAAACAGCTTTAAAAGATCTTTTATGTTAGAATATGAAGTTTAAATATATATTTTAAAAACTAACACTTCTTGCCCGGAAGACCTATCATTTCATATCATCATGTGACCGTGATAATATCAAGACAGTAAAAAAAAAAAAAAAAAGTATAAAAGTATTTACATTTATGTATTCGGCATTTTATCCAAAGTGACTCAAACTGTGAGCCTTAGTGCTCAGTTTTGCTCAGATCTGATTTTTTCGTATAGCTGTTCACATTCAAATGTGTACAATACAAACAGGGCTGCCAGGTCTTCACAACAAAATCTGCCCAATTGTTTCTCAAAACTAGTCCAATCGTGTTCTGGGAGGTAAATATAGCATTAGTGGGGTCACTTCAACCCACAGAGTTGAAAAACAACCCGCGGCAACATTGAAAAAGCAGCCCAGTTCTGCAGGAAAACTGTGGACTTGGCAACACTTGCACAGCACGCTTTCATACCGAAGTAAACGGAGGATATAAAGTAAGCGGATTATGCTCTAATTTATCGTGTGATCTGCTGCCGAAGCCAACGAATTTATGCACAGGCAATATGAAAAATAAAGACAAGGATGTGATAGAAGAGAGTTTTGAAAAATTCTCATTAAGTAAAAAAATAATTAGGCCTTCTATTGATGGGATTGTAGGCACTGTACCATAGCAAAGCTCATCGCAGCATGTTTACAGTACAGAAGCTGCTTTGAAGACAGATGCCTTATCAGCTCCAAAAATATGCATCTTCAGTGTAGATAAAGTTCCGCTGTCCCACCCTGCACCAGATCTTTCTCCCAGACCACCGTCAGAACCAGATGGCTTCTCAAAAGACCGGACCGAGGTTTGGTTCCATCCTCTAATGAGCACAAAAACACCTAGCAGCTGAAATAGTTAAATAATTACAGTCCAGGTAAACTTTTGTATTGACACTAATTTATAATCAACATTTGTCTCGCTTCGTCCACCATCTTCGGCTGCTTTCAAAAGACAAAGCCATCTGCGCAAACAAACACGCAGGGGCTAATTGCATCCTCATCTACAAATGACTCCAGCTTAGACTGTTATTAATAAAACTCATTGCTGACATGAAGCAGGGCTTCCTGAGGGCTTAACACATCCGGCCTGCCGCACAGAGAGATCCAACGACAGGAATATTTAGGGAATTAAAGCCTGATTCGGGAACAACCAGAGGCTCAGAGCTAAAAATAGACGCTGCGGGCTGCTGGTGACAGGTCTCTTTGAGGTCGCCTCGTCCTGCATCTCCAGGGGACGCTCTCTGTTTGTGTGAAGGGTATTTGTGTAGAAGTGTAGAACATGACTTCGGGGAAGCCAAAAGAGAAAGCTCGCTCTATTAATTCTATATTAATGCTCAATCCAGAGCCCTGCTGCAAGTTTATTGCGGGCTTAATGCACCTCAATCTCTTTACATACAGGGCTGCATAGTGGATGTCAAATGTTGTTATATGATGTCTGCATGACTCTGAATGTCTGTAATCACAGGATATGCCTCTTTCTAACTGCCTGTAATGGGGTGATCAAGTGTCCATTCTCATCATACGCTTTAGACGACTGTCTGCTGGCTACATATACAGCACTTAAACCCATTGCAAAAATGACCAGCCTTTTAAACTTGCTTGTATATCTCTCAGTATGTTACAATATATCATTATCAAATATTGGATTCTATTTTTTGTCAAGCTGATTGTAGGCCTCCCTGATGTGTGCTTATGCACCTCAGTTTTTGACTGATAGGAGCATTCTTTGTGGATCATTTTGACAAAGTTCACTTAACTGGTGCACAAACTTAGTACAATGATGGCAAAGATCGATCAGTTCCAAACAGAAATACAATACTAATTATGCCAGTTGAAAGAAAATAATGTGATTGAATAAATATTGAATCCTGTTTTTGACAGTAATACAGTATAACAATATTTTTTGGTCATTTCTGACTGGGAACACAATAACAGGATATGATTAAAATCCCCCAGAAAGTAAAAAAAAAAATATATATATATATAATTTTTTTTTTAGGGAGAAGTTGTTATAACGTGAACAAAGTCTGTAATAAAAATATTTAGTGAAAAAAACAAAATGATCTCTGGAATGACTGCAATATTAATACTATTGATGTACTAATTGAGAAAGTGATGTGAAAAGCTATAATAAAATACAATCAAAATATTACTTGAAAAAAATTACAATTAAAACCAACTAACAAATAAATAAAGATTTGCTACCTTGGAAACTTCGTTTGAGCACAAAAATTACTAACCTAAAATATATAAAAACTACAATTGAAACTAAATTAAAGACAAACCTGAACAGTAATATTTTAATAACTTTAAAACAAAAAGTAATAATAATGATGATAAAAGCACAACAAAATTACAAAAAAAAAAGAACTGAAAATGAAAATGAAAATGATAATATATAAGTAAAAGCTGATTCCATATTTGTATATATAAGATTGTAAGATTGTTTCTGTTTTATTGTTTCTTTATATTAATATTTCTTCTCAGATATTAGGTAAAAATGAATTTGTATTGTATTGAATTTCAGTACTTTAGTACTGGGTGACGTTTATTGCAATGAAACTGAGCTTACTGCAATATATTGCATTCTCCATGAAAGAGATCGGTCAAGCTGCCTTAAAATTTGGACAAAATGAAGTATCTTAGAAGGCAGCATAAGGTCGCTTCCTACCTTTTGGAAGGGCCTTTGAATTGGAAGTGCGCCTTAAAATGCTGTCTAGGTAGGCAGCTTGCTAGGCTTTGGAACAAAGCTAATATTGGATCAGAGTACAAATAAAAAACACACTACTTTCTATGGAAGGGTTTCTGATTTTTTTTTACATTAGTGTGCACTATTAGGCATACCTATAATGCTCCTACGTACATAATTAGCTGGCACCATTTAATAATATCAGTTTTTGGCCTTCTCCCAACATGAGCCTCAAATGCTCGCTAACTTACAGTATGATGACTCCAGGACACAACACAATGGTTTTTCCATTACAAATGCAATACGAAGACCACCTATTAGCCTCCATTTATGCCAGTATCTGGTGCCATCTATTTGTAATTACAGACAGATGTTAATATCAGCTATAAACATGATTTAAGAACAATGGCCGCATGATTGACCATCCATTCAATGGGAAACCTCTCGTAGACGAGCCCACCGGTCCAGCGGGTGGCAGGCAGACTGTGGCACAGTGCAGGGCTCATGTGCCAAGATCCCGTTCGCTGGCAGGAGTTGAGTGTTTGGCAGGAAGTAAGGGAGATGGTGTGTGTTGGGGGGGCGGCACCTGCCAGCAGCCCATCACCTGGTGAGACTGACCAAGCGCACACCCGGTGCATGAGCACACACACACACACACACACACACACACACACACACACACACACATATTCATGAACACACACCTGCAGCCTTCAACTATTCACAGTCTGACACAATTCACAGCAGACAAAAACTAAGAGTGCTTCATCACACCATCCTGAGAAAGAGCTTCACCCATGTATGCTATGAAACTCCATATAAGAGGAGAACAACAGCAAACAGACAAAACAACAACAATATTATACTTACATATGAAATATTACATTTAATATTTCATAAAATACTACATTAATGTGACACTCAGACGTGTCATTACATCACATATATTACAAGAGAAAAGCTTTTTTAATTGTAATGTTTCACAATATTGTTAGTCAATTATGAAATATTAATCAACATTATTTAGCAATTGTTTGTTTACTTTGTTTACATTATTGATCAAATATTTATAGAATTATATCTACCTGTCTTTCTTGCTTTTCATCCATCTACAGTATCTATCCATCCATCTCTGTCCATCTATCCATCCATCCATCCATCCATCCATCTCTATCCATCTTTTCATCCATCTACAGTATCTATCCATTCATCTCTATCCATCCATAGATCCATGTCTATCCACCCATCCATCCATATATCCATCCATAGATCCATGTCTATCCACCCATCCATCCATATATCCATCCATAGATCCATGTCTATCCACCCATCCATCCATCTCTATCCATCTATCATCTGTCTATCCTTCCATCCATCCATCCATCCATCCATCTATCCATCTATCCATCCTCCATGTCTATCCTTCTATCTATTCATCCACCCATTCATTCATGTCTATCCACCCATCCATCCATTTATCCATCCATACATCCATGTCTATCCACCCATCTCTATCCATCTATACATCCATATATCTATGTCTATCCACCCCATCCATATCCATGTCTATCCACCCATCTCTATCCATCTATACATCCATATATCCATGTCTATCCACCCATCTCTATCCATCTATCCATCTGTCTATCCTTCCATCCATCCTCCATGTCTATCCTTCTATCTATTCATCCACCCATTCATTCATGTTCATCTATCCATCCATCCATCCATCCATATATCCATCCATGTCTATCTATTCATCTATCTATCTATCTATCCATCCATCTACAGTACCTATCCATTCATCCATCCATCCATCCATCCATCCATGTCTATCCTTCTATCTATTCATCCATGTTTGTCTATCCATCTATCCATCTATCCATCCATCCATCCATCCATCCATCTAAAACTATTTCAAAAACTTAAACTGGCAAGACTGATAGTAGATTTAGGAACTAACATGAGAAAGTGTGAATGATAATATCAATAATGTCAAAAGGGCAAAATATTGACAAATTCATCAGAATGGCCAACACACTCGATTCATCAGCCTGGATAAACACTCATATTTCAAAACAGCAAAGCCATTTGGCAGCTCCTCAACAGGTAACAAACCTGCTGAAGAAACCCGACCAGTCTCTCGGAGGAGCTGATGGGAGCAGAGCTCAGCCTTATGCTCCTCCCGTTCCCATCATTCAGCACTGAAACCCCTCTCCTGTTGCTCTGATGAAGCCTGGGAAACAGATCCAGGCCCCTTTAAGCAGCAGGCAGCCCTTCTTCAAATATCACAGCAGAATGGATAGTTTTGAAACCCAAGCTGAGTCGGGAAGGAAAGGGTTAGAGGGTCTTTACGGACCCCGAGAGAGGACTTGTCAAACGCAGAATGACAAAATGCGCCATCCGAGGCAGGCTCTTTTGCCGTTGCTGTACGGGAGGCTTGTTACACAGGGATCTCGCAGACCCTTATGGTCATTTCAGCTCTTTAGCAAATACATCATCTGAGCAACAGGGCCAGCGTCCCAACGGCCAGGGTGTTGAGAGACTGCAGTTAAGAGGTGACTGACATGATATATGAGAGAAGGCTGTTGAGAGGGAATGAGAGGAACGATATGTTAATGGAGATCACAAATAGCAGCTACTAGAAGATCAACAGCGGACGTTTTTAGATCTCTCTTCAAGCCTTTAAGAAAAACTGTCATTGAAACTGCCTTTTAAAGATACACTCAGTCATTTTATCCTCATTACAAAAAATGTGCACATAAATAAATAAACAGTACTTGAAAACATTTTTTAAAATGATTTTCACTCACAAAGTTGAAGGCTCATACAACTGGCCTAATAAAAGTTTTGTTTTACATGCTGTGATCACATGACTAGCAGAAGACTACTTTATCTCGATAACCACTTCATCAAACACTTTCAGTTGAATTAATTTTACTTGAAATCAATAAAAAAAAAAAAGAGCACTTCTATGATGACACTGGTAACTTGTTTTTGTGTGATGCTGAATGAGGGTTGTTATTGTGAACTAACAAATATATATATATATATATATATATATATATATATAAAAATAATAATAAATAGATATAAATATTAAATGAAAAACTTACATTTAGAAATATTTCTAAAACTTAATATATCTACTAGCTGAAACTGAAAGTTGAAGCACTAAAATTACTAACTGTAAAAAATTGAATTAAAAACAAATAAAATAGTAATATTTTAAAAAAAGAAACACACATTAATAAAAAATGAAAAATAAATAATACAAATGATAAAAGCACAATTACTAAATTTTTATTAAAAATGTAAAATTATTAATAACTTAAAAATTATTTAAATGAAATTAATAAATTATACATTAAAATAAATAAATACAAATTGAACTAAAACATAAATACAATTTACCTAATAAATAAAATTTAACTAAAACAGAAATTAAAAAACAAACTCAAAAAAATAAAACAAATTATTAAAAATGACAAAAGCACACAAGACAATTACTAACATTTAAATAAAAAATGTATATACAATTTTAAACTACATTTTAATAAATGATACATTAAATAAATCTCAATAGTAATATTTAAAAAAAAAAAGAAAAATGACAAAAGCATACTAAAAGACAATTACTAAAATTATAATTAAAATTTTAAATTAAATTAATAAATTATACTTTAAATTAAACAAATGATAAAAGCACACAAGACAATTACTAAAAAATTAATTTAAATTTTTATATCATTTTTTAAACAAAATTAATAAATTATACATTAAAATGAATAAGGACAAATTGAACTAAAACATAAATACAACTGACCTAAAACAGAAATTAAAAAAAATAAACCTCAATGGTAATATTAAAAAACACAAATTAACACAAACAAAAATGACAAAAGCACACTTAATATAAATAAAGTTTTATTAAAAAATAAATAAAGTTTGAACTAAAAAATACATAAAATTAAACTAAAACAGAAATAAAAAAAAATACTTAAATAGTAATATTTAAAAAATAAAACACAAATTAAACTACATTTTAAAAATTTATACATTAAATTAAATGAATACAAATTTAACTAAAAATAAATAAAAAAGAATAAATCTCAATAGTAATGTTTGAAAAAAAAAAAAAAAAAAAGATGATAGATCTATTAAAAGACATTAATAAGTCCAGTGACTTTTCAATGCTTGGAAAGCAGTTAAAACTTTTTACAATAAAATAAAATCCCTAACATTTCCAGGTTTTCCTTGACCTAACTAAACAAAAAAAAAATTGATGGCCATGTTTGTGTTGCCAGGTTATATATTACCTAAGTAAATTCTGTCATCATTCTGCTCTCATTCGTTCAGTAGAAACTCTTGTGAAGCAAGGCCGACCATTTCGGAGAAAAAGAGGTAACTAAAAAAGAGCGGGTGGAACACGCCAACAGCGATTTCACATGCCATTACTCTTGTCACCACCAGAAAATGCGCGGTTTCATCTTTCGTGCGCCCACCACCTCGAACACAGTGTTAAAAAGTATTAAAAACAAGCTCGGAGTGCTGCAAATACGATAGAAGTTTGATAGAAGCCCCAATCCGACGTGCTGGCAAGAGCTGATAGGATCAGCGGGAGCCCAGGGCCTCCCTAAAGCATTTACATGATTTACAGTACTCCGAGTGGCTGTGAACCTGCAGGAAACAGGCCTGTTGGAATGAGAAACGAGTCGAGGGGATCTGCACCACTAGAGGGCTTCCTCCAGGCTTCACCGAGATTGGGAATAAGAGGGAAGTGTACTTTAACACACACTTACGACTCATTTACAGCCTGCAGGCTCTTATCTCTGCAGGAGACACCTGTGATGAGAGCAAACACTGCTTTAAAGAGCAAGCACACCATCATCTTTAAACAAATCATCTGACTTAGTGACTCCCTCCCGTATTGCGCAGTGTGATTTACTGCCAGTAGCCAGAGGCGTACGACGACATATAAGAGAATAAAAGAACAGATTTAATTAACAAAAATAAATATGTCGTCCCTCCAGCGTGCATTAAGATTCATTTTCAGGTCTTTCTAATCTACAAGTGCCTCAGGAATGTAGTCGCTATCAAATATGCGCTAATCTTCAGAGACTGAGCGCACTGAAATTAAATGACAGAAAAGCAAAACAAAAAACACATCATTGGATAAACTGATATTTGCATTTACTTTGCATTTATTCAATTGTTAGCATAATGACAATAAAGTAATTATATTAGGCACATAACAGAGAAAATTACCAACAGTTATTAAAAAACTGTGGTCAAAAATAATATAATATAATATAATATAATATACACACACACACAAATACAAAATAATATTACTTAAAGGGACAATTCGCCCAATAAAAACTTACCCTCAAGACATTCTAGGTGTATATGACTTTCTTCTTTCAGACAAATACAATCAGAGTTATATTTAAAAATGGGGGTTAATAAAGGCCTCGATGCATTTGTGTAAGAAAAAATCCATATTTAAAACATTATAAACTGTAATCTCTAGCTTCTGCTAATTGTATAGATAGTTTTCTTACACAAATGCATCGATTCGCCTCAGAAGGCTTTTATTAACTCCCTGGAGCCATGTGAAGTGATTTTTATGATGGATGGATGCACTTTTTTTGAGGTATAAAATCTCAACAGCCATTCACTGCCATTATAAAGCTTGAACGAGCCAGGAATTTTTTAATATAACTCCAATTGTGTTCGCCTGAAAGAAGAAAGTCATATACACCACCTAGGATGGCTTGGCTTTTAAATTAAATTAATGAATTATTCATTAAAATAAATAACAAAAAAAGGTAACAATAAATACAATTTACCTAAAACAGAAATAAAAAAATTAACCTCAATGGTATATATATATATATATATATATTTTTTTTTTTTTTTGTATATATATAATAAATAAATGACAAAGCACAAAAATAAAAATAAATCAAATTCAACCCAAACAGAAATTAAAAAGTTACTCAAACATTAATATTTAAAAATAAAACACAAATTACTAAAAATGACAAAAGCACACAAGAAAATGTTAATAAATTATACATTAAATTAAATGAATACAAATTTAACTAAAAAATAAACAAAATGTAACTAAAACTAAAACTAAAAAACTAAAATCTCAAAAAAACAGAAAAAATAATAATAAAAATGACAAAAGCACACAAGACAATTACTAAAATTTAAATGATTATTTTTTTTAAAGAAATTTGATAAATTATACTTTTAATTAAATATTAAATTACACAGAAAATATAAAATGTCTAATTTGCATGAACAATTCTCAATTCTAAGAGTGGAGCAAATAGGAAAAAAAAATCATGGGGCAAAACATGGGCATCATTTGGTCATCTTGACCAAATGATGATCATCTTGGGGCAATTTTCATTTTTGGGTGAACTATCAATTTAATAGACAGATTAATTTCTAAATTGTGATAAACAATTCAGCTTGGCTACCATCATATACAAAAAGAGTCGGTTGGCACTAAATTATAATAATCAATAACTTATAGCTGAATAAAAGAAAACAAGTGGGGGGATCTTAATTTTCTAGTTTTTGAACTGCTTAAGAATTTCAAAATCTTTAAAATCAAACAACAATTAATCATATTGCATGTTATAAATTTATCATAAAACATGAAACATAAAAAAACATTTAAAACATTTAAAACCGTACCAACCAACTCCACAAAAATCACATTTACCACAATTTCAGTCAGCAAATAATTCAATTAAGAACATATTTTAACATTAAAATGTTAAATGTTTCAATCAATCAATCAATCAATCAATCAATCAATCAATCAGTGCATTTAGTTCTGTTGTCATAATGTTTATTCCACCAGAGTTATTCAAAATAGTATGAAAACTGTGCCCACCAACCTCGGTTTCCCCTAATGAGGGGAAACGTCCTGTTTATCAAAAGCCGGCACAAAGATATAAACATTACATCAGCCTCCAAAACTGTTTAAAACACACTGCTGACAAGATATTCCCATTGTCATTCTTCACAAGTGGGCTGACCAGCAGCGGACGTCCCAGTGGGACTGGAGTGTTTTCCTTGAGGCGCCCCTAGAGGAAGTGATGACATCGACTCCCTGCATTACGAGACTGATAATAGAACAGGTTCATGCAGCAGCACTATCGTTAAGTCCCCCATCCTCTAGAGAGGAAAACAACATGTGTAAACAGGCATTTTACCCTGAGAATGGGTTAGTAGTAGATTTTTTTTTTTGTTTACATTACTTAATATTCTATATTTACTTTATATTTGTATTTTATTATATTTATTTTGTATATATTACTTTATTTTAGCCCATTTTATAATCAAGTGGGCAAAAAAAAAAAACATTGAATGTCTGTAGCACAAACGGTAGAGTACGAGTTATGCCAAAGTTTAATATTTGTGGTTAGAGGTTTGTTCAGATCAGTAACCCCAAGTATGAGCAATAGCATTAGCGATGCTTGCCAAGCACCACTAATAAGCATTTTCAGTGTTCTTCCTGCAAGAAAAGCCAAACGAAATCAGTAACAAACACCCTGAGCCAGCCAGGAGAACAAGATCAAACAAACACTGCAGACCTTTAATAAATAAGTGCTAATCAAAGACGGCCCTCTAACAATAACAACTTCTGTTTGGTACTTCTTATAAGGGGTTGGGAAGTGATATCAAGCATAAGTCACTCAAAAAATGTGCTACAAAAAGCCTTTAACTGCTCAAAAGTGAGAAGTATTATGCCACTTAGTAGACTGATAGAGTTTTGAGTTGCAACTAGAGCTGCACAATTCTAGATAAATTGAGAATCACAATTAATTATTTATTTATTTATTTATTTATTTTTATTATGTATTTTATTTTATTTTTTCAAAAAGAGAACATGATTCTCCCAGGATTCTGAACCAAAAAAAAAAAAAAAAGCATATAATTTACTAGAGGCTATGACAAAAAAATGCCTCATTCTATTCAAAAATGTTTAATGATTTTTTAAAAATAGTTTGAATGAATGATTCAATGACTTGTTCCATTAATGAATGAAGCAGTGCTTTTGAACAAATCTCTTGAATGAATGACGGAATGACACATTTTTTAGCGGCCACTTTGAAGCAACATTGTAAATCAACAAACCTTATTTGAAGTGCTAATTTGAAGCGAAAATTATTTTGAAAAGATTATTTGTTCCATTCTGATCACTGCAGAATTCTAACTTTTGTCAGAGTTGCGTGATACAAACTTTTTTTCTCAGAATTGTGAGACATAAACTTGCAATTGCACGTTATAAAGTCAGAATTGTGAGAAATAAACTAGCATCTGTGAGTTATAAAGTCAGAATTGCAAGAAAAACAATTCAGAGAAAGTCAGATTTGTGAGATATAAACTTACAATTCTGACTTTTTTATCTCGCAATTGTGACTTTTTTCACAGAATTGTGTGATAAACAATTCTCAGAACAGTCATTTTTCCCCCTGAAAATTGGAATTTCGCAACTGCAAGTTTAGAAAAAAAAAGTCAGAACTGCGATACTTGTGAACTTGATTGAACACACACAATTGCAAGTTGAAGTCATAATTATGAGACATGAACTCGCAGTTCTGAGAAACCAAGTCAGAATTGTGTGATATAAACGCGCAATTGAGTTATGAAGTCAGAAATGCGAGATATAAACTTGAAAATCAGACTTTTTTTCTCAGAATTGTGTCATTTAAAATCAATTGTGAGTCATAAAGTCAGAATTTCGAGATATAAACTTGAAAACCTGACTTTTCTTAGAATTACATGATATAAGCTCAATTGTGAGTTTTAAAGCTAGAATTGTGAGAAATAAAGTCACAAGAGACATTAACTCTCACAATTGTGACTTTCTCTCAGAATTGCAATTCAGAAAAGAAAGTCAGAATTGTGAGAAAAAGAGTCGTGTTTGTGAGATAAAAACTCGTTTATAAAACTCATTTATATCTCAAAACTTGCAATTGAAAGTTTATGTTATGGCATTTTGACTTTATAACAGTTATCAAGCAGTTCTGAGAAAAAAAGTCAGAATTCTGATTTTGTATCACACAAAAAACCTGCAATAACCATGACTTCAGGGCTAGAGAACCGAAAGTGCCAAAAACTAATTTCCAGGTTTTGGCCCACAAAAAATGATATTATACTCTACCATGCAACAGTCTATTTCCTGTATTACAACTTGATTTCAAACTGACCCTCAAAACACATCTCAACCATTCCTATCCATCAAACACTCAGCCAGAGCTTTCTCAAAGACCATAAAAAGGCTAAAACAGGATAACCAGACGGGGATGAGCCAGAGTCAGACAACTGTGCACAAGGCTGGCCCTTTTAACCACGGATTTGACGTTCTCATCCACGCACATTGTGAAAGCTCACGCTGATCCTGTCCAAAGGCAGTCTTCTGCTCTCCTGACTGTGCTCTGATAGAAATGTCCAGGAAACTAAGTCTGCTCCTACTGTCTACATCTTTCACTCCAGCAGTGAAATTGTAGGTTCGTCCCAGGAGGAAGATGAAACAGTCAGGAAAGCAGCTGAGAAGACAAGTGAACCACAATCAAGATGGTACACATGCTTTTAAATCTACTTTCAGAAAAAGTTAAAAGCGCAGATCGCAAGTACACATCATAAAGCAAATTCTGTCTTCGTTAAAAACCGTACGAATCCATTCATCAATGTTTTTGCCCCAGGCCTTGACTAAAGAGTGAGACAGACGTCTGCAATTCTGTATGTGTCCTGCATGCAGATCTCAGAGTTAAACACAAGTCCTGCTGAGAGGAAGTCAATGAACAGACATGAGAGCAGAAATAGGCAGTATGACCAAAATCCTATAATCACATTGGGATTTTTTGGTTTTGCAGCATCATGGTAATGACATACAGGCCTATATTCACTGAAATAATTATCTATCTATCTATCTATCTATCTATCTATCTATCTATCTATATATATATATATATATATATATATATATAACATTACGAAACATTACAAATCATTTACTCACGTTCCCAACCAATGGTCTCTATGATGTACAGTATATTCTCAAAACTGATTCACTGTTTGGGCAAAATGAAGCATTGCTCCACTGACTGTCAGTTATTTTTATGCAATTTGCCTCAAGTAGTAATGTAGTTATTAAAAGGCAAAATTCAGTGAACACCTGTGCAACCTGTGAATATAAAAGTTTCACGTTAAACACGTTTCCCATAGAAAACCACTATAAGGAAAACACTAAAGCATTAAGTGGATTGCGTTCATATTTCGACCACATCTGTTTGCCAATGTAAACTAGAAATCATTAACTGATTAATGATTTTATTAGTACTGTTGAAGTGCTTTTACAATGTTTTGTCTCACAGTTCAATGATTTCAATGTTGCTGCAGGTACTTAATATAGATTGCAAATGGCCAAAACTTGCATTTTGTTCACATATCTTTGTTTTATTCTTTAGAGCCCTGGTCTGTTTCACAACCTCTCAAGACTCATTCTTCCCACTGGTCGCATTTTTTATTTATTTATCTATCTTTTCTACAACATT
Source organism: Cirrhinus molitorella (assembly GCA_033026305.1). Classification (NCBI taxonomy): domain Eukaryota; kingdom Metazoa; phylum Chordata; class Actinopteri; order Cypriniformes; family Cyprinidae; genus Cirrhinus; species Cirrhinus molitorella. The sequence goes on along the minus strand of CM065122.1, from coordinate 8,762,661 downwards.
AATGCATGCTGGTGAACTTTTATCATAGTTTATACCCTGCTGAAAAAAACAGCTAAAACCAGCCTAGGCTGGTTGGCTGATCTTAGCTGGTTTAAACTGGAAGTAGCTGGTTTTACCTGGTCTCTCAGGCTGGTTTTAGCTGTGGTCTCCCAGCCTGACCAGCTAAGATCAGCCTGGCCAGGCCAAAACCCCTCTAAAACCAGCCTGCTGACTAGCTATGTCCAGCTAAAATCAGCCAACCAGCCTAGGCTGGTTTTTTAGTTTTTATTCCCGCAGGGTAGTTTTATATGCTAAAGAAAGTGGTTAAACCTCAACCCGTTCTTTTTCATCAGTAGTATTATTTTTGGTTTGAATTTTGTGAACTGGTGTCTCTCTTTTGCAATGTCGGGCTTTGGGCGCTTTCACTTTTGAATTCACGATCTTGTCAGGTTTTACCAGAAAACACAATTGTCTGTTTTGCTTATAATGTATACACTTTTCATTTTTAAGACTAAAACAAAAGGCGGATTTAGTACTATTCTTAATTAAAACACAACAACAATAAAACAGCCTACAACGACAATTAGCTTACATAAGGTATATTAACAAAAACTAATAAGATGAAGCATAGGCCTACACCATATACTGTATTAAATACGACTGATAAATTACAGAACATTTCACGTTGAGGAATCAAATAAAATACGACTAATAAATTACAGAAACGTTGAGGAATCAAATAAAACTTAAAAGAAAGCGTCCATAACGTAACGTGAGGTAAATGACAAGATTAGCTTTTTAAAATGAAAACAAAAAAGTAAAACTAAACTGTTTGTCGGTGGTTTGTCGTTTTTTTTCCACAAGAATACCAACGTTCACCTTCTCTGGTTTAAGAAGAAGTCTTTAACTTTATCTCGAAAACCAAATCCTCCATCCGCCATCGTTTCCTCAGTATGCGTTTCATTTTGCAGCACCTTCGCGCTTCTCTTCACATGAGTGAATTCTGACTCCTGCTGCACTGTGCTGTGGTTTTGTAGCACGTGCTGTATGGAGCAGATGTTTTTGAGCAGCGCAGACCATGCACTTGCACAAATGCGACCATGTCAGATTTGAACTCACACATTCTCAAAAATCTGTCGCAGTCTAGAGCCCTGCTGATGGAAACTTGACAGGCTTCTGCTGCTCCAAGTCGCCGAGCCGGTCAAAAGCTATCAATTGTTGTTCCTTCTTCCGCTCGAGTTCATGACAGCACCATAGAACCGCTTGCGGGAAAGTTATGAAATTTGGCACACTACAATTTTATAGCTACTCATTTTTCATTCTTGTTCTTTAATGCCTTTAAATTTAAAGGGTTTGTTGTGGATTAAGGAGAACTAAATAGGCTATAATGTTTATAAATATTTCGTTATATTTATTTGTATTTAATATAGGTATAAATGAATGTCATTGCTTGCAAATATAAGGTTAAAGGGTGTTTCAGAGTAAGATTTTTTTTTTCCTTCATGATTTTCCTTCCTCTTTTGTCCGGGTTTCGTTTCTCCGTGTCGTAAACTCTAGGGGCAAGGCTTCTAAAGCGGGGTGTTTTTAGGGGTGTGATATTTAAATGATGATCGCTTTCAGCCACCAAATTATTAACGTGCGATCATTCGTACAACGGGATTGGCGGCATACGAATGTTTCATGAATCACACGTGAACTCTGTCGTAAGTTGATTTGTACGCTCGAATCTACGCTCGTTTCTACGTTAGATTGATAAATGAGGCCCAGTGTGTCTTCGGCATCAGGTGAGAATGTACTTGTTTAGACTTCAAATATGCAGTTTGTTAATAAAGATAACATCTGTTTGAAAAATTGCTTTGGCATCAGCGGCCGTTCAGCATTTATAAACCCACTGCTAGCAGAATTACCTTGGCCAGATCTTGTGGAATTTGCAGTTGACTCTGATGTCTGATGACCTCTGGCTGAATCACAGACTAGCCAATATGAAGCCATGTCGTACTGCTATGTAACAATGTCTAATTTGTAAACATCCAGTTTACAAAAACACTCTAAATGATTCATTCACAAATTGGTCTGATTTGGTTTAAGTCACTGCCTCAATGAACTTGTTACAGTGGTTAGCAGCTCACTTGAGATGAAGAAAACAAAAACAAAACAAAAACTTTCTACCACTATTTTCTAAATGGTGCACGCCATCATCCTGGCATTCAACATCACAGGTGGGAGCACATGGCTGCCATGTGCATGTGTGTGTTGTGTGAAAGAGGACATCATGTTTTCAGTAGGACAGTTCACCTCTGTGTGTGACAAACAGGATGGATGAGTCAGATGCTTCAATCGCTCATCCCTTCCTGTCCTTTCAAACACGCTGTTAAACTCTGAGAGACACCAGCGAGGCTTGCGTGCGCACACAGGTGTTGGCAGGGCCCAAAATTAACCTCAACACAGCTGCCAACAATGTCGAAATGACAAAATGTATCATCTGAAATATTCCTTACGGCCATTAAACTGAATTTTGCTTCCCGGTTTTATGACGAAAACATACCTGTGGGAAGACAAAATACATACCAAAAAGTACATACGTCACTGCAGTTTCTAACAAAAATGAACACTAGTAGCTGTATCCATATGTTTCGCTTTCTGGACGTAACAAGATTGCTCGGTAGCTCAGTCGGCACAGAATTGGACTTAGGATGCGGAATCCTTGGGTATGGATCCAGTGTAAAACATGACTCACAATAAAAGAGCAGAAAAGATGATAGAAAAAAAACAAGCTAAAATGGCATGCCTGCAATTGCATTTTTATGCCACTTTCATTTTTGTTCATACTATCGGCTAGGTTTAGGCGTAGCGCAGATCGTACGTTATTTGGAGTCATAGCGCCACTCAATGGTGATGTACAAAACCAACGTCACATAAAATGTACCGCATGTACACTCATCGTTTTTAGCACCACTAAGTGGACATTTCACATTAAATATGACAGGAAACATACATGGCGTTACATATTTTTAGATGTACCTATTAGGGATGTGCATCTCCATAACTGAGGCCGATGCGATACGCATCTCGATGCATAGCCAACGATACGATACTTTAAAGATACATGAAGCAGCTAGCGATGCGATACGATACACCCCTGTTACGATGCAGTGCGATCCGATTTCGATTCGATTCAACACGATTCGATGCAGTATAATGGAATTAAACAAATATGATGCTATGCATTTCATGTTACAGATACTTGTATTTCTGTGTTTCAGACAACAAATCATAAATTAACTTAAGTGCCTTCTGATTTGTAGTGCATGACCCTTACACAAATAGGCTTCGGTAGTGCAAAATAAATAAATAAATAAATAAATAAAACCAAATGCTTTTTTCCTGTTCTGTCTCCACTTAAACTTTTAACAGCTCAAACATTTAACAGCGAAACAATTTCAATTTCAAACAGTCATTTCTAGGGCTGTCAATTGATTAAAATTCATTGATTTTATTCATTTATTTTTTTTAATACCGTGAAATGGAGGCACGCAAGAGATTAACGCAGTTGCAGGAAGCTGCTCACTCAAACGATCTAACTAGTCTCAAACTGATTAATTCTGGTGATGTCTGTGCCCTAAACGATGTTATATTTTACCATTTCACATCCAGAGATGAAGGATCGAATGATGAAGTTACTAAAGAGGAGTCCGTCAGTGCGCAAACAGTTGTGCTGCGCTCGCGTTTCTAAATTTTAACTACAACTACAAGGTACATTATTCGTGCTATTTAAACATACAAGGGGTGATCAGAAGTTCGGAGACTATACCCATGATAAACAACGGGGAAAAAAGACGTTTGTTTGTAAAGTAATGCCGTATCGTGCTCCTGATAGCTCTCCATAAAAGTGAAAGTAAAACGCGTCTCACTTTAAACCCGCTTTTCTCAAAAATTCCATTCCTGAAAAATTTAATCATATTAGCCATTTTCAGATACATATAACTTTTGTTATGTTTAAACTATGGACAAAATAAAAAACTGTTATGGAAAGGGCTTGAACCCAGCTTTACGTCAAAAACTAAAAAAGGTAAGATTTCACCATGTGTTGGGTTTTGCCAGATCACATCACATCACATTTCAGTAGACCCTCGTCCTCTACTACATTAACTTGCCTACATGCCACCCATTTCGCGATCGCTGTGGTGAGTCTATTGCCTGTTCAAGCGCCGCCGCCGCGGTTTGCCGTTGGCGAGGGGGAGGAGAGCTCTGCATCAGTTGTATGTTTCGCCATCAAGTGATACTTTAAACTTTATAAAGAAATAAATCGGGTTTTACCGATGCAAATATGTTAGAGACGATGCATCGCGATACAAATGCCAATTTGTATCCGATGCACACTTTTTAAACCGATGCATCGCATCGTTAACTTTTTAAGCCGATGCACCGAGCGAATCGGGGAATCTTCCCATCCCTAGTACCTATACATGGCGAGATCAGGTTGTAATTTTGCATAAACATATAATCCATATAAATTGCTATATTATTTTTTGTTAACTATTTTTATTGATATTGCTTAAAAATATACTACTTAAATACTTGTAGCACTATAATACTCAGTATACTACCCCCAGTCAGATTTTTTTTGGGGGGGAAAAAAAAGTCTCTAATGCTCATCAGGGCTGCATTTATTGGATCAAAAATACAGTAAAAACAGTAATATTGTGAAATATTATTAAAATTTCAAATACCTGTTTTTTTTTTTTGAATATATTTTGAAATGTAATTTATTCCTGTGATGCAAAGTTGAATTTTCAGCATCATTACTCCAGTCTTCAGTGTCATGATTCTTCAGAAATTATTTTAATATGCTGATTTGCTGCTCAAAAACTTTAATACTTATTTTTTTTAAATGAAATTTTCGTAACATTTTAAATCTTTTTTTATTAATTCAATTGATTAATTTCTTTCTTTTTTTGTGGTAATCAAATGTAAATTTATGTCATAATTTAAATAAAATAAGAACTTACATTATCAGACAAAAGGAAGAAAATTATTTTTTTATATTTTTATATTAACAATGTAATCAATATTCATTTTCTTAAAGCCAAGTATGAAGCTCATCAAGTTAGTGTTTTTAGGCATTTTACATTTATTCTAAAATAATAACTCAAGGCAGTAACGATTTAAACAATATATTTTATTTGTGAACTTATATTCAGCTATTCATTTTAATAGTTCACTTTTAACTATTTTTGATTTTTTTGCATCATCAGTCAAAGCTTGGTAAATATTGATCACAGACAGAGATTTACTTAAAATTTCACAAAGCTAATTACACACTAAAAACTCCCACAGATCATGTTTTCAGTCCATTTCAAGTCTTACTTTGACATAAAGTGGTTATAACTAAGTGTGTGAGTTGTTTTCTTTTTTAAATTAGTCTTCACATAAACAGCATTATATAATATTATATACAAACAAAAAGGATTTATCGCATGAACCAATCACAGCTGATCATAACCAGTCATATCCAATCACATCGTATCGAAGGAGTTTGGAAACACCCCTTATATATTAACATTTTCCCTTTTTGATTTTGAGATAAATTATCTGGACTTGGCTTTTTTTGACACAATTGTGAGACATAATGTCCAAAAGATGTCAGAAACATAATAAATATTATTGCTATTGTTAAAAACACAATGCATGTCAAAGAGAGACATCAAATGTATCAGAGCTAATATAAAGAGGCAGTATGGTGCTCAGTCAGACATGCATTCCAGCTCTGTTCATCCATCTATCTAGATCAAATTTCCATCTATAGCAATTGCTTCAAGTATCAGGGCAGTGTGGTCCTTTCCTAAAACATAGTTTCTTGAGATTGACCCATACATCAGTGCTGCGTAGCTCTTTATCTCTCCTCAGGGCTGATAGGCCTCTGCTAGCAGGGCTTTCTCATCTGAAGGCCTCTCACAGGACCCAATCAACCATCTGCCCTCTAATCAAAAACGCTGATTAAAAGATCCAGCACTCAGCTATGTCATCCAGACAATTATTGCCAATCCGCAATATGCATTTCTCTGTATTCTGCCATAGATCCGAGGCGAGGCGCATCACACGAGGCACGTAACGCTCGCCGTGCCGCCTCAGGGATGCAAAGTGAGATAATGGCATGAGCCTGGGTGAATAACCCTGACAGTCGCCCTGATGAGAGCCAACAATCCCATACTAATTGCTAAATGTCTAAAGAGCCCTGTGTATGGCAGATGTAATGGCAGGATGAGAGCAATTACAGAATAACAGAGTGCCTAGAAATAAAGCACAGTTAAGTAAGTCTGGGTGACTTTTCCATTACTTTTCCAGTTAGTTGTGATGTCTGGATGTGGATTTTTTGGTCATTGTTTTACAGAGATTGCATTTACTAAGAGCAATTTCTCGTCGATTAAATATTTTAGAGTATACTGGTGGGTCACGACCTAAAAATGGATCACTGGCAGCAAGACTAAAACAATGCTAAATGAGAATTATAAAATGCAGCTAATCATGTAATTGCACGCAGTTATGAATAAATTAACAAAACAATGGAATAACTTTTAAAAGAGAAAAGGAAATGCTTATCCCAGCCTTTGATTTTAATGGCAAAGGCTTTGCATGGCCAAAAATACAGTATTTTTACATAAACTGATTTTAAGTTGATTTATCACTATGGTACGCTATTAATTTTTTCTTTTTGCTTTTATATGAATTCACTTTTATTAAATTAATAATATTTGAATATATTATTTATATAATTATATTTTATGATTTCAATTTTTAGTATGTTTAATATATATTTATATACATTTAAATTACTAATATTTAAACTACTTAAGCGTATTTACATATATTATTTTATTCATTGCCAAAATCATTAAAGACTAAAAGGCTAAAGACAAAATACAATTATTTATAGATAACGTAATTATGTATGTTATGAAGATTACATATTATTACTTAACTAATTGCAAAAAAAACACTACATGCAAAACCAGAAATGATACACAATTGAGTTAAATAAAGTAATTTAGTAACTTAAAAAAAAAAAAAAAAAAAAAAAAATAATAATAATAATAATAATAATAATAATAATAATAATAATAATATTTTATATATATATATATATATATATATATATATATATATATATATATATATATATATATATGTATGTATGTGTGTGTGTGTGTGTGTGTGTGTGTGTGTGTCTGTCTGGGTATTTTTTGTTTGTTTTTTTATTAATATATTTTTTTTATATTTATGAGGTGCCAAAAAAGGACACAACTATATATTCTGATTTATAACTATATATTCTGATTTACTTCTATATATTCACAGTTTACATTTATATTTATATTTATGAGGTGCCAAAAAGGACACAATTATATATTCTGATTTACATTTATATATATTCTGATTTATAACTATATATTTTGATTTACTTCTATATATATATATATATATATATATATATATATATATATATATATATATATATATATATATATATATATATATATATATATATATATATATATATATATTATATTTTTTTTTTTTTGTAACCATTATATTAAGATTATTTAAACACGACTTATATAGAAATAACACATTTATTTTTCGATTACATTCAAACCTAGTATGAAAAAATGGAAAGACTTATTTGTGATGTAAGACCAGAAATGGTACGCAGCGGATGGTCTGTCCATGTTTTGGTCATTCGTCTGGATGCCCACAGCCTCATGTTAATTCATGCTCCAGATCTTCTAAGAATAACACACATCCCCAGTCAAGCTGCACAAACAAGACAGACCTGACATATCATGGCTGACCTGATGTTACATCCTCTCAAGCCTGTCTGCAAACAGGAAAATATAGGCATCAACTAAGGCATTAAAATTAGGCTTTAAATGGTGATGTCTCTGCTGTCACTACACTCTATAAAGCATTAAAAACGCAACAAAGATTTCGAAAAGGCTTCCCTCATCCAACATAGTTGTGCTGCAATTGCCCCAAATCCCACAGTTGCACCAAACTCCGTTAATAACCGGCCGATCGGCTCGTGGGAAATCACGTGAGCCCTAAAATTAACTCATTAGAAACGCCACACTCCTATTTTAGCCTGTGCTCCAGTCTGTACAGCAACACATCCTGAGGGGAGGTATTGCACTCATCCAAAACTTCTGCTGCGTAAAATTTAAATTCAATTTTGATATGAAAAATATCTGACAACACTTATTCTACCGTTTCTACTTATTCTAGATGCTGAAAAAACTGTCCATCTACATGCTAACATAAAGAAACAATTAAAAAAAGTGTGACATTTGTGTGATAAGTGTGATTTGTTTTTATTTCATTATCACCAAATTTAAAAATAAAAAAATAATAATAAAATAGAATAAAATAAAATAAAATAAAAATAAATACAATTTCCTACAAATTTATCTATCCGAACTGGAGGTTCATGAACAAAAACTAAAAAAAAAAAAAACTAAAAAAAAAAAACACCAACAAAGAAAAATGGAGGGTCATGGAAAAAAAAACAAAAAAACACCAGCATAAATAAAAATAAAATAAACAAATAAATAAAATAGAATAAATTTCCCAGTAATTAACTGGAGGGCAATAAAATAAAATAAAATAAAATAAAATAAAATAAAATAAAATAATAAAATCTGAGCTGGAGGGTCATGAGCAAAAAAGAAAAAGAAAACACCAACAAAGAAAAATCAGAATTTTTTTTAGTTGTGCCAAAATTATTTGCTAATATAAGACTAATATAAGTAATATTTCTGTTCAAATATATTAAGAAATAAATATTCAACTTAAAAAACTAGCTAAATCGGGCAGATTCCAAATAGACGACTCATAAAAAAACTATTATGACTAATAAATACGTTTACAAGAACATCACACCTCTGCTGAGATTAAGGAATTACCACAATTGAAAAATCGCCCAATGTAGCCTATGTCAATTTTGCCATGTCAATATTGGGTTATTGGCTTTTGTACAGATGTATAAAATCTGCATCTGACAAGATAAAAGGCATAAGACGACTAAACCATCCTGATCCATCTCTAATAAGAATAGGGAACAAAAGACAATACAAATCCAACTGTCATACACCATTAGCATGTCTGCCATCGGGGAGAAGCTAATATTCGTTACTGAATGTGGAAGCTTATGAACTCCTGAAGAGAAAAGGCATGCATTATGAATGAGGAATCTCCAGCCTGATGGATTCAGGTCAGGAGTACCTGCAAATGTCCAGCCAGAGGCTGTGAAGACTTCTGAAAGTGTGCAACGGGATGGTGAGGGAAAGGCTGGCATCCAGCCTCTTTATCGACGTGCAGCTTTTAAAACTCTATCGAACTGCCAGTAAAAATGAATAGATCTTTAAATAATGCTCTGGAGGTTGGCGATGCAAAATCTGGAGATCCATCCAGGAAAAAAAAAAAAAAAGAGACAGGCAGCCTCTCCCTTTCTTCCTATTTTATTTTGACAGATATAAAGGGAGACGAAACACTGGAAACGTCAGCTCTAATGTACTACTTTCACCCCTCGAGGAGCCTGAAAGCTTTTAAAAGAATCACTTTCCCAAGCGAGAGAAAGTAGCAGAGTCGAAAACAAAGAGGCGCGTTCGGAGAGCTGACAGAGGTGAAACGTTGTACAATAAACCAGCACATTCCAGCTAATTACCAGATATTAGCCAATTCTTACATGTGGGTACCTCTGACGTCAAAACTGTACCTTCCCAGACTCTTTTTCCTCCCAGCCTTTTGCATAACGCTGCTTTTGGCAGCTGCTTCAGGTCATGAGATAACAGGCAAAACAGGACCTGCCTCCCTCTCGCTCACTACTCTCGAAACGGCGCATCTACGCCAACAAAAGATGCGTTTACAAAGACTTTTTAAATGCGCAGAGCTCACAAAAATGCCAGAAAGTAAACTGGGAAACGTTGATTGTTCACTGATAAGTGCAAATGCAAAAATAAACTGCATTCAAATAGGGTTTTAAGATAGCAATCAGGCATATCAGATATCTCTACAAATAGGGGTGGGTGATATTTAACAACAATTCAGTGCATAGCATTTAAAGCAACAGCAAAATGAGCATTGCAAAATAAGAAATGTATGCATAATATATGCATATGTTACTGTGAATAACTAAACTCTAATTTGAGTCACACAACCTTTTCCTTGTCTTGACTTGTTTGGGACACGTCCTGTTCTGTATTTTTACAGTACTCCCTTTTCTTTGTTGTAAATAACGTAAAACAGCCCTGCCTGACGGTCGAAAAGATATACTTACAACAAAACAAAAGATAAAGCAGAATTTCAACTGGTTAACATTTTTAGAGTGACAACATTATGCACCACTATGCCAGACAAGCATTGTGGAAAAAATAAAATAAAATAAAATAAAATAAAATAAAAAATAAAATCTAATTTTTTTTCCACTATTCTAACCCACTTTGTAAGCAAGATTAAAAAGTGTGCATGCGCAAACAATAAAGTGTTATTCTTTTTCAACATATGTTGACATATCATCACTTAAACTGCAGTTTTGATTAATGTAATTGTAAACATGAAAAATGTGGCAGAAATAAAATAAAATAAAATAAAATAGTTACCTGACATTTTTTCACTATTCTAACCTGCTTTATAAGCAAGATTAATATAATATAATGTACCACATGAACATTCGGCAAAATAAATAAATAAAACAATAAATAGTTACCTGACATTTTCCATTCCTGCATTGTAAGCAAGATTAATATGCTATAATATAAAACATGAAAATGAGGCAGAAACAAATAATAAAATATAAAAATATAAAACTTAATTTAATCAATTAAAAATTCAATTAAATAAGTAAATAAATCGTTACCTGACATTTTCCATTATTCTAACCTGCTTTGTAAACAAGATTAATACAATATAAATAAATATCGTATTAATAAATATCAACTTGGAAAATCACAACTTTTCATTTTCTCTCAGTCTTAGTACACAATGTAACTACAGAAGAGATGCTAATGGTCTAATCTGATTCAGTGATTTATGCTAAGCTATGCTAAAAGTGCTAACGGAAGACCCAGAGATCGTCTGAATGGATTCAAAAACAGTAAAACTCATCTGTTTAACTTTAGGGGAGTTGGAAAATGAGCCTATTTTCCAAAAAAGTGTAGTGTTCCTTTAAAACAGGGCTGCCACACCTTGGTTTACTTAAAATTTAAGGACCTTTTGAGGATCTTTCAAGGAATTTCCAGGTTCAATACCCTCAAATTCAAGGACGTAATGTGGCACATTTCAAGTGAGAGCAAGGTTACATCGTGTTACCTTGTAAGATAAATTCTTACAGTTTTCATGTGTCAAACATTTTTTTTTAGCCATATGACAGATATCTGAAATTCTATTCGTCATAAATGTGTGTAACATAGGTCACTCAGCAAGCTAGCACACATAGACCATGTAGTGTTGGCAAAATAACACATTAGTGATTTTTTTTTCCAGAAAACTTCTTGCACAAAATAAATTCAAGCAGTTTCAAGGACCTGCATCTATGTATGTTCATCTTCAAAAACTTTCCAGGGCTTTTTCCATTCATAAAGACTTGTCAAATCACTTGAATGAATCAGCCATCCAAACGAATCGAATGAGTAATATGATTCAGTAATTAAATCAATGTCTTGCCGCCACCCACTGGGCAGTTTTAGTTTCATTTTTAAAGTATCTTTTGAGTTATTTAAATCATTTAATATTTCTGGATCCACTGGAAACATTAATCTCAACATTTATGAATTTAATTGCACTCATGCCACCTCTACGCCTGATTAAACATAAAAATACCCCTACAACTTTGTTTTCTTCTGTGCCACCTCTGTAGTACAAATTGTTAATGCTGATTTCATTTAAGTGGTAACTTATTCTTCTTATTCTATTTTAATTAGAAATTATAAAAAGTGTATATATACTCCTATATATACATAATTCTGACATAAAAGATGACAAAAAATGCCATTATAAAAGGTAAAAACAAAATTCCCCTGTAAAACTTGTAATGAGAAGACTCATTTTTGATCAGAAAAGTATCAGTGCTCCAAAATTTTTGACTGTGCTCCTAAATTGTTTAAGTACTCCTAAAAAGAAAAGTAAACGTAGAGCCCTGAATAGTAATGAACGTTAGGGGTGCACTAACTTTTGCCTCACGCAAGGCATTTTTATTTACTTAAGCTTTAAAATTAAAACAAAGAGATCTTTGTTAAATGTGATTGCTACTGAAATGCAAATCCAGTATTTGCATGCATTCCGTTCAGGAAAAAAAACTCCTGTTCCTCCTTGTTTACCTTCACAGAAGCACGTGTCACAAGTAGCTGCTCCAGTTCTGAGTGGGTTGTGACGAAGGCGGAGAGCTTTTGCAAGAAGCCCACCTTAAGTCTGTTTGTTCTGCATTTCCACATTTGTGGCATAAAAGGGTCCAGAAGGGTTTTTGCTTGAGCCTGTGATGAGCTCACGAAATCTGGATCCCATCTGACAAGCAAAGCCCCTCCAGTTGCATCTAATCTGGGCAGAAGCAAACGTCTACAGCGTGACAACAACGATGGCAGATGTGCATAGCTGCGACCCTTTAGCAGCTGGACTAATGTTCAGAACGGTTGACCCAGGCCATCTCCTCTAGCAGCAGGAAGGATGAACCTTCACTCGTAACACCAACATGTTTGGCTTGTTTAACAGCCCGGCCGTTTCCTTTCCCAGAGCATTAATGAAGTTTCGCTGTAGAACAACAGAAGCAATTCAGGATGGAGGGGCGGCGCGGCCAGCCTGCCTCTTTCCAAAGCTCTTCCTACGCGAACCACTCAGCTCCATGGCAACTCGCAGCGAGAGGGCCAGTGTGTTACAATACGGGACTCTCACTTCCTGTCATAAAAGCCTCAGCGCTCTTTTTTCATGAACCTTTGTGAAACAATAACAGGCCTGTTTTGGTTTCCACGCATATCGCTCAGGGTCGCATCTCATCCGAAACTCCACCGCGAGGAGGTGAGAAAACGACAGTGGAAAGATAACCTTTACTCCACAACGGTTAGAACCGAAAATGAGAAACTCGCTTTCAAAAGCTCCCAGCAGGCCTCAGAATCTAAAGAGGGTCTCCGAAGGCACTTTCACATGACTCGTGTCAACTTGGCCAATGAGACGGACTCTATGGAGCGAAGTCCTTCAAAGACTTTGACACTGACCTTTTGAAATGCAGCCGATATTAATAGGACAATTCAAATTGTGTATTCAATGTGGCTTTGCAATGACAAGTCAAGGTTTGCACCTAAAGGTTTTTGATTTTTTTTTAAGAATTTTTGCATTGCTAATAATAAATCATTTGAGAAATGTATTTTAAAAAGTACATGAAGAGATCCTGGATGAATTGATTTTCTTTTATACATTACCCTTTATAATTTTCAAATTCAGGGTTGTGCAAAATTCTAATTTGAAGAACTGCCTCGCATTGTGAATGTAAATTAAAAAAAAAAGCCAAAACACACAGTAAGTTAAACTGCAATTTGACGGAAAGAGGAATTTACTAAACTCCAATCCCAAAAATTTAGAACACTTAATTATTTACACCCTCATAGAGGGAAAACACAATTTTATTCAGAAACAAATATTTAAAAAGTGATGAAATTCTGACTGCTTGTAATGCAAAACAATTAAATCCTTATAACAGTTTTAGGGGTGGGCCGATAATCGGCGCAGATATTAAGCATTTTATGCCAATAAAAAAAAAAAAAAAAAAAGTAAAAGCATTTAAGGAAAGTTTTTGTCAGAGCCCTTGTTATTCTTAATTTTGACATTAATTTTCATTTTTACACCAGACATACACTACCAGTCAAAAGTTTTTGAACAGTAAGATTTTTAATGTTTTTTTTAAAGTCGTCTCTTCTGCTCACCAAGCCTGCATTTATTTGATCCAAAGTACAGCAAAACAGTGCAATTTTGAAATATTTTTACTATTTAAAATAGCTATATTCTATTTGAATATATTTAAAAATGTAATTTACTCATGTGATTTCAAAGCTGATCTTTTAGCATCATTACTCCAATAACATGATCCTTCAGAAATCATTCTAATATGATGATTTGCTGCTCAAAAATGCTCAAAATGCATTATTAATATGATGTTGAAACAGCTGAGTAGAATTTTTTCAGGTTTCTTTAATGAATAGAAAGTTCAAAAGAACAGCATTTATTTGAAACAGAAATCTTTTTTAACATTATAAAGACATTTATAATGTTACAAAAGATTTCTGTTTCAAAGAAATTTCTTTCAATTGAAAGCATCCTTGCTAAATAAAAGTATTAATTTCCGTCACCCCATTATATAGTGTATAATGTGACAAAAGCTTTTGATTTCAGATAAATGCTGATTTTTGGATCTTACTATTCAAAGAATTCTGAAAAAAAAAAGATACTCAACTTTTAAATTATGATTATGATAATAATAATAAATGTTTCTTGAATAACAAATCAGACTATTACAATGATATTTGAAGGACCATGTGACACTAAGGACTGGAGTAATGATGCTGAAAATTTAGCTTTGATCACAGGAATAAATCACATTTTTAAATATTTTCAAATAGAAAGAAGTTATTTTAAATAGTAAAAAACATTTTACAATATTACTGTTTTTGCTGTATTTTGGATCAAATAAATGCAGGCTTGGTGAGCAGAAGAGAATTCTTAAAAAAAAATTAAATAAAAAAATAAATAACTTTAAAAATCCTACTGTTCAAAAACTTTTGACTGGTGTATATATCAATTCAAAATATCGGTTATTATTACCGATACAGATTATCTGTAATAATTGGTATCGCCATCTGCCCTGAAAAACACATATTGACTACTTACAGAAAATGCATAGAAATATCATTTGTTACTCTCTATTTTCCAATAATATGTCTTACCTAGATGATAACTGATCAAATTTAATACATTTTAGTATGATTATGAAAAATAAAAATTAAAAATTAACAAAGGTGTACATTCCTACAATTATACTAAAAGGCCTTTAACTTGCTAAAAAACTATCATACAGATCATGGAAGGCATGTAGAAGATTGCGTACAACAGGTTTTTCAGCAAAGTTTTGATCATGTTGATAATTCAGAGACCTTAGAAACTTGTGCATCAAATATGACAGCAGATTTTATAGGGTTAAACAAAGCTTTGTTAAGCCAACATTCCAAGTTTTGACAAAATTTATCACTTCTCATTCTTTTAATTCTACTTCCTTACATGTAAATTCAAACTGCAGTTCTGCAACTTGGTTGTCACTTTAATTCAAATTTAGGAATTTATTTATTTCGAATTTAAAAGGCATTGCAAATTTGTTTTTGAATGGTGCACACCCCCAGCGTCATCCAGTAACTCTTTGGTAGGGTTATCCTGTAACTTTAATTTGCAAACAAACGCATGTTGTGGAATTTTAAAGAGCTTATATAATCGTTTGACGAGTGCAATAAAATCACCTTTCTAAAAGTGGCACCCTGAGGAATCATGTGAAAGGATCTTGAGATTGAGCTGTCGCTCAGAATCACATCTGCACTTCAGTCACTGGCTGGTCATCGCAGAAACTCTAAACAACAGCCATTTGCTGGTTTATGACATTTTATAAGCTTTTATAACAGCCACAGACCACCTTGGCCTCTCCTTAAGCCCTTACTCTCACAACACCAAAGCAGACTTCAAAAGGACCATCAATGTGGCTATGAGGTAAGTTAAGATTTATTTTATTTTTAAGAATTAAGAAATGTACATAAAATTGGCCACATAAATGAGTAATGTTTATACAAGTGTGCACACTTCTGGGAAATGACCTCAATTTTACTTAACTTCCTGAAAGCAAGCATCCGGAATATATCATTAGAAAGCATACTATTAGTGTTGCTCATACTTTGGGTTAGTGATTTAAACAAACTACTAAACCCAAGTATAAAACTTTGACATGTACCTCATTATATCAACACCATAGTATCGTGTTGGCAATTTTTGCACAGAAACGCATCACTCGTGTTCTTCAGAAAATAAAAATCAAGTTAAAAATTAACACATTCAAAACATTTCAAGTTCAATTCTGACTCCTCCCCTATAATTTCCAGTCTTTGCTCTGCTTTCGCTGAATTAAAGTGGAAGAGGCTCCCCCCAGAATGCAAATGTAATGGTACTGTCACTATAGGTTAGATGACAAGCAAGAGATACCCATTACTTTCATCGCAGCGATGTTTTAATTATAAGTGCGGCTTTCTTAAATAGTCCCACCCCATACTGCGAGGGAACTCAAACCAGCAATTAGGAAGCCTGTGGATGACAGGTAGTGCTGCTAAGAATGCAGGGGGTGAATTCATATGAAGGACCTCATGCATACAATTATAAGATCAGAGCTGCATTTCAAAGGAAATTTTGAAATAAAATGTCACTGTTACACTTTTTATGCCTCTGACCTACTGCGCAAAGCACTTGGGTGCATTGGTTTGGTTAAATATTAGGGCTAAATATAACAATGTCGACTGTACGATCTCATAATTTTTGTGTCCAGAAGATGTTCCAAACTATGAAAATAAATGATTTTGACAGTTGCAGAATCTGCAAAATGTTATTTATTTTACCAAAATAAGAGGGATGCATGTTATTTTTTTTATTTAGCACTCTACATAAAATGTTTACATATAGTCCACAAGAGAAAATAATAGTTGAATTTATAAAAATTACCACGTTCAAAAGTTTACATACACTTGATTCTTAATACTGTGTTGTTACCCGAATGATCCACAGCTGTTTTTTTTAGTGATAGTTGTTTATAAGTCCCTTGTTTGTCCTGAACAGTTAAACTATCTGCTGTTTTTTAAGAAAAATTCTCCAGGTCCCACAAATTCTTTGATTTTTCAGCATTTTTGTGTTTATTTGAACCTTTTCCAACAATGACTGTATGATTTTGAGATCCATCTTTTCACACTGAGGACAACTCATATACAACTATTACAGAAGGTTCAAACGCTCACTGATGCTTTAGAAGGAAACACAATGCATTAAGAGGACTTTTGGAATTTGAATATCAGGGAAAATGTAACTTATTTTGTCTGCTGGGAAACAAGTATGTATCTTTTGTAGCTTCTGAAGGGCAGTACTAAATGAACAAAAAATATAATATTTAGGCAAAATAAGAAAAATGTACACATCTTCAGTCCGTTCAAAAGTTTACACCCGCGGCTCTTAATGCTTTGTTTTTGGACCTGAAGGCAGTTTAAATGTTCAGGACAAACAAGGGACTCATAAACAATTATCATTAAACAAATAAACACAGCTGTGGATCATTCAGATAACAACAAGGTATTAAGAATCAAGTGAATGCAAACTATAAGTTTAACTTATATTTTCTCTTGTGGACTATAAGTAAATGTCATTTATGTGAAATATTTTATTCAGGTTAGTACTAAAAACATGCATTCTGTGTGATAACTAAATATAAACTAGACATTAATAACACCATATTAAAAATTAATATTCAGTGATATTATCGTTTGCACTGACACTACTAAACTGAATAATAACACTATTGCCTTGTGCAGAAGATTCTATTAGCCGAATTAAGCTTGTTTCATAACTGATAAACTTGACAGTCATTGAAATGAATTGAACCAACAGTGAGCTAAATAATACCTTCTGTATTGTCTTCTGTAGAGCTGCTTTACAGCTGAAATTGGATGTTTCATAACTGATGAATTTTACAAAAAAGTTTCTTTGAAACATTCTGTAATGTAAAAAAGCACCAATATAAAAAAAAAAGTAAATTTGCTTAACTGCATTTCAACCTCAATTGTTCTTTAAAGCCTCAGGGAAGAATCTGCATACAGTAGTGACAAACAGCAGCCCGTTCATGACAGAAACGGCATCGCTTTCACAAATGTTTAGGCTCATGGGCCTCTAATTAGAGTAATGATCACAAAAGTGAATGGGCATCAAACTGACGTGTTTCAGTGCGTGATTAATAGCCGCACACTTACAAAGAAAAGCTTGTTTGTTTACAGTAAACTACACGAAGGCGATGGCATCAGCGTCAGGCTGAATTGACACAGGCCAACGGGGGCATACCCAGGACCTGCTTCTCCATTCCTCTTTCTCAACTCAAAGCAAAGCATTTGCAGAACTAAAGCTTCTAGTAATGCTGGCAGCTGGTCAATACCATCGCTGCTGTGTGGGAGGCCTGTTCCTGCTCCTTCAGGCCTGGCCCGGTTTCCCACAATCTTGTTCTGCTTTGGGTAGGAGACTGCGACCTAGAGGTCAACTAACTCAGGAGCCCAAACATCAGAAGTTTGATTGCATGAGAGAAGAACAATGGTGTGTAAAGACGCTGAATCTATACGGTCCTTTCAGAAGAGCGCTGACGCTGTAATGAGCGCATTCATGCTTGAAATGCGTTCAGCCTGAATGGAGCAGAATCAGTATGAGGGAGGGACCCAAAGAAGATGGAAAACAAGTGAACACAGCTAAAGGTGAAATGGGGCGTTTGAAATAATTACTGTTTTTAGTAAGTTCCAAACAATCCCACCGTCAATTGTTTGACCTAAACAGTCCCACCCAAATCTCACTGTCATTGACTGGCTCCTGTTTAGTACTAGTACTAGAATCTAGTAATAGTGTACGGCACAAAATTTTACACTTCATGTTTAAAATAAAACATACATGGTTTAGTTTGGAGTGAGGAAGACAAAGTTTTAACTTTAAAACCAAGATTTTTACATTTTCTGCTTTAAATGCTATGGAAGCCCATTTCCGCCACCAAATAGAGATGTTTTTTCTTACAACTGCGAGCTTAAATCTTACAATTCACACTTTTATTTTGCATGATATAAACTCGCAATTGTGAGAAGTAAAGTCAGAATTGCAAGATATAAGCTCGTAATTTTGACTTTTTTCTTAATATTGCGTGACATGAACTTGCAATTATAAAAAAAAGTCAGAATTGCAAGAAAAAAGCTTGTAATTTAGATTTTTTTCTCAGAATTGCGTGATATAAACTCACATTTGCGAGAAATAAAGTCAGAACTGCAAGACATAAGATCGTAATTAACACTTTTCTCAGAATTGCGAGTTTATGTTTCGTAATTCAGACATTTTTTCCCTCAGAATTGCATTATATAAACTTGCAATTGCGAAAAATAAAGTCAGAATTGTGAGGTAAGCTTGTAATTTTAACTTTTTTCTTTCGCAGTTGTGAGTTTGTATCTCAATTCAGACTTTTTTTGTCAGAATTGCATGATATAAAATTTGCAATTGCGAGAAATAAAGTCACAAAGAATTGTGAGATATAAGCTTGTAATTTTTCCTTTTTTTCTAAAAATTCAGTTTGTGTCTCACAATTCAGACTTTTTTCCTGACAGTTGTTAGTTTTTATCTCATAATTCAGACTTTTTCTCAGAATTTCATGATATACACTTGCAATTGCAAGAAATAAAGTCAGAATTGTGAGATATAAACTTGTAATTGTGACACTTGTTTTCAGAATTGCAATTTTGTATCTCGCAATTCAGACTTTTCGAATTTTTGAATTCTGAATTGTGAGATATAAACTTGTAATTGTGACTTTTCTTCTCAGAATTACAAGTTTGTATCTCACAATTTAGACTTTTCTCCATTTCAGACTTCTAGAATGTTTGATTTTTTAGAATTACAGGATATAAACTTGCAACTGCAAGAAATAAAGTCAGAATTGCAAGATATAAGCTTGTCATTTTACTTATTTTCTCAAAATTCTGAGTTTGTATCTCACAATTCTGACTTTTTTCTCAGAATTGCATGATAATAAAGTTGAGTTTGCAATTCAGAGGTTATATCTTACAATTCAGACTTTTTTGCACAATTGCGAGAAATAAAGTCAGAATTGTAAGCTGAGCTCAGAATTTTTACCTTTTTTTTCCCGCAGAATTGCGAGTTTGTATCTTGCAATTCAGACTTTTTTCTCAGAATCACTATATAAACCTACAATTGTGAGAAATAAAGTCAGAATCGAAAGATATAAACTTATCATTTTGACTTTATGCTCAGGGTTTGTATCTCACAATTCACTTTTTTTTTTTAATCACTAATGCGAGTTTTTATCTTGCAATTCAAACTTTTTTTTCTCAGATTTGCGTGATATAATCTTGCAGTTGTGAGAAATAAAGTCAGAAATGCAAGAAACTTGTCATTTTGATTTCTTTCTCAGAATTGGCAGTTCATTTCTCTAACTTTTTTCATAAAATTCTACCTTTTTAACTCACAGTTACGAGTTTATATCACAATTCTGAGAAAAAAAATTCTGAAATGCAATTTTTTATTCAGCGGGGGAAACAGGCTTTAATAAAACACCACAATGAAGCAGAGTGTTTGATTGCCAACGTGTCTCTATGCAGTTGCTTGGGTGTTCTGAGTGGGTTTTAGATTGTTTCTGTATGTTTCTAAGGAGCTACTACATTTGGGATGTTCTGGGTGGTTGGTAAGATGTTACTAAGGTACAGTGAGTGGTTGTCAAAGTGGCAATGTTCCTTTTGAAAATGTTGTTTTACATATTTTTAAGTCAAAAGTGTACTATTTTAAAACTCTAAAGTAATTTTTGGCCCTTGATATGACAAATGTATAGGATTTATGTCCGTTTCAAGCGAACACCTCTCTGTAACAAGCCATGCGATACAAACAGTGCAAGATGAGTTACACCCACATTCAATACTGTAATAATATTGTTCAAGTCCCTCAGTATGAGCCAAAGTACTAGTAATGCTTAACTTAGCAAATGGCACTATCAACATATGTCCTTCATTTCCAAACACTAACACTACTCATGTTACTCAACACCACCAATGATGGACATCAATCTCAGATTTGGGATTTGAGACACTGACATACTAACCATCCCTCCCTGCTCTCTGTGCGTGATCTGGTCTCTCTCTGTCCAGAGATTATCGTGCTGACCAATGTCACATCTGACGTCAGGCAGGATAAAAGCCAGGAGACGATTGCGCACAAAACAAATGTAATAATCCGGGATGACGCTTTTATGTTAGACTTTACATTTTTTAATGCTGCATTATTTTGTTAGATTAATGTACCTCAAATCCTCAGAGCGCTTTAAAACTGTGGTGGATATGGAGGCATCAGGCGTAAATGGGAACATTTCTTCTTGCATCATATAAGAGAAAAAGATTTAAGGCAGAAACATCATTAGAGTGGGACAAATGCAGAGATATTGAACAACACAATGAGGCAAAAGTGTAGACACGCATTGCGGTAACTGTTTCTTGTGAGATTATAAACCTTTTGATATAAAGGTTTTTGTGTAAAATAAAATAAAATAAAATAAAATAAAAGTTTATTATTATTTTAATACATTTTAATTTACGCTCACCAGATCAACAAGTGTCCTATGCATGCAAACTTTCACTATGGTTTAAATGCACCTAAAGTTAGTTTAGGCCCAGATTAAAAAGAACTGGAACCTAGACTTTCAAATATAAGATATATTAGATTTTTTTTTATATATATACATCATTTTTGGTCATTAAATTATCCCCTTAAGTTTCAAGGACTTTACTATTATTTTAAAAGTGGAAAAGAGCAGACAAGTCCATACTTCAGTCTGGTAGTGATTCTTCATTCATCCTTTGGTCATCATGCCAAAGTGGACGTTTTATGGGACAGTGTTGGACCTTGTATCTTCAAAAGGTACTAAACAGCACATAAAAGTCATAAGGACTGCCTCAGATTTTCATTCTTCTGTTGCAAACTTCTAGAAGAATATCAGGCCTGCTCTGTTTCATATAATAAAAACAAACGGTGCAAGTATGCCTTCAGAAGACATGAAATAAAAAAGCATGCGTCATGCAGAACAGTTTTATGACACTTTTATGGTGTTTTTTTTGTCATTTTTAAAGGTTTACAGGTCCAGGTTACTATTCATTTTCACTGCACAGAAAGTTACAGTGTCAATATTGTTCTAAACATCTCTTTGAGAGGAAAAAAAAAAAGTTTGGAATGACATGAAGGCAAGTAAGCAACATATTTTGATTTGGAATAGACTAAAGGTTTACCTTCAGTCTAATGAGAAACAATTTAACGAGTAAGTGTTTTGTATCTGTAGAACAAAATGCAGAGTGAAACGACTCCCAGCATTCAAAGCTACTGCGAGCGAGGCGGTAACCGCTTGCGGCGGTCGGCTGGCTGTTCTCCCTCCTCAGGTGGTCCAGTCTTCATCACGTTTAATTAGATGTGCTGCTTGGGATGCTGACTGGAAAGTGTTCTCTTAGCGAGAAGTTCATTAATACCATCACATCTGAGCGGGTGGGACCCAGTCTCTGGATAGGACAGCTTCTAATTAAAGCTGATTTGTGAATCAGATGAGAGTAGAGATCCCAGCTTTGAAGCGACACCTCTGACACAAACATTAAGCGGATCCTCATGGTTCATAGGAAAAGAACATACTTGTGCTTAATGAGCATTTAAATAGATTTTCTTTGCATTTATATAGTGATAGAGTCAGAAGAAAACAAAGACTTTGGCTCTGTTTACATATACATGAAAAATAAATATATACATTTAAAAATAATTCATTTTGAAATGCCGTTCAAAAGTTTGGGATCAGTAAGATTTTAAATGTTTGTTTTTTTTGTGTATGCTCATCACAGCTGCATTTATTTGATCAAAAACACACACAAAAAAAGTTATATTGTAAAATATTATTACATTATAAAATAACAATTTTTAAAATGTTTAAAAATATAATTTATTCTCAGCATCATTACTCCAGTCTTCAGTGTCTCGTGATCTTTCAGAAATATGCTGATTTATTATCATCATGCTGGAATCAGCTGTGCATTTTTGGTACATTTTTCAGGATTCTTTGAAAAAGAAAAAAGAAAAAGGAACAGCATTTCAATTAGAAACTTTTGTAACAATATAAACTACAGTTTAAAAAAAATTGTGGTCAGTAAAGTTTTATTTATTTATTTATTTAGTATTATTATTATAAAAAGTGATACTAAAGACTTATTATTATTATTAGAAAAGATTTCTATTTTGAATAAATGCTGTTCTTTTAACTTTTTATTCATCAAAGAATCCTGAAAAAAAAAAACCTCACAGGTTCCAAAAAAAAAAAAAACATTGATGATAATAATAATAATAATAATTATTATTATTATTATTATTACTATTATTATTATTATTAAAAATCAGCATATTAGACTGATTTCTGAAAGATCATGTGACACTGAAGACTGGAGTAATGATGCTTAAAATTCAGCAGTTTTGAATTACATGATTAAATTATATTTTAAAGTATATTAAAATAGAAAACCACTATTTTCAGCTGTAATAATATTTTTGTTTTCCTCTGCATTTTTGACCAAATAAATGCAGCCTTGATGAACCCAAGAGACTTGTTTTAAAAAATAATAAAAAATCTTACACTGTAAAAAACAAAAAAACACAATTTGTTGAGTCAACTTAAAATAATTTGTTACCCTGCTACCTTTTTTTTTTTTTTTTTTAAGTTCAGTCAACTATAAGTTTATTCAAGTTGAAATGTTAAGTTGTACTAAGTGACAACTTGGATATTCGAGTTGACTAAACTAAAAAATTGTTTGTTAAACTTAACAGCTGTGTTTGTTACTCAGCTGGCTTACAATTTTAAGTTGAATCAACTCAAATATCTAATGATGTAACATTACAAGTTGAATAAACTTTTTGAATTGACTGAACCTACAATTTTAAGGCAGCCAATTAAATTTAAATTGACTCAACAAATAGTTTTTTTCTTTTTTTTAGTGTACTGATCCCAAACTTTTGAATGGCAGTGTAAATGAATTAAAGATTAAGTCTAAAAAATTATCCCATGCTATAAAATTGCGTTGCATAACGAAACTTGCTGAAAGTATGACTAATCTTTTAGGATGCTGAACGGATTCAAGCGTCACCTTCATATAAAGCCAGAATAAAAATTCTGTTTATGTTAAATAAACCTGCTTCTGATCTTAGTTTAATCTTCTGGACCTGTTGTTATGACAGCAACTGTGAGATGATTGATGTAGCATTCCAGGATTGTGTAAAATCATCAACAATTACACTCCGCTAACTTAATAATCCATGTATGAAGAACAAAGGCCTTGGCAAAAAAAAAAGCAACCGTTTTGACGTCGGTAAAATTGTTTGTTTGTTTTGAGGAGGATAATGATGGCCAGGGATTAATATTCCATAATCCAGTAAGAGATGGATGAGCCAGTCAGAGGTTTGAAAGCACACAGAGACTCTGTGTCCAGACCCCGAACTGACCTCATCACAGCATATTACACACAGGCACAGCAGAGCAGAGCCAGGCCACCGACGTCAGTGCTTCTGATTGGGGTTATGTTACTGCTCACTAGGCCACGACCTCACAGGCCCAAACCATGCTATCACTCATTCAAAAGCTCTGGCCGGTTTGGCGCATACAAAAGGCCAGCCTTGCAAAATAAGTCTTGATTTCGGAATGAGTTGACTTATGAGTAACGTTGGGACATGGACATTATGCTCTGTTACCGGTTCTCAAGTGTGCATTCTTCCACTAATGTGAACAAAAACTAAACTAAAATGCTCTGAAATAATAATAGGACAAAAATCAGACTGATTCTTGAGTTTTCTTTTAACGACTCAATCAGTCAGAGCTCATTATCGCAAGTCAATATTTTTATCATGCCCAACATGAAATAAGCTAAGAACAGTACAGAGAAAAAAAACATTTAAAATAACAAAATAGACAATATTAACCATAACATTAACATAATGAATGCTTACGCTACACCTACCAGTCAAAAGTTTTTGAACAGTAAGATTTTTAATGTTTTTAAAGAAATCTCTTCTGCTCACCAATCCTGCATTTATTTGATCAAAAACTAAAAAATATGAAATAATTGTACTGTTTTAAAATGTAAATAGAAAAGTTATTTTAAATGTAATTTATTCCTGTGGTCAAATCAGCATTTTTAGCATCAATACTGCTGTCTTCAGTGTCACATGATCCTTCAGAAATCATTCTAATATGCCGATTTGCTGTTCAAGAAACATGTATTATTATAATTATTATTATCAATATTTAAAACAGTTATGTACATTTTTTCTAGGATTCTTTGATGAATAGAAAGATCCAAAAATCAGCATTTATCTGAAATAAAAAGCTTTGTAACATACACTATACCATTCAAAAGTTTGGAGTCAGTATATTTTTTTTTTTTTTTGAGGTTGGAAGACATTTTAGAAATTAACACTTATTTAGCAAGGATGCTTTAAATTGATCAAAAGTGATGATAAAGAGATTTATAATGTTACAAATGATTTCTATTTCAGACAAATGCTGTTCTTCTGAACTTTCTATTCAAAAGAAACCTAAAAAGTTCTACTTGATTTTCAGCATAATAATAATAATAATAATAATAATAATAATAATAAAATTAATAATAATAATAATAATAAATGTTTTTGGAGTAGAAAAACAGAATATTAGAATGATTTCTGAAAGATCATGTGACACTGAAGATCCATAAGTAATGATTCATATTCAGCTTTGAAATTACAGGAATACATTACATTTTTAAATATATTCAAATAGAAAACAAACTAAGAAGTTATTTTAAATAGTGAAATATCTAAACATTTTACTTTTTTGCTGTACTTTGGATCAAATAAAATCAGGCTTGGTGAGCAAAAGAGACTTATTTAAAAAACATTAAAAATCTGTAGTGTACATCATCCGCTATGATAGTTAGCCAAAGCTAGAGATTACGGTTTATAAAGTTTTAAACATGGATATTTTTCTTACACAAGAGCATCGATTCGCTTCAGAAGTCCTTTATTAACTTCCTGAAGCCATGTGGAGCACTTTTTTACAATGGATGGATGCACTTTTTTTACTTCAAAATCTCAACACCCATTCACTGCCATTATAAAGCTTGAAAGAGGCATTTTTTTAAATATAAAACTTATTGTACTCGTCCGAAAGAATAAAGTCATATATACACACGATGGCTTGAGGGTGAGCAAATCACGGAGTGATTTTCATTTTTGGGTAAACTATCCCTTTCAGAAAGGTTCTTTGGGGAACCCAAATTTGCTCTTCTATGCATCACTGTGAAAACTTTGCTTTGGAACCTTTATATAGGCCTCAAACTGCTCAGCATTCAAAGTTGAACTTTGCCCTCTGGTTCTCACAGCCACTGGTAGGATCATAGGATTAGCAGCTTTAGGTCTTGTTAACAGTGTTGCACCCAAACACACAACTCATCTGCCTGCGAGTTGGCGATCTGTCAGAATTTAGCACACCTTAGCGTAAGCTGTAAGTGACTCGATGGCACTGATCTTTGGCTCTTCGCCTAATTCTTCGCACTGTTTACTTCAATCCTATATGAGTAAAGCTTACAGCCGTGCCGCCTCACCTCTTCCAGAAGGATTCGCTGAGCTCTTTAAAGCTGGACAAAGATTTATTTCCTTTCTCCTCGGCCTGCCAATGATACACAGTGCACAAATACACAGTTAGTAAACCAGTGACCTTTGTTTTGTTCCAAAACCTAGTGACCTAGATAGGCAGCTGACTCCTTAAACGGAAAATCATACACGATTGATTTAAAACGCTCATCACAGGCAACAACTTCACTACTGATTCCAACAGAATTTGCTGTTAGACATAATACACCAAATAGCATACAAAAGTCTACATCCCCCTTTCATAATCTGCAAAAAGTTAAGTATTTTACCAAAATAAGAGGGATCATATAAAATGCATGTTTATTTAGTACTGACCTAAATAAGATATTTCACATAAAAGATGTTTACATAAAGTCCACAAGAGAAAATAATAGCTGAATTTATAAAAAAAAACCTGTTCAAAAGTGGTTTTATTTAGTGATAGTTGTTCATGAGTCTGAACAGTTACACTGCCCACTGTTCTTAAGAAAAATTCTTCAGGTCCCACAAATTCTTTGGTTTTCCAGCATTTTTGTGTATTTGAACCCTTTCCAACAATGACTATGATTTTGCGATCCACCTTTTCACACTGAGGACAACTGAGAAACTCGTATGCAACTATTACAGAAGGTTCAAACACTCAATGCTTCAGAAGCAAACAGAATGCAAGCTTTTTGAATTTGAAGATCAGGGTAAATGTAACTTATTTTGTATTCTGGGAAACATCTTTTTTTAGCTTCTGAAGGGCAATACTAAATTAAAGGAATATGATATTTAGGAAAAATAAGAAAAATGTACACATTCTGTCCAAAAGTCTTCACCCCCCGGCTCTTGCATAATTTTGCATAAATGCATAATTTTTCCTTCTGGAGCATAAGTGAGCGTTTGAACCTTCTGTAACAGTTGCATCAGTTCAGTTGTCTTCAATGTGGCAAGATGGATCTCAAAATCATATAGGTTGTTGGAAAGGGTTTAAATATACAAAAATGATGGAAAACTAAAGAATTTGGTTTGTGGGACCTAAAGGATTTTTCTGAAGAACAGCGGGCAGTTTAACTGTTCAGGACAAACAAGGCACTCATGAACAACTATCACTTAAACAAAAAACACAGCTGTAGATCAATTCAGGTAACAACACAGTATTAAGAATCAAGGTGACGTAAACTTTTGATCAGGGTCATTTCCTCGTGGACTATATGTAAACATCTTTTATGTGAAATATCTTATTCAGGTGAGTACTAAATAAACAATAACATGCATTTTGTATGATCCCTCTTATTTTGGAAAAATAATGAACATTTTGCAGATTCTGAAAGGGGTGTAAACTTTTGACCTCAGCTGTATATTCAATAGTCCACTTTTAATTACTAAATCTTAGGAAATGGTAACTGTGCATTGACTTTATCCTTACTCCCACTGAAAAATCCTGCCTTAATCAGCACCAGACGACACTTTCTGATTCCTATAACTGTCCAGATTTAATATTGCTTGTGGTGGAGACTGTGGTAAAGTCTGGGTGTGGAACATTCCTGGACATTCCTGTTCCTAAGGGGCATAAATCACCAGAGAACGACACAAAAGCCAAAATAAACAATGTCAATAAACTGTTTAAATTTCAGATTTGACTGAGAATTCATTTTTGGTCAAAGCCGTGGGACAGCAGACTGCAACATAAACCAATAATAAAAAGATGCAGACAATTTAAATATAATAAAAATAAAAGTAAATAAAATTATTAAATACTACAAAATCTAAAAAAAAATCTATAAAAATAAAAATAATTTTCATACATCTTACAAACATTACACTGAACAATTATAGGTGTTTTTGTTGTTGTTGTAGTCATTATTCCAGTCTTCATTGTCATAGTTCTTCTGAAATCATCCAAATATGCTGATTATTATTGGTATTTAATTATTAATAATGTTTTTTATTCATCATTACTATTATTCATTTATTATTCATTTTCAAAGCTGCCTAATATTTTCATTGAAATCCTGATATGTTTCTTTATCATAAATAGAAAACACAAAAGAACAGCATTTATTTAAAATAAAAATAAACGGTAGTGTGTCCTGGTTTCCATAAAAACACTTAACTGCAAAAACAGTTTCCAAAATTGATAATAATAATAATAATAATAATAATATCTCTTAAGCAGGCAATTAGCATATTAGAATGACTTCTGAAGAATCATGTGACACTTAAGAATGGCGTCATGAAGCTAAATATTCAGCTTTGCCATCATAGATAAAAATTACATTTCAAAATATTTTCAGTTAGAAATCTGTTGCTTTCAATTGTCATAATCCTTAATGTTATTTTTGAGCAAATAAATGCTTGAGTATTTTAAAAGGATGCAGCCGTTTTAAGACCCCGAACATCATGGAAACCATCCCATTCAAAATAAGAACTTTGTGGAGAGGGCTGCAAAGCCACAGAAACAGAGCTCCCTGGGTAAAGACAACAACAGTCATCCACCCCGGGGCCTCCCGGGGACAAAGAAGCCCAATGAAGCTGTCAGCTACAAATGAAAACTCGCTTAGAGGGGAGGAATGCGGGGGAGTTGCGCTGCCATACGGCCCACAGCTGTTCAGCCTGTCCGTGACGCCACGCATGGAGGGAGAAAGATGGCCCGGGGGCCCTCGAGGGACGGAGGTGGATGATATTCTATATACATAGGCATTTGTAGCTATACACGGAAACAAAGCTGCGCCCACATTTACTTACACCATTAAATACAAGACATAAACCGCGCTGAACCAGACAGGAGATTCTCAAATGCTGTACATGAGGAAAACATGTGGATGTAACTCCATGAAACGAAGCTAATTACAACCCAAAGGCGTATGATGTAATTCAGAAGATTTCCTGAGACGTTACTGGGAAATTAATTTTCTAGTTTGGGTGTCTATAAATGCACCTCTTTCAGTGCTTTATGCGTTTTATCTTTATTGGACAGCTTCATGAATACCCAAACAACCATTCTCAGGAACACAGCCACAGAAAAAGAAAAACACTAAATGTTTTCCTGGAAGTAGCAGGCATGGGCTGGTATGAGATTCTGACGGTATGATAACCGTAGATTAAAAAAATAAAAAAATTAATAAAAATCACTGTTTCACGATATCACAGTATTTAGATTACAGCTCTAAAATGTGTTATTTTTAAATGTCTGGGTAAAAAAAACTACTTTTCTTCCACTGAACACAATACATTTTATTTTTAAGAAACATATAGAACATTTTGGAGCAGTAAACATGTCAGGCTAAATAATTAAAACAAATAATTCAATTTTTCCTAATTAAATTAAGTGCAGTCACTTAAGTGAGCCTAAACCTGCACCCCAATAATCAAAACATAACTTCTGATGCAGAACTGTTCACCTTTTCTGGGATAAGTTTAGAGGGTGAAGTACGAGGATGTGTGCACATACACATAAGGAGAGAGAGGGCGAGTGTTACACACACACACACACACACACACACACACACACACACACACACACACAGTCTCTTCTCCGTTCAACACTCAACGAGTGGCAAAGACACATGAGAGCCAGCAGTTTGTTTGTGTTTCAAACGTCATGATTTTGAACACATGTAATCATGTAAACAGGCAGGAGGTTTAAAAGTATAGACATGATACCAGTTAAATTTAATTATTGTACTATATCACAGAAACAGTCTGAATGAGGGAGAAAACTAGTTGACGTTAGCTAGTTAGTTAGCCATGTTATCTGCCTCGGTAGCAAGCCTAATAGGTTTTATTTCAACACTGAAACAAACGGTGGTGGGTCTCTGTCTTGATCAGGGGTGAAAGAGGGAGAAAAGAAGATGAACATTTATATTTTATGTACGACCTGGAAGTATTTATTCAACAATCAACACTAAAACAGCTTGATTCACAAACAAATGATTCTTATAATGAATCATTCAAACGGGTTTGAATCAATTTGACAAATCCTTCACAACCTGAAATACCTCAATCAAACAGAATAGTTACTGAATATATTAAATCATACTCACTTACTAGCCAGCAAGGTATCATTATCATATCAAAATCTCAATGCAAAGAATCAAAACACTAAGAAACAAACACAAGCCAGCAGCTAAAATAAGTGTTATAGTTACGCAGTTCACTTACTACTACTGAATCAGCGAAGTTGAAGCACTGTGAGTGAACTCTACAGCATCAGAAAAGACGATGGCTGGTGTAGCTACCGCAGACCTGTGGCACTAATGAGCCTGTTCTTCCACTCCAGCCGTCCGTACTGCCGTTCTCTCTGCAGCAGGAAACAGCTCTATCAGCAGCACCATTTCCCCTGCCTCTGTTTACTTATGCCTTCCTCGACATCCTCATCGGATCTACTTTATAATGGTTGAACAGTCGACACACAGCAGGGTTTGAAGGCAACTCCTTAAGGAAACTGGTTTCAGGCTGACTTCCAAAGCACCATAACATCATGCCTAATGACCAGTCCTACACAAAATCTGCAGCTGTAAAAACTCTGAGGAATTGGTAAATCAATCATTGATGAAGTCATATACATGATGCCTGTTGTTCTTCATTCATTAACCTAAATAATATGGCTATATTTAATCATAAAAGTTCAGTATAAAAACTGCCATTAAAAATGTAGCACTCTCAGGCCCTTTAAAATACTTTTTATGCATAGTTGTCATTTTTTTTTTTTTACATTCAAACCAGAATTAAATCCAGAATTCCACAGACTTCCTGGAAAAATCAGCAAAGAAAATGCCAGACATAAGATTCCATGATCAGTGACCTAGAATTTTAAAATACTAAAAATTCAAATATTCAAATGATCAAAGATGCAAAAAATATATTTAAAAATTAAAACAATTCGAATGAACTGTACTGCCTCACGACAACTCATTACTCAACTATTTTACAGTTTTGAAAATGTAAAATGTACATGAATTTACACAGCTTCATGTGTACTTTAAATACATAAATAAATAAAATGTTACTTAATGTCATTATAATTCATAACTACTTTATTTGCAATATTATTTTGTGATTATGTATTCTTATATAATCACAAATAACGGTAAAAAGAGATCAAATATTTAAATAATTAAATCAAGTATTAAAACAAGCAAATAATCAAATATTAAAACAATTAAACACTACAACCAAATAACCATGTATTAAAAATCACATTCAAGTATTAAAATAATTGTAATCAAATAGTCAATCAAATATCAATAGCATCAAATAATGAAGAATGAAAATACTGAAAAAATAAAATATTAAAAGACAAATATCATAATAATCACGAATAATCGGGTAATAAAATTTAAAAATATTTAAATAATTAAATAATCAAGTATTAAAATAAGCAAATAATCAAATATGAAAATAATTAAATAATCAAATACTACAATTAAATATCCATGTATTAAAATTCACATTCAAGTATTAAAATAATCATAGCAATCATAGCTCAAACAATCAAATATCAATAAAATCAAATAAGGAAGAATGAAACTACTGAAATAATAAAAAAATATTAAAATAAATCACAAATAATTGGGTAATAATTGAATAATGATGATGTAATAAAATGATTAGTCATATAATGTCACATAATTTGAATAGCGCTAATTTCTCATAGGTTTTCCCTGAATAATCTGTGTAGAAAATGCTGAAACAGAAAGCAGATTTTAAAAGAAACTTAAAATATAAAAATACAAAAAATTTAAATAGCCAAAAATTCTAAATATTAAACATAGTCTCATGACAATTTATGGTTTTGCAAACTCCTATAAATTTGTACTGCTTCATTCATACATTTTTATACAAATAGCATGTAATACGAAATGATCAAGATGTAAAATAGTGAGGTTTTGTCTTCTTTGAGAAAATGTATGACCCTGGATCACAAAACCAGTCATGCGTGTCTTTTTTTTTTTTTAAAAAAAAGCTTTCCATTGAAGTATGGTTTGCTAGAATACGACAATAATTGGCCAAGATACAACCATCTGAAAACCTTGAATCTGATGGTGCAAAAAAATGTGAGAAAATTGCCTTTAAAGTTGTCCAAATTAAGTTCTTAGCAATGCATATTACTAATCAAAAATTATATTTACAGTAGGAAATCCACAAAATATCTTCATGGAACATGATCTTTACTTAATATCCCCCCAATTTTTTTTTTTTTTTTGAATTTTGAATTTTGACGACAATGTATTTTTGGCTATTGGTGACTTCTGACTGGTTTTGTTGTCCAGGGTCATATTTATGTACTACCTTTATTCAACTGCTCTGCCAGACACCATTTGTATACTTTCAACCAACCGCCACACACAGTTCCACACACAGAACAGTCTCAGATAACTCAGATAACTGGTAGTGAACACTACATCTAAGCAGACATGCTGTTATGCACATTTTGGATTCAAACATGTCTTGTCATCTTCCTCCCTCCATATACTCCCTGAGAAAGCAGCATTTTTCAGGGCTCAGACACAGCCGGAGACTATGCCAGAAACCTTCCAAGAGAAACCGATACACAAAACACTGGTTGCTGAGAGGGACAAGCCACAATCCGCAGGGCCAAGTCTTTAATTGCAGGTCTCAGAATGATAAACACCAGCCAAGGGACATTTCTGTTATTGCTCTTGAGAAGCTGAAAGCAGCTCGAGTAATCACAGGTATATGTACTGCTGCATACAGTGCCATTATAATCCGTTGATTGGTGTGGGGTGGCGCAGCTCTGCTGGCACTAAGGAGTTTGAAACAGATAAGACATGTGATTTTTGAGGTCCTGCGGTCTTATCTGCAGCAAAAATGAACACAAGGAGGACTGCACCCTATCAGACTGCAGATAAGTTTCTAACCCCACACAAAAGAACAGGAACACACAGCACTTTTCCTCTTAAAGCAAGGAGGGATGGGTCAGTTTTGACATCTGTGTCGGAAGAGGAAGACCTCTTAGGGACGCTGTGACACGCTGTGAACTTTAGGAAACAATGCTAAGTCAAATGAATGGCTCTGGTCCCAAATTTACTGAGCTCCCACCCCTACAATGACAGCAAAAGGAAATAGCTGAGCAAGAGGAAATTCAAATATTAAAAATGTACTATTGAAATAATCAAGTATTCAAGATATCAGATACTAGAATCAAATAACGAAGTATCAAAATAATCATACATATCAAAATCAAATGATGAAGGGTGAAAACACAGAAATATCAAAAATTCAAATATTAAATATACAAAAATCAAATTTTAAAATATTAAAATAAATCACAAAATAATTGAGTAATAAAATGATATTTAATATTTAAATAATTAAATAATCATGTATTAAACAATCAGAATCAAACAGTCAACCAATAAAATCAAAAAACGAAGAATGAAAACACTGAAGTAAAATATAAAAATAATAATTGGGTAATGCAATCATCAAATATTAAAATATTTAAATAATTAAACAATCAAATAATCAAGCATTAAAATAATCAAACCAAATAGTCAAACAATCAAATATCAATAAAACCAAATAATGAAGAATGCAAATACTAAAATAATAAAATATCAAAACTGAATATTAAAAATCAAACAATTGGGTGAATATTAAAATACTTAAATAATTAAATAATCAAGCACTAAAATAACCAAATAATCAAATATTAAAAGAATTAAATACTACTACTTAAATACTAAACAAGTACAACCAAACAACCAAGTATTAAAATAATAATATAACAGACAAACAATCAAACATTAAATTGATCAAATAAAAAAAGCATTCAAATATTCAAATAATCAAGTATTTAAATAACCAAACAAATCTAACCTAAAAAATCTAAGTCTAATAGTATTAAAATAATAACATTCCCAAATCTAATGAATAAAAATGTAGAAATACTTTAAGCCTGATTTTAGTAATCAGTAATCAATTATTAGAGTATTAAAATGATCAAATAGTAAAATCAACTAATCAAAATAAAATAACTATTAAATATTTATTTAAAAAGAAAACTTGATTTTAAAATGTTATTATTACAGTAATCAAATAGAGTATTAAAAAATGATCAAAAAACAAGATAATAGAATAATTTGATAAAAATCAAGTATTAAAATATAAAAATAATTAAGTAAAAAAAGAATCAAATTATTTTAGAAATCAAATAACTGAGTATTAAATTGATCAAATATATATTTTTTTAAATCAAGTATTAAAATAGTAATATAATCAAGTATTAATATAACTGAATAATCAAATATTAAAATAATTAAATAATCAAATATATCAAATAATGAAAAACAGTATTAAAATGATTGAATATTTAAATAATCAACTAATCAAAAATAAATGAAAAAAAAAATCTAATAATAAAGTAAGAAAAAAGCATTAAAAAACACAAAGCACACACCTTCCTGTATGCAAAATGCAATGCATTACCTTCTCGACAAAGCGTATACGTGATGCTGCCTTAAAACTGCGCAAAAAAGTCATCATCTTTAAAAGGCAACATAATTATCCTGCCAACCAATGTAAATGATTTCTATGTTTGAGCTGCCAAAGAAGTCTGGTGTATAACAAGCATTATGCAAATAATTGTGCAACATTTCATGGAGCTAGACCAAAAAAAAGTCCCTTCTTCTGATGTACAAAGCCAGCAACAGCATAATTTATGATATTAAAGAGGTCTCTAATGGCAGATTTCTATCTGTACGACTCAATGAAGGTCACAAGTGCTTTCATCTGGCTGATGTGCAGTCGGGATAATAATTTGGAAAGGTCACACCAATCACAACTCTGTAAAGGAAAAGAGTGAGGTGCTGGAAAACATCGGGAAAAATCCGACACGTGTACGATCTCGATCTCGCTGCTCAACGCATCGCATTCGTCCTGTATGATGTCAGGACACAGGAAAATATTACATATTGTCAACGCATTAGGGAAAAGTAATGGGCCCCTTATGTTGTTGAGGAACAGCGATCTAAGCTCGTAACAGACCGAGGAATGTCACCGGCTCCATTAGTCCTTTTCTGAGGTTTGAAGTGTGCGGCTCATTTTGAAGGTGTACAGGAAGACAGGGATCTTTACTCAGTAGTTTGTCTCACTCCATCATTACTCAAGCTAAGACCTGGTATGCTTACGATACATCACCGACTTCTTAAAAACAACCCATTAGTCAAACTTTACCGAACCAGCACTCAATGATACAAATACTGTTCAATTTCTCACACAAACCGATCATTTCGTGTCTTAGGACATCAGTGTATCATCACGAGTCGCAGGGTTTAATTTGGTTTTGTTCGTGTATGTTTTTTTTTTTTTTTTAACTCTCAAAGATTTGGTAGCCATTGACTGCCATTATACGACTGACAGGCTGCAACGGTTTAAGTTAAAAATCTTCATTTGTGTTCTACTGAAGAAACAAAGTCACCTACATCTTGGATGCCCTGAGGGTAAGCAGATAAACATCAATTTTTTTATTTTTGGGTGAACTATCCCTTAATGAATCCTCACGTTTGAAATCAGTATGATCAACTTTTAGCCTTTTACAAAGAAAAACTGGATTCAAAATACAACAAATCTCACAAATTACATTTGAAATATTGTTAAAAATGTAATTGTCATGGAAAAAAAAATTATAAAATAGCAATTGAGATATTTACAATCTAGATGTAAGCAAAATCTTAATAGGTCATTATAACCCTTCTAATTAAATTAGAATTACTGTTTTTCGGTACTGTTTTCTTCTTCACTACTGTTTGGACGCTCTTGCTTACTGCTCTGCGCTTCCTGTTTATGTACTTTTCTCAGATTTTTCTAAGATTTTAATTTCAGCAGATCAGCAAAGTGCTCAAACAACACATTTTTGGTATAAAGACTGAAACTTTTTGGGACTGGAATAATATTACGAAAAAAGAAGACACTGCCTCCGACCGCCAACAGCTTACATTACATAGATGAGAAAGAAAATGCCTCTTGTGGAGTCTGCTGCATGAACTGACACTTTTGCAAAGGACTGTGGTTCTTGAAACAAAGTTACTTGCTGGACTTCCAAAACAGGTGGAACACTCAGCAGACCGTCGTCACGGACCCCCACGGAATCTAGTGAATCTCAATAGTCAATACCAAGTATAGAGGAACAAGCCAAAACTGATCAACACACTAATCGATGGCACAAACAGGAAGCGAGACTCAAAGGCACTCGAGACATCAGATTGTCACGAGTATCTCATATTGCTGCCATAGCATCCTCTACCCCAGATACGACTATGACAATGCTTGCAAACACTGGTATTTTAAAAAGCACAATGGAGAAAAACCAACAGCAGTACAAAAAAAAGAAAAGCTGAGTGGATGTGGTGGACGACAACACTTGAAATTCACTATACCATCTATAAAGACAGCCTTCATGCTTTCAGTGTTATTCTTTCAACTAGGCAAAGCTAGACAAATGTTCTTCTCAAACCTTATAAACAGCATCTTTTAAGACCAACTCGCACTCTTTTTGCTAACGTTGAGAGACTAACAAACCCCCCCAAGTCAGATTCCAAGGGAAATGCTCTCTGACATTTTTTAAGCATATTTCATATATTCATTGTATTCTGAGGCACAGTATAAAAACTTAAATGAGATGTTTGAAAATTAGAGAGCACTTATAGATACAGTACCTCCAAGTTATTAGTGTTAATCTGGAACCTGTTGCTAATTTCTTCAATTAAATAACAAACCCTATTTAACTGGCAGCATTCCTCCAATTTTGACTGAGATTGCAAGATGGTGGGCCTCACTAAGGTGAACCCCTGAGACTGGATGTTGTCCAGATATAGTCCAAAGCCTTTCAGGTACTGCAAGAGAAGTTGGGTTAGGTCTGACTGGAAACATTTTGTTCAGCGAACAAAAACTGGGGAAATACTGAAGCCCAAGTGCATAAAGAAGTCAGTTAAAGGAGGAGGAGGAAGTGTGATGGTTTGGTAGATGTTTCCTGCAGCAAGAGTAGGGCATCTTGCACAGCTACATGGCAGGGTAAATGCCAGTGTTTATCAGAACCTCCTTCAGCAACATGTAGGTCCTTCCCTTCAAACATCTCCTAGTCAACCAGCAATTTTCATCCAAGACAATGCCCTCATCACACTGCAAAACAGGTAAAGCAATTCCTCGAAGCTAAGAACGTTGGCATAATGAAATGGCCAGGCCAGAGTCCTGATCTAAACCTGACTGAAAATCTCTGGAAAATCCTTGGTGACAAAGTTACGGCTAAGAAACCCACTGCTAAATAAAAGTATTAATTACAGTAGTATATACACCTCTTTCCGTTCTTAAACTGGCCTGCACCAAACCTGAATTTCTACTGAACACCACTGGGACCCTACTGAAGACCACAAGCCAGATCCCACTGCCTAACATCAGGACCTGATCTCACAGATGATGTATTTCATTTTAAAGGGGGGGGGGGGGGGGGTACAATGGTGTTTCATATATTCAGAGTTGTTTAGTGTTAAAGCAGGGATCTCCAACCCAGTTCCTGGAGAGCTACCATCCTGCAAACTTCACTTCCAACCCTGCTCCAACACACCTGCCTGTAATTATCAAGTAACCCTGAACAGCTTGATTAGCTGGTTCAGGTGTGTTTGATTGAGGTTGGAGCTGAAACCTGCAGGATGGTAGCTCTCCAGGAGCAGGGTTGGAGATCTCTGTGTTAAAGAGTTGGATTCTCATGCTAAACATGGCCAAAGTTAAAAAAAAATCATTTTGACGAATGACAGAGAATTTCTTTGCCGAAAATCTTACTTCCGGGTTGGTACAAGTTTCGGCTGTTTTTTTTTCCAATCGTGGCTTTAATGACGTAACCGGTGGTGGAACTCCTTATATGAACATTTCTCCCAGAAAAGCATGCCCGCGGCACCCGCACTCATGCCGACTAGACCGTGAGAAAGAGAGCGCGCCCATCAAAGCCCTTTATTCGGCTGCACTCTGCAAGGGATTCACTCGGGAAGAATGTCTCTAATGAAGTGTGGTTTTGCTTGTAAGGCAAAGATAACTTTGCTCAGCTTCCCGAAGAACCCAGCGTTACGTGAACAGTGGATGCAGTTCCTTTTTTCCGGGGCAGCAATGGAGTTTTGCAGGTGTGTGTTTGTTGACGAACGTTTCATATACAGGGCCCACTTCGACACTGGATTTGCACATTGTTTGATACTGAAAGATGGAGTGGTCCCAGCTATAAAAGATCCCGCTCATGATTCAGAGCTGCAGATGGTAAGTGAAATGGCATCAAATGTGTGTTTTATTGGCAATCCCAGCGCAAGTGATCGTCGAATTTAGCTTCGCCCACGGCACGCCTCCAGAAGCTCTGCTTTTTCCGGAGAAAATCGGAAAGCTGTATTTATCTTTTATAAATATGATAAAACTAAAGACTGTATGGAGATATTAAGGATACAGTACTACTCTATAGGTACTCAGGATTAACATGAGATTAGGCGAAACTGTGCATGCTATGTACCCTTTAAAAAGCATGGCAAAAAACACGAATCCTTCCTTTTCCTATCTAACAGCGTCCACATGTAATGTTGGAACATGGAAGCAGGGAACTGTATCTGCGTCAAAAGGCAGTGATGCCGGACGACGAGGCCAATTCATCCCAAACAAAGCTCTCAATAAATACAATTACTCACAAACATTAAACACGTTTAGTCCAAATGATATATTATCAAAAGCTACGTTTGTTGAACATCCTCACATAACCCAACATGAGCTTAATAGTGACAGTAAAGTAAATGTTTCTCGCCAAATGTTATAACAGTAGATGAAGTAGAACAGTTGCAAGACCATCAACCAGGCCAAGTTTGGAAGGATTTTCTTTAGTGGCTAATCTGTGGATTAGCACCTGGAAAGTTTCAATTCCATCAAGGAACCAGTGAGTGCTGCTTGCATTCCCTATTTGGCCAAAAGAGTAACCGTTCAACTCCCACGATGCATTGTAAATGACGTAATGGAGTCTCCCTATTTAGATACTGTGCAAAATAGAATATTTCTTGCAGTTTTATATAGCAGTGCATGGCAAATTATGATTCAATCATATCATTTGTGATGCTTCATGGGATGTGTATAGTTTCTACAATAAAATTATTACAGCATATTTTTTTTTTCAAGCACTTTTTCTGCTCCAAATCAAATGATGGAATTCGTCTCAGCTTTTTAGTTTGAATCAACAGAACTTTTTCTAGAAGATTTCTTTTAATCTCAATGGAGAAAATGTGAAAACTACTTTTAAACCCAAGGCTGCTGAAAAAGGCTGGTTCCCAAGGCTTTTTTTTTTTTTTCTACCCAAACATCTTAAGCCACAGTCTCATTTGGTTTGCTCACTAGAGGTATTAAGGCATTAAACGTGCTTTGAAACAAAACATATTGTGAAAAGCGTTGTACAAATCAATTTGACCTGATGTTTGCTGAAGGTAACAAGAGACTTCACCTTACTTCATCCCTTAATTGTCTTTATTCAGTGAGTCATCTGCACAAATATCATAGCATAAACAAACATAGGAATGTTACGTGTTTCTGGCATCATGCACGAGAAACTAAACAAGCCTCAGGACAGATAAAGAGTAAAGGAGAAATTGGTGTCAGACTTGTGTTGATATACCTCAGTTTGGATTTTCTTTAAAAGGGTCGCATCAATTTTTTTTCTCCTCTAGGGTCCAATTAAAATTTCAAGTTCTTTTTTTCATGACTGTTTTACAGCTTCTGTCTCATCCTTTGAACTAAACAGGGAGGAAAAGAGACAATTCAAAAAACAATCTGTGCTAAAAAAAAAAAAAAAAGTAGAAACAAACTCTGAAAATTACACTGAAATGATCTAATGATATAATGATATTTTAAAAATAAACATCAGTGTTGGTGTTTAGAAGTAATACTATCAATCCTTTCTCTGTGTTGACAGGAAAAGGGATTGAAATGGAATTCAAAGAAATTCACCATAGGATCCATCTATTTATCTATACATCTATTCCTTTGTTTATCCATCCATACGTCCATCTATCCATTTATCCACCTATTCGTTTATCAATCCAAACTATACACATCTATCTATTTATCTTCGTCCATCTATCCATTTATCCATTTGTCCATCTATTAATCCATCCATTTATCCATCCATCCATCTTTCTATCCTCCATCTATCCTCATTCATTCATCCATCCATTTATGCATCCATTCGTCCACCATTCAGTCATCTGTCTATTCATCCATTTATTCATCCATGCATTTTTCTATTCATCCATCCATTTGCCATCCATCCTTATATCCATCCATTTATTCATTTATCATCTATCCATCCATTTATTCATTCTGCATTTATCCATAAATCCATTTTTCCATCCATTTACCAATCCAGCCATTTATCCATCTATCCAAACCTCCATTTATTCAGCCATCCATTTATCCATTTATCCATCCATCCGTCCAGCCATTTATCTAGCCATTTATCCATCCGTCCATCCATCCTCCATTTATCCATCCATCCACTTTCTTCAACTATTTATTCATCCTCCATTTATCTATCCATCCATTTATCCATCCGTCCATCCATTTATTCATCTATCCATCTATTTATCCATCTATTTATCCATCCATTTATCCATCCATTTTTTCCATCCATCCATCCTTATATCCATTCATCCAACCATTTATTCATCCGTCCATCCATTTACCCATCTATCTATCCATCCATCCATCCATTTATCCATCCATCCACTTTCTTCAACCATTTATTCATCTATCTATCCATCCATCCATTTATCCATCCATCCAATTTTTCCATCCATTTATTCATCCTCCATTTATCCATCCATTTTTTCCATCCATCCATCCTTACATCCATCCATCCTTATATCCATTCATCCAACCATTTATTCATCCAAACATTTATTCATCCATCCATCTATCCATCCATCCACTTTCCTCAACCATTTATTCATCCTCCATTTATCTATCATCCATTTTTTCCATTGATCCATCCTTACATACATCTATCCATCCAACCAACCAACCATTTATTCATCCATCCATTTATCCATCCTCCATTTATCCATCCATCCATTTATGAAACCTCCATTTATTCATCTGTCCATCCATTTACCCATTCATCCATCCATTTATTAATCCTCCATTTATCCATCAGTCCATCCATTTACCCCTTCATCCACTTTTTCTATCCCTCTATTCATTTTTCCATCAATCCATCCTTACATCCATCCATCCATCCAATTATCCATCTTCCATTTATCCATCCATCTATTTATGCATCAATACATAAATCCATCCGTCTATCTGTACATTCATTTATCCATCCATATTCAAAGTTTGGCTTAACAAACCTTTCTACTTTTATTATATAATGTGTTATATAATAATTGAATTGCAATCGTACATCCTGTTTGCTACCTTGATAACAGATTTTTTTTTTCATTTTCTCAATGAAAAATAATCTGAAATGCCATCTTTTCAGCTTGGTTTCACTAGGAAGAAAGCTTTGAGTTCTGAAAGTTTAATTTGTCCTTAAAGCACACTGACTGCCCTTTAGATTATTTTTTTTTAAAAATGAGATTAGTTAAAATATAACCCCCTTTAAACAAATCGGAAACATGCTTACTCACACTACTTAATCACAACCTTTCTGAACGCAAAACACACTACCACAAGCTCACAATCCACAGAGGAAATGGAAACAAACTGTGGTGGCCTGTGAAACAACCCTGCTTGTAAAAAAACAAGAGATGTTGAGGATTATTTAAAGAAAACATCTCGTCACATCTGGCTCCGGGACTTTGAAGCTGGTGCCTTTCCCACAAGTGCTGGTTAACTACGCAGTCCTACAGTGGTGGCCGGTCGGTTTGGCCAGCCGTCTGCCTCGTAATGGTGCGGCGTGCCTCATCAAGATTGGCCCGCTCGCTCTGGTTTCTGAAGCTTTAATCGAACTCGTCTGGGAGACAAACTAGCATACGTGCTCCTTGATGTGTGTTAGATGCGGCTATAAAACACGTTTTTAAATGGTGGCATGCACAGTCTACGTCAAAACACCCTTAACTTTGCAATTAGCTGCTCTTTCCCACCAAATTCACATGTGGGCCAGACTTTGGCTTTCACAAATCGTAATTGTAAGTGATGCCATCCGAAAAAATGAGTGGAATGTGATAATGCCTCAATGTGAAAAAAATGACAAGCTTTCCATCTAGATAAAGACATCCATAAACACAGGATTAGCTTTGAGTGCCTATTCATAACTATGTCATATCGCATTTTAAAAAAAACTCATAAATGAATGATAAACTTCCCTTTTGGCAAAGCGGAGCCCAGAGCATTTCTTAAATTCAATACAAAGGCAGAACGAGGGTATATTTCACCCCAAATTGGATTAGCCGAATTGGATATTACGGAAAATGTAGAAATGAGACAATGACAGCATATAAATCTCATTACTCTCTCATCATTTCCATTGTTCTGAGGAGGTTTTGTTTAAACTAGTCCTCCCCTCTCGGGCTTCCGCCAGCACATCTATCTTTCCACAGCGACGGCGAATTTTCCAAAGCACTTGTTCGGTAATAACAATGACATTTTGGTGACCTTACAACACAAATTCTACACTTCACCGACCACAGGCTAATATTCACACTGATTTACCCACAAAACCCCCTGAAAATCACCTCCTGATTACGGTTTTACGCATGTAATACAGGCCAGTGCACACTTTAAACAAACACACTGAGCATCAATATCACTACTTGGGTAATTAACTTCCTCTCCAGTCCTGGCTCTGACCCTGGAAGATGCTGTTTAGGACTTCTTTACTCTTTGGTTTTCTTGATAAATAAGCAGTTTTACGATTGTGAATAGTATAATTAAGAAAAGTTACAAAAAAAGGTTTTTTATTGGCATCAGAGCTACCATTAAAAACATCCATGGAATCTTTCCACTTCACAAAAAGTTCTTTATAGTGGAAATTCTGCAGATTAATCATCAATTAATTACATGTAATCACAATTTCAAGAAAAATAAAATCAAAAGATTAATTTGGAATATGTTCTGACATTTTCCAATAATAGTAATATTAGAAAATGCGGCCTATTGTTATGAACATTTTTTTATTCTTTGCATCATGCCTTTTTCATATGATTATGCACCAATTCTCACTGCCCTGAAGTAAAAATGAAAAACAATTTAACTGTAAAAGATTTTAATCATATCATTTCAAATCAATTTCAAAACTCAAAAGTAAAACACATTACTGCAATGAGACTCTGGTAGTAAATGTGCTAAATTGTCATGCAAAAATTACAATACAAAACAACAAAAAAAAAAAGATCTTGTGAGATTCAGCTCTGGTGAAATTGCTGCACTTAAGAACATCATGTCGCACTTGTGTCGTTTTTGGGAAGAGGAGTTCTTCGAGAAAATTATGAAATCTAACAGTCCTCAGGATAAATGTGATGCTGAACGCTACCCACAAACTTGTCATGAATTATTCAAAACCATCTGCTACCGAACTGGAGCTGAAAAAGGATCGAGGGATATTTTGGGTTTCAGTGCATCTGTGCGTGCAAAAAGAGTCTAATTCCCGTTCCTTCAAGATCCTTCTGCATGAATGTACTGTAGGATTCACCTCCAGCAAGCATTACCTCTCCAAAAGGAAAGGAATGTAGGAGTGTAGGGCTCTCGATAGGTTAGCTACAAGTAGTGAGCTTGATTCAACAGGAGAAAGGCTAAAAATATTACAAACCTACAACAGAAAATGTTTTCCACTGTTTTTCATGTACTTATATAAAGACTAGGCAAAATAGCTAACAAAACAAACCATAATTTCAATCAGACAGCCACTGTAGTCCAGTAGCTCAAAATGGTTTAACACAAGAACTGAAAAAGTACAGGTCCAGTTAAAAGTACATAGTTTCCACACTGTTAAATGAACTCAAGAATGATATTTCATTATTATAACTTAAATGCATATTGTAATAATAGCATATACACAATACAGAACAACATTTACCATTTTAAAAATGTTATTAAAACATTTAAATGCAACACAAAGACGATTTTGAGTGTTGATTCAGATGAAGTTTTCAGTTTTCAACTGAAATTTAACATATCTAAAGAAATGAACTGCATTGCATTGAATTGCATTAATGATATCATTTCTGATAAATCTAAGAAGATTCTGATATTTAATTGAAATTCAAAATAGAGATGCTACTAATCTGACACTTTAAAGACAAAAAAGAAATTAGTTTAATGACCTGTTCTTTGATTTAAGACTTAATTGTCTAATGTTTTCAAAAGCCTCTTATTATTTCACCAAGGCTGCCTTTATTTGATCGAAAAAAAACACAAC
Organism: Cirrhinus molitorella; assembly: GCA_033026305.1. Classification (NCBI taxonomy): domain Eukaryota; kingdom Metazoa; phylum Chordata; class Actinopteri; order Cypriniformes; family Cyprinidae; genus Cirrhinus; species Cirrhinus molitorella. Next base: position 8,717,774 of record CM065122.1, on the reverse strand, counting down.
AGTAATATTGTGAAATATTATTACAATTTAAAATAACAGTTTTCTATTCGTATATATTTTAAGTTGTAATTTATTCCTGTGATGCAAATTTGCATTTTCAGCTTCATTACCCCAGTCTTCTGTATGGAAGCCTGTTTCAACCTTTTATCTCACAATTTTAGAGTTTACAGATTGCAATTTTGCCTTTTTGACTCAGAAATTAGAGATATAAACCGCATTTGCTAGAAATAATCAGAATTGTGATTATACTCGCAATTCTGACTTTCTCGCAATTAAGTCAGTTTTCACAAATTTTTTTTTCTTGCAATGGATAGTTTATACCTTGCTATTCTGACTTTTCTCGCTATTGCGAGTTAATATCTCACAATTCTGACATTTTTCCTTATAATTTTGAGATATAAACTCACAACTGCAAGTTATAAAGTCCAGTTCTGAGAAATAAAAAAAGATTATGTTCTTAACTCACAACTGCATGTTATAAAGTCAGAATTGCAAGATATAAACTCGCAAATCTGACAAAAAAAGTCAGAATTGTGAGTTTATATCTAGCATTTTTGACTATTTCTCAGAACTGTGACATTTAAACATGCAATTCTGAGGAAAAAAGACAGTATTGCGAGTTTGTTTCACATGTGAGAAAAAAAAAGTAAAAATTGTGAGATATTAAAAAAAAATTATAAATTTTTTCAAGATTATTTGAATAAAAAGTTCAAACCATTACAAATGTCTTTCCTTTTGATCAATTTAATGCTTTTCTACTGAAAAAAATTAAATATATTACTGACCTCAAACTTTTGGTAGTGCAGATATTAAGTAAAAATTAAAAAAAAATCTGTGAAAACTCATAGTAATCGTCAAGAGATGCATATTTGAATCTGAATGACATATATACAATCAACTACAACTGTTCAAATCTCTATTTGACAAAGATCTTTGCTTTGATTTGCACCAAAAACAGTGTTTACAGCCTCAAATCTATGTAAGTGTAAAGAGTGTAAGAGAGACCACACCAATATCTAAACTTTCTCTGTATAATCACTGAGAATTTGACTTAGATCTGGAAAGAAAACAAGACAAAAAGACAAGCGAAAGTCACTGGGTTTGAATTAGATAAATTCACCCTCATTTGTATAAGACAAGGACAACTCTCAGACTCACAAATCCAGGCCTTGGCTTTCGGCAGATTAAAGAGCCCAGAGAGACCTGTGGCTAGATCTCCGCTAATAAAATTTGGGTGTTAAATAAACTGTGCTAGCGCCTCAAAGGGCCTGTAGAGCCCTAACTAGCGCTGGCTGGGCTTCAGTCACAGCCCTGCCTGTCTCTGTGTTTATGTTCGAAGCAGGAAAGTTGCCTTCATGACGATTTATTGACGCAAGATCCCCACAGTTCAGCCTGCCAGCAATTAATCACGGGGCTTGTTCGGGCCTGTGAGCGCGATCTCCCCACAACCTGAGCCAGGAGACTTAGGAAACCTACTTGGGAGTTCGACACTGCGCTTGGTCAATAGAAGAAAACTACCACCCAAAATCAAGAATATATCATCTGCCAGCCTTCAACGCTGAACAACACTTCCTCTTGCTGGAAAATAATTGAGCTTCATGACAGAAACAAACTTTCATGTTCCTTCATGAGCATGTGATGTGGCAAACGTTCTCGTTTCGGAGGAAAAAGGCCCTGAGAAAGCAGATAAAAATAGTTTTGGTGATGAAAGACTAGTCCTATATCATTTAGTTTCCTATCAACCTAAGTTCCCAGAGCATGGGATCCCTTCATGAGAAGTGATGATGTAACATAAAAACAAGCTTCACACGACATCCGATTCATAAACAGGGAAGATTATTATTTAAAGATCCAAAGAGGAAAAAAACACTCTGCAAACCTCAAGGTATGACGCAGAGCTACAACTGAACAAACATGAAAAATGAAAACAACTTGCATAATGCAGTTGCTCTGATCTATATTGCAATTGCACAATCTCACTTGAGATGCACTCTGGAGACAGACAGATGTGGGCCAATACTTGGCCAGTTTAGAGAAAAATCTTTTTTATTTCAGCATATGCGTACTGTTTATTATATCAGCCATTCCACTCTTTAAATATTGGTGCTGGCTGCTGCAAACTAAATGCACACTAGTAACACAGTAAAAAATAAAAAATAAATAAATAAATAAAATAGTGCTGTCAAACGATTAATCGCATCCAAAATAAAAGTTTATGTTTACATACTATATGTTTGTGTACTGTGTTAATATAAATAAATACACACACATGCATGGCATGTATATATTAAGGAAAAATATTTTAGATTTATATCTAAAACATATATATTTATAATCTAAATTGTATATATATATATATATATATATATATATATATATGTGTGTGTGTGCATTTATATATACATAATAAATGTGCAAAGTAAACATATATATTATGTAAACATAAATTTTATTTTGAATGAGATTAATCGCGATTAATCGTTTGACAGCCCTAAAATAAAATAATAATGATAAACTTAAAATGTATATTCTGTGTAATTATTCTCATATAGTTTTTTTTTTAAACTAAACAGAAAATATATGAACATTTATTTATTAGTTTATAGATGTACTAATTATTATTATCATTATTATTATTCAAAATAATAATATTTAAACATCAATAATGTACACCTATGAATGAATGTATGACAAAATTATCAATGGCTTACTGAATAAATCTATTTATTTATATAATTAAAAAAGATTATTGTTTCTGAAAACCAATACACAGAATCAATATGAATTGTTTTAGAAATGCTTTTGTTCAATATTTTAGGATCAACAATATTAATTCATAATTAATAATCGTATATTATCTTATAATAATAAATAAACTTAAATGATTGTATAAAAAGCATTTATAAAACAATTAAATATTGGTTCTGTGTACACAACACTAACTAGTAATTTATTTAAAAAAATAAAAATAAAAAAATAAAAAATCAATTTTTGATTTATCTCAACAAAATGCATAAAACAGAACCACTGGTCAGAACTACATGTCCACTACCTTTAACAACATGCAAACTACCACACACTGTCATAACCTTACTGCAACACAGCAATTTTCTTTTATTCCCAACAACTTAACCAAAAACAACAACAAAAACTCCTATAGCACGAGGTTATTTAATGAATGGACACACTGACTGGAAGTCATGGAGACATAGTTTGGGTTTTATGGTGGAAAGAAAAATTCCCTGAAAAACCTGCCCTCTGAATGCCGAGAAGCAGATAATTACCCATAATGAGACACAAAAAGCACTCAAATATCATGATTAAACTCTGTGAAACAGGATAGCTGTTCCAGCACAAATTGGTTTAATAGTTCAAACAATGACCGCGGGATTAGACCAAATGAAGCCACCCAACAAAATGTCAGCGCAAAATAAGGGAAAAAAAGACCATAGCAACAGCAAAAATAAGTTACCCGCTTTTTTATTATTACACATAGTGTGGTAATGTTTGTAGGCCAGTAAATAAACTGTAAGACCAGCATCCCATCAGGCCAGTGGAACCCAAAATGGTAGGAATTAGTGATGCCACATAAAGCTTTCAAGGAAAACATGAATCTATCACTGTACCATGTACTCGCATTTTACGAAAAACACATTATGATTCACATTTCAAGTATCTAAATCTGTCCTCCCCTCATAAACAGCAGGACATATTTTCCACCTTCTCATTTTTAAATCTCAAACTTGCAAGCAAAGAAAACAAGAGAAAAGAAACAGTGACGCATGTCTACAAGTACGGATTTCCGTCAATCCAAATCAATTCATTTAATCAGACTGCAGATCCCAAATGTTTACACACTACCGCTCAATAGTGTTCTTTAAAATTAATTGTTTTATTCAATAAGGACACATTATACTGATGAAAAGTGACAGTAAATATTTGTATTTGTTACAAAAGATTTCTATTTCAAAAACATGATTTTCATGATTTTCTTCTGCACTGTCAATCCTGAAAAAAATATATTAAGCAGCACAAAAGAAGAAATGTTTCTTGAGCAGCAAATCAGCATATTAGAATGATTTCTGAAGGATCATGTGACACTGAAGACTGGAGTAATGATCCTGAGAATTTAGCGTTGCATCACAGGAATAAATTACATTTTAAAATACTCTGAAAAGCCGTTATTTTAAATTGTAAAAAAAATAAATAAATAAATATCACAATATTACTGTTTTTATTGTATTTTTAATTAAAAAAAATAAATGAGCATAAGAGACTTTTAAGAGACTGTTGGCTGCAAATTAAAATTCTGTTAACATTAAAAATTACCATTAAGTGAAAACCTTATGAATCCTGTCAGGCAAAGCAACCAAGTTCGCTTAAAAAGATGATTCAGTCTAGCTGACATTTTATTTCAACATATCTCACATAGAAATCTAGAAAAATAAAAAGTCTCTGGATGAAACTCCATAAAGTTTTAAGGGGAAAAAATCTTATGGTTTTGGAATGAAAAGGGAAGGAAATTGAGGCTTTAACCTCTAATTAAGATACAATCTGATTATTTAAAATGCACAAATCTACTGTAAAGTACTGGATTTTGAGTTATGACTTCAAGATGTATTCTCAGACTCAGAGTCCAAAAGGAGGGGTATCAAAGTGATACCCTAGAAGAATCATTTTGGGTTCCTTAACATGCCCCTTGTAATACAAGTCTCAGGTGTCCCTAGAATGTGTCTGAAGTTTCAGCTCAAAATAGATCATTTCTTACATCATTTTGAAGCCTCAGATACCTCAGGTATTCTATCAAAAGAACATCTGTTGGGTTTTGATTCTCACGTCTATCATGCTAAAATCATCAGGGTTTTCGGATTGCACACATCTGAAGCACACATGCAGAAAGCATTTGTCACACGACATGTGAGTATTAAACCAAGTTCTCTTTCTGGTCTTATTGTGCTTAAACTGTCAAATACACACAAGTTTATGTTAAAAACACACAGGAGTTACAAAAACAGTCAGCCATGTCTGTGAAGGTAAATAGCTGGGAAAGAAACTGCAAAGGTTCCATGAATGTTAAAGGTTCTTCTTGGAACCATAGATGCAAACTTTAATTTTTAAGACTGTATAATGCATAAACAGACTGAATAAGGAGTAGGCAGGTTTGCAGCTGCACAGTCTGGTTAAAAACAGTGACAGACTACGATTACGAGTCTGCTGTAGGGGAGGCTTGGTGCACTGGCGTCTGCATCTGGATCAAGTTGCGTTCCCCATCCGCCTGCCCTGGGGCCAACACACCATTAGTGCCAGTTGTTTGGAGCAGTAAAGCCCACAGACTAGCAGCCTTGACGTCAGCCTGCCGGGCTAAACTGGGCAACCTACGCAACTGGGTACACAGAATACAAAAAATGTCAAACAATGGACTCCAAAAGGCAGAATCGCAAAGGGATGATATTCCCGAAGGAAGTCTGAACTTTGATATGGCCGGATCAAAAACACGTTTGCCAATCCAGAAGGTCTGGAGAGGAATGAAAGCACATCAAGCTGTCTACCTTCAAATGCACCGAGGGCCAAAGAGAACGCCGAGCCTCGGGCAAAAGCTTCTGAGGTACTGAAATAAATACGAGACCAGGGATGAGCCCAGAGCGCTAGAGATATATTCATCCTTACTGGTAAATCAGACGATGCTTTTCATGCTCCTCCTGGGACGAGGACGGCAAGCTGACAATCAAACAGCTGCTTTTCGATGGCGCAAGCTCCTGGACAGAGTGCAAGTGTTCACAAATGGTGCGGAATGGGATAGCTGGGAGTAAAGGGCTGATTGAGAGGAGAAACACTGGTGCTGCTTCACCAAATGAGGCCAAGAGTTTGACCAAAATGAGCTAAAGAAGATTCATTGTAAAAGATAATTACGAATCTTACTATAAACAAAAAAAAGTCAACAGAATATACACCAACACAAATGTTTGTTTAAAAGATTAAAAAGAGTAATTTTGTATTTTTTTTTTCCCAATGTTCAGCTTAGTATGCAAAGACAACAACTAAATGTCAAAAGCAAGACTTTCTTAGGTTGATTTACACAAAAATCTTAAAGAATAAAACATCATAAATAAAACAAGTTTTCAACATGCCCACATTTTCACCGGCCTCACCAAAAACGATTATTTTTCAAGCTAAATTTGCATCCGAATGTAGCACATTTTTGCAATTTAAAAAATGAAAGCAAGTTAAAGCTGAAGTTAAAGGATTAGATCACTTTCAGAATGAAAATGTTTTGGTAATTTACTCACCCCCATGTCATCCAAGATGTTCATGTCTTTCTTCAGTTGAAAAGAAATTAAGGTTTTTGAGGAAAACATTCCAGGATTTTTCTCCATATAGTGGACTTCAATGGGAGCTAATGGGCTGAAGGTCAAAATTGCTGTTTCGATGCATCTTCAAAGGGCTCTACACGAACCCAGCTGAGGAATAAGTGTCTTATCTAGTGTCAAAAGTAAACATGCAAGGAAAGTCAAATGTACTTTGCAAAAATATACATTTTAGAGGAGAACATAAAATGGCCCTACCCTACTTTTTTGAACCAAAGTAAACAGACGAAGACCTAACGCATGACCTTTCCAACATGATTATGTAATGCGTGAAGTCATAGATGTGCATTGCAGAGCTGCAAGATGAGCATTTGTGGCTAAAAATTATACAAATTAGTGTTTTTTTTTAAAGACAGATCGTTTCGCTAGGTAAGACACTTATTCCTCGGCTGGGATCTTGTAGAGAACTTTAATTTGGACCTTCAACCCGTTGCCCACCACTGAAGTCCACTCTATGGAGAAAAATCCTGGAACGTTTTCCTCAAAAACCTCTCTTTTTAACTGAAGAAAGGAAGACATGACCATCTTGGATGACATGGGGGTGAGTAAATTATTAGGAATTTTTGATTCTGAAAGTAAACTAATCGTTTAAAGCTATAATGTAAATATGTGTTGCACCACGTTGTCAGATTGACAGTAAACAATTGACAAAAGCATGATAGTGTCATAGCAGAAGCATATGGTGAAAAATAGCTCAATTTTTTATTAACCTCTAGGCAAAATGATGAAAAATGAAAGGAGAACCTCAGAAATGCTTTTAACATTCGGTAACTTTCAAAATGGCTGCCAGCCAAAGCACTGCGGCACCACCCAGCATGGTGCAAAGAGCCTGAAAACCCGAACAACCCATTAGAAAAATAACTGGAGTCTGTTTACAAACACACAAAAACAAATGACTACAATCAGCTTCAAACAAACCGCATTTCAGGCAAAAGCCAACAAGGCAAATCACAAAGTCAATTTCAAAATAAATTCCACAACACATTTCTAGTGTGCTGCTATGCTGTTATGTGTTTGCTAAGGTCCGCTGAGTGTTTTTTTTAAAACGGTATCTGAGGTGTTTCTAGCACATTGCTATGTGGTTGCTAAAATGTTGTGAGTGCATTCCTAGTCCACTGTATGAAGTTGCTTACTGTCCAAAAGAGCCATTCCTGAATTCTCAATACTATGGTCTATTGATATGGCTTGATCTGCAATCAACTGACCACATGATTTCAGGTATGTACTATGGTTTTGGTTATGGTTACATATTATGGTCAAACCCATTTTGCTTCTTAAAGCATTAGTTGACTTCAAAAATAAAAATTTCCTGATAATTTACTTGCCCCCATGTCATCCAAGATGTTCATGTCTGACTTTCTTCAGTCAGAAAGAAGGTTTTTGAGGAAAACATTCCAGGATTTTTCTCCATATAGTGGACTTCAATGGGAGCCAATGGGTTGAAGGCCCAAACTGCAGTTTCAACGCAGCTTCAAAGGGCTCTACACTATCCCAGCCGAGGAATTTGTGGTTATTTTTTAACCACAAATACTCATCTTGCACTAGCTCGATTTCACATATTATGTAATCACCCATATGCACTAATAAAGGTTTCAAAAGAGTGTTTTTGCAGTGATGCCATAGAACCAACATTTTTGGTCCCTTAAAGAACCTTTCAGCAAAGATTTTGAAGAACATTTTAAAAATTACAAAAAAAAAACAAAAAACTTTTTTTGACTATAAGGAACCTTTTTTGAATTTGAAAAGTTCCATGGATGTTCAAGGTTTTTCATGGAACCATCAATGCCAATAAAGAACCTTTATTTTTAGGAGAGTGTGACATAGACGGAAGTACCGACCCAATGTTTACAAAGCGAATGTGAAGATAAAAGGTGTGTGAAGACTTGCAGCATTGCAGAGCTAGTGCAAAATGAGCATTTGTGGTTATAAAGTATGTAAATTTAATTTTTTTAAGAAAACAGTAGATTGTTTTGCTATATAAGACCCTTATTTCTTGGCTGGGATCGTGTAGAACCATTGAAGCTGCACTGAAACTGCAGTTTGGACCTTCAACCCACTGGGTCCCATCGATGTCCACTATACAGAGAAAAATCCTGGAATGTTTTCCTCAAAAACCTGAATTTCTTTTTGACTAAAGAAAGAAAGACATGAACGTTTATTATTATTACCAAGTTCTGGACAAGTAGTGTTTCTCTGCGCTACGTTTTTTATGTCATGAAAACGTCATTTTCTGTTTCAAATATCTTTTATGCTTGCATAACTAAGACTGCACAGTAAATCATATCACAACTTGCAAATTATAAAATGAAGAGCAACACAGACTTACACTGAAGGAGGCACCAATGCATATAAAGTGACCATAATATCTTTTTCTTTTTTTTTGGCGAATGTGAATATTTTGAAATATTTTTAATATTTAAAATAACTGCTTTCTATTTGAATATATTTTAAAATGTACTTTATTCCTGTGATCAAAGCTACATTTTCACCATTTAATTTAGAAAACAGTTATTTTAAATAGTACAAATATTTCAAAATGTTATTGTTTTTCCTGAACTTGGTGTTTCAAGGGGTCTTGAAAAGAAAGTTCACACTGAGGCACACTGGGTAATATCAACAGATGCTGCTGTAATGTGGAAGAAAACGCAAAGCGAGAAAGATCAGGGAACGACCTCTTCTGATGAGAAACAGCGGATTAGACTGATGCTGGCAATCCTGGGCTGAAATTGCTCTTTCGGACCCAAAGCGGATTAGCGGACGGGATGTGTGAGAGGTGACATCAGGCCTCAAAATCTCCAATCCAGCTCAGAGAGTACAAAACCATTACATCAACCCTGGATTAGCAAAACAGACCACCAAAGACGAAATCTTTCTCCCTCTGAGAAGATCAGGCAAGAGATGATTGGCTAATGAGTGGTGTTTCTCTGATCTACTCATGCAGAGCAAAACGCTGCTGTCAACATCATGAAATAAAACAGTAACATTTAGATGAAAGCCTGTCAGTATTTCCAGTAAATATTTCAATATACTCATACACACTACTAAATTTACAGCACCATTGCTCTAGTCTTCAGTGTCACATGATCCTTCAGAAATCATTCTAATTTGCTGATTTGCTGTGCATGAAACATTTAATATCAGTATTATTTATGATGAAAACAGTTGTGCTGCTTAAGTGTGTGCAAAATGTGATACAACATTTTTTATATTTTATAACAATATAAATATCTTTACTGTTACTTTGATCAATTTAATGCATCTTTGCTGAATAAAACTATTATTTTCTTTAATTAATAAAGTGAATAAATTATATATAGCTCCCTCTCTTCATGGTAATGCATTTTTGCTGAATGAAAGTACCATTTTCTTTAATAAATGAAAAAGAAAAAAAAAACATATATATAGAATATATATATATATATATATATATATATATATATATATATATATATATATTATTTTATAATATATTATAATATATTTATAATATATATAATGTATTTGTATTTTTTTATAATTTATAATACAATTATAAATTATATATATATATATATATATATATATATATATATTGGTGGTGTCAAAATTAGCGCGTTAACGCAGGAGATTAATTTTTTTCATTTTAACGCGTTCAAAATATTTAACGCAATTAACGCATGGGCGGGGCCACCCCACTCACAACTGCTTATGAAATGCTTTTATTTAAATGCGCAGAGCGTCTTTACGAACACATCAAACAGGAGACTTTTCGGATGCGCGCTCCAACTTTACTTCAGCACCAAGCGTGAGTCAAACGACCGCGGAAGCAAAACGTCAGTGAACTGCGGTCAGATGTGATGCTGTCAGGCCATATGTCGGTAAAAACGAATTTAATTGTCCTGTCAGCCTATATACTCTGCTTGTAGCGAGCGCTCTTGAAGTTCACGTGCAAATGTGCGGACGCGCGCTGTATTAGGCTATATTAAACCCAAATGAAACTGCGAGCATGCAAAGTCGTAGTTATATCGTCAGGTAAAACATGAATTCACAAAAAAAAAAAAACGATTAAATTTTGACTTATTTTTTCTGAAAACAAGACAATAATTTTTACTTGTCTAGAAAATCCTTCTTGATTTAAGAATTTTTAGATATTCTGGCTGGAAACAAGACAAGAAAATCTAAGATAGAAAAGCAAAAGTGTTAATATATCTTCACATTTTTAGCACAGCAAGCAAGGCACAACACTTTTCCACATAGAGGAATTACAATAAAATAGATGAAAATCTTTGAGCATTCTCACATTCTTTCTTCACAGTGCTCCAACTTGATGGGCGAACATTACCTTTGATGGGGGGAACATTAGCCATTGTGGGAGTGTCTTTTGTCTCTCCTTGTGTGAATTACATGAATATTCAGAGCTATTATCACTCCCATGAATATGGCAATGCTGGCCAAAAAACTTACTTTCAAAATTCAAATTATTATATCTTTGTTTGTGATGAAGTGGTTGGAATGATTCTCACATCATTGTGAAGTAAATTTTCTAGCTTACAAGACTGATTACTCAAATGATTTCGTCAGAACTATTCAGTAGGTTTTTTTAGGCCATCTTTTAGATGAATGTTTTTTCCTAAAATGTGCTAACCACGCATAATATTTTTTTTCTACAAAATGCAAACATGTACATCTATCTTTCTCACATATTATTGTAGCACAGTGTGTGCTGAATACAAGAAAAATACATATGGACAAATAGTATGTTATAAGTAGCTGAAATAAGCACAAATGTCAGGGCATGTCAGCACACCTCAAGGGCCCCAAAATCACCTCAGACCCCAGAGGGTTAACTGTGCGTGTAAGAATGTATTATTTATAGGTCAAAGCAGTGTCAGATCAAGTTCAGCAGTGACAACCTTTATAGTAACAGCAGCCAAAATATCCTTATAACCAGTTGCTGTGATGTCTGTTAATTAAGGAACAAAATTAAAAAGAGGAAATTAATAACTAAGTTTTATCTTTATATAATTTAGAATTTGATATAATTTAGGCTATATTTTCTTGCTGAAGGGCACAGGTAGCTACTAGCCCTATATGATATTTATTATAATGGGTTTGTGTGAAGATTGTTTCAAGTTCACTTAAATTATTATTATTATTAGTTAATGTTTTTAAAGTCTAATAAATGTTAAAGTGATAGCTCTTAATGATACTGTAATGTTGAATGATTTTATATATATATATATATATATATATATATGTTTCAATGGTTAAGTATTAGGGGGGGAAAATCAATCAGTGATATTTGCCTTCAGTCCTAAAACAAGATGGCGTTAAACAAATATTAAAAATATATGTTCTTTATATTGTTTCTACATTAATTTGAAGCATTAAAGTGAAATTATTGCAATATAAAAGTATAATTAAAAACTTTAATGTCAGGTAGAATTAATTGCGATTAATTTCAGGTAAAATGTGCGATTAATTAGTTAATTTTTTTTAATCGATTGACACCACTAATATATATATATATATATATATAATATTCTATTAATTAATTCTACCTGACATTAAAGTTTTTAATTATACTTTTATATTGCAATAATTTCACTTTAATGCTTCAAATTAATGTAGAAACAATATAAAGAACATATATTTTTAATATTTGTTTAACGCCATCTTGTTTTAGGACTGAAGGCAAATATCACTGATTGATTTTCCCCCCCTAATACTTAACCATTGAAACATATATATATATATATATATATATATATATATATATATATATATATATTAATTGAGTTTTATATATTATATATATTATTTTTTTTTATCTGAGATAAATAAACAAGTCTAGTCAATTTAAATGTCTAGTTTTTTCATTATTAATCAGGCAATGTCTTTCTTAAAAAAAAAAAAAATCTTTTTTATAATATGTCACAAAAACGTAATTTTCTGTTTCAAATATCTTTTATGCTTGCATAACTAAGACTGCACAGTAAATCATATCATAACTTGCAAATTATAAAATGAAGAGCAACATTCCATAGACTTACACTGAAGGAGGCACCAATGCATATAAAGTGACCATAATCTTTTTCTTTTTTTGGCAATTCTGAATGTGGCCAAAATGTGATTTTGCATCAAAACCCCAATGTCTTTGCGAAGCTGATCACTTGGCCCATATTGGACCCTCAAAACACCTGCAATTGTCTTTTACACAAATAAAAATGATGGTGAATGTTTAGTTAATATAACAAAAAGTCAAACTCAAAAAACATTCATTATACACTACCAGTCAAAAGTTTTTGAACAGTACGATTTTTAATGTACAGCAAAAACAGTAAAATTTGGAAATATTTTTAATATTTAAAATAACTGCTTTCTATATTTTAAAATGTAATTTATTCCTGTGATCAAAGCTACATTTTTACCATTTAATTAGAAAAAAAATCTTTTAAATAGTACAAATATTTCAAAATGTTATTGTTTTTCCTGGACTTTAGAACAAATAAATGCAGGCTTGGTGAACACAAAGAGACTTCTTTTAAAAAAAAAACATTAAAAAACTTTTGACTGGTAGTGTACAACTGTTTATTACGAGTATTGTCACATAAATGTAAAAGAATGTAAACCTCTGGTGTTGTTTAATCACATTGCCATTGCCATAAATTTATAAAAGCAATAAGCCAGTTGCATCACAATGATTTTAACACAGCTAAGGCCGTTTTAGGCCAAGACTCGTGGTAAAACCCCTGTAACTGACTGCTTGCGGCTCATTATTTTACCAACCCAACGGCAGCTCACAGAATGAAGCCGTACGACTATTGAGTGCTCATCTGTCTAGCGGACAATTCAATAAAAAGAAAGCGTATGACCTTTTCCTCTGCGAACACAAAAGGGAAAATATAAGCAGAAAGAGAGAAGAGGACAGATAAAGGAAGAAGAGGGAGGCAGGGAGAAACAGCACAGTTTACAATTTTTTCCAAGAATAATCAAACTCCTCCTCGAGCTGACAGTTGGACAAGGCGGCCTTGGCAGAGTCGAGGGGACAGATATTTGAGTGCGAATCAAAAAGCTGCTCAAAAGCCTTTTCTGGCATCTCAAGGCTGATTCTCAACCCTCGAAGCCCAATCACGTGCTATTCCTGTAGCAGAGAAACACTATCCGCCTTTACCGAGAGAAACGCACATATCTGGATCACAAAAGGCTTATTTACAGACAGACATAATTGAAACCGGAGCAAAGCTGATTCAACAGTGTTTATCTTGTTCAGAGAGGAGTAACCCAAGATGAAAAGCACTGAAGGGCCACCGAGAGCTCTTACCTGGCCGGCTGTGGGAACTCATTGTGGCAACTGAAGTGACTGGCTTGATAATGAGAGGAGTGTGTCCTGGCAGATGAGGATGTGAGAAACACCTCACAGCTCCTCTGGGGCTTGTTGGCTGGTCACCATCCACTGTTGAATGGGAAGACGAGTCAAAAGAGACACGGGACAGGAAAGAAAGGACGATCTTAGAGGCTCATAGCACCCCCTCTGGCCGTAATCCAGTTCTGTGTATCAGTTCCTCTTCGCTCGGTAAGACTGAACTGTCAAGAGAGCAAAAACAGAGATATTACATAACAGCTGTGTTTCAGTATCTAATGCGGTCTACATAGGCAACTGTGAACTGAAGCACAACCTCTTAAGCAAGCGATTTGGAACACTCTACATATAAATAGCGCTATATATGAAAAGCATATTAGAAGACTCAATTAGCCTAGCATTAGATTTCAATAAACTTAGATTTTTTCAATTCACACAATATTCTAAACTTCTAAACATAAATATACAACTATAGATACAACTATTTGATAATCTGGAATCTGACGGTGCAAAAAATTAAATATACTGAGGAAATCACCTTTAGAGTTGTCCAAATATAGTTCTTAGCAATGCATAAGCAAACATTTTGTTTTGATATATTAACTGTAGGACATTTACAAAGCATCTTCATGGAACATGATCTTTATTCAATATCCTAATGATTTTTGGCTTAAAAGAAAAATCAATAATTTTGACTCATACAATGTATTTTTGGCTATTGCTGCAAATATACCCATGCTACTTAAGACTGGTTTTGTGGTCCAGGGTCACAAATATTGGGTAAAACACAAAAGTGTTGTTTTTTGTTTATAAAATTATAGTTGCAACAACTAACAGAAATAAAAGTTTACACTGAGGTACCAACGTTACTTAAATTTTAGCCACAATAAAAAATAGATAAATAAAAAAAATACCAAAGGCCCATAACAAAATTACTAATACTTAAAACTAAATTTAAAAGGTATGAAAGGCACTTCAAAGTAAAAACTATAACAATACCTATGAATTCAGCATAATTTTATTTCTAAATTAATTTTTTTGTTGTAATTTTTCTGGACCCTATTTAATAAAAGCATGCCCAATTAATTAAAAACATGAAACTTATACAGTTTAACATTAATTTATAAAAAGTTTAACAAATAAAATGAAATGTGAAATGATTTTTTTTATTTTCCAAATTTACCATTTACCAAATTCTATGTTTAAGCATGCCTAATTATTTGAAAGCATGAAAACAACTTAATTTATTACAATTAACTGTTACAACATCCTTATGAATGTTTTTTTCTAGCATGAAACATTTATTTATCTTTTAAATCAATTTAAAATTAAATACACATTATATTTTTGGCAAACAAAGGGGGTTTACTATTGAAACATGGAATATTATGTGGTTATTTCTTTGGGGGGGGGGGGGGGGGGAGAGATTATCATTTCAGTAGTAGTAGTAGTAGTAGTATTGCATTGACTGAAAATGAACTCTGAAAATTGTTGAATAATGTGAGACCCTGGACCACAAAACATAATTCCATTTTTTGGAAACTGAGATTTATACATCATCTAAAAGCTGAATAAATAAGCTCCCACTGATATATGGTTTGTTAGGACAATATTTGGCCGAGATACAACTATTTGAAAATCTGGAATCTAAGGGTGCAAAAAAAAAAAAAAACTGATAACATTTTGTGGTCCAGGGTCACATATATGCAATATGTAATATATAATATATAGACTCAACATTTCTCTCAATATCTTGGATAAAAAAAATACAAAAAAAACTCTCCTAAGTAAATACTTTTAAAACACTATATACCCAGGAACTCCGTATGTCTTCCAAATAGTGATTTTGATTGATTTGCAATAAATTCCAATAGTGTTGATTTGTGCCATTTATTTTCAGTACTGAATGATCTTCATCACTGTAAAAAGTTTTTATCAGATTCAACTTAAAAACTTTTGCTGCTGCCTTAAAATTTTAAGTTAAATCAACTTAAATCAACAAGTCATTTGAATTCATTTTTTGTAGAGAGTTGAAATGACTTGCAGTTTTAAGTTGATTTAACTTAAAATTTTAAGGCAGCTGCTGAACTTAAATTTTTAAGTTGAAACTGGTGAAAACTTTTTACAATACATTATCAACATTCTCTCTATGTCCACCAGCTTGAATGGATGTTTTGAGGCAATGCATTTCAGGATTGGCTTCTGTGTGAAACATGCGATGCCTTAGCATTCAGTCAATGAAAACCTACGCAGGGAGCACACTAGGTTTTGTATCAGAGCCAGATCTGAAGTGCATATCACTCAAGTGGGCTTTTCCTGTACAGTATACATACGTGACAAAGGCCAGAGCAGAAGGACGCCGTGACACATTTTTGACACGCGGCGGGGCGGGTGTAAACCACCCTTTTACCAATCTGCCACACTGACACATTCCCTCTCAGCCTGCCATATTTGCTGTCACAAAGCTCAACAGAACTGACAATAACAATCACATGTCAAGCAGACGTAACGCAGCTCGCCCCACAATAAGTGTGTGTACATTTCTCCTTATGTCCACCTGGAACAAAGGAACCTGTCTGTCAGCATAACAACAGTATCTGGAGCAGTCTAGCACACAGCAGGACATCACAGCTTAGCCATGTTATGTAACCATAAACATCAGCTGTTCCAAGAGGAATGAGGCCTAGAGTAAAGGAAAATCAGTCAGTCTATGAGCGTGGGTTTACTCCAACACTGTTTCTGACAAGTAAGGCTGGGTAACGCAAATAGAGAATTTCCCATTTCAGGACCTTTAATTAATTAATTAACAAGTAATTAATTATATTAATTCTTTTGGAAATTTCTAAGAAAAATGCCCATTCTTACAATAACTGGTCCCAACTATACACAACAAAAAACACATGACTAACAGTAACTGTTCACATGTTCACATTGAGTTGCATGGGATGAAAATAATGACTTATTTTAAAGAAATGAGAGCCAAGAACCGCAAAACCTTTGGGTGAATCAATTTTAGACTGATTCATGAGACTTTTTTGACCAATATTCATAAGACAGGGTTTCTGCAGGATTTTAAGCTCAAATTTAAGACTTAAGACCTGCACAAATAAAATGAATACCATATGAGCGGGGTACACAATGTCTACGGTACCATATTAAACTGTTAAATTACTGTAAAAAGCATCATTTACAGTTCAGATATAGGTTTTCACAAAAACAAAAGGTTAAATAAAATTATAAACTTTACATTTTAGCCTTTAAACCATTTTTAAGAAAATGGATGAGCCAAAAGTATACATTTTTATACTAATTCAAACAATTATCATCAATAAATTCTTATATAAATTAAAAAAACATAAATTAGAGGTGTGCAATATTGGCATAAAAGTATATCTCAATATTTTCTGTGATGTTATCAATAACGACAATTAGACAATATGTTATCTTCATATTCTGTGTGGTCAGTTCTGCAGTGATAGAAAGGATTTTTTTCCAATAAGTTGTATGGGCATTTTTCCCTTAAACCATTTTTATTTTTCTAAAAGTGTGCATCTTTTGGGTTAAATTCTTGCATTTGGGTTGTGACCAAGCAAATAAAACCAATTAAAACTAAATTTATCTTTGCAGTGCAGAGGAAACACAGAAGCTGCATCTAAAGTGGCATTTACACAGTTTAATGCACCCCAGCTTTAACCTGCAGTTACAAATGCACAAATAATGTTTTCAAATGTTAAACATAAAACGTTGAAAACTGATGTTTGAAATTTAAAAAATAAGAAGACACTTTACATATGAAATCAAAACCACCAGTAGGTGTCAGTAAGTCACTGTTAAGTGAGTCATTGCGATTGAACAGAATCATTTAAACGGTTGATTCATTCAGGAACACCATCATGTGTTTGAAATGATTTTTGTTGGCGAAATAGAGCAAAAACAGGAAATATGGCATATAAAACATAAGTCTCTTAATATTAACTTCTTGTTTATTAAACTCTAAAATCAGTATCACATTTGTAAATCATGCTGACTTTTGGAGAAAGAAAAACAGCACAGTGTGATAGTAACTATATGGAATGATATAAATCTATACAATTAATTCTAAATCTAAATTCTGGTCTTTTTTTTGTTTTTGTTTTTCGGTATCCAAATTTAAGAACTCTTGAAATCATAAGACTTTCTTGTACACTTTAAGACTTTTTAAGGCCTTAAATTTGATAAGACCCCACGGAAACCCTGTAAGAGTCTTTCGCTATAAATCTGACTACAATTGAACTGTAGTAAATGAGTCACACAAACACAGAAAAAATATGAATGCAAGTATCTAATTTGTGTGCATTGGGGAGTCGCTCTCTAAACACGGGGTATTAAAATTGCTTTTGAATGCGCGTTTTACTTTCAGTTTCGTTTTAACGGTCGCTGGAAACTCGGCGGTGCTGAGCGTGCATTCTACCATACAAGACATTAATTTGGAGTAGAAATATGATGTAATTGTAAACTTTGTAATTTAAGCGTTTGTATACAAATCAGTTCAATTTAAACTTCAATATTATAGTAATGTAGTACCAGCATTATTTGAGAGATTTTTTTTTCCTTGAGAAAATTTGGCATGTACTGTACCCAATATATATCCATACTGAATCAGTATTGAATTGATTTGAATCAGAAATTGAATCAAATTGCAAGCTTGTAAATCAGAATGGAATCTAATCATGAAATTTGTGTCAAAATAAGCCCAGTTTTTCACAAATAATAAAAAGATATGCACCTAAAACTATAGACAAAATGCTCACCACACTCAATGTGGAATTTTTTCAGTCATATGTGAAAAGTTTTTAGTCTCAAATGTTAATGTTAAAGTTATCAGTAGTTATTATGAAATTAAAAATAGCCAATGTAAAGCATCATTTGTAATCCATTTTACTTTAAAATTTTGAGATCGTAACATTTTTTCGTAAGTCTTTTATCCTCGCCAAGTTGTACTTATTTGATCAAAATACAGTAAAAGCAAGTAATATCCTGAAATATTATTACAAATTAAAACAACTGTTTTTCTATCTCACTATATTTTAAAATGCCATTGATTCCTGTGATGCAAAGCTGAAATTTCAGCATCATTACTCCAGTATTCAATGTCACATGATCTTTCAAAAATCATTCCGATATGCTGATTTGAAAGAAAAAAAAAAAAAAAAGAAGGAAAAGAAAAAGAAGAAAGAAATATTTCTTATCATTAATGCTAAAAACAGTTGTGCTGCTTACATTACTGTGGAAACTGATACATTTTTTGGATTGTTTGATGAACAGAAAGTTCAAAAGATAAAACGGCTGTTTTAAACAAATCTTTTGTATCATTATTAATGCCTTTACTGTAACTTTCGATCAATTTAATGCATCCTTACAGAATTTGGATTGGTTTAGGTAAAAAATTGACATTAAATGGTGAGTCAGGCGGTTTGGATGAGAGATTGGAAAAGGAAGGACTTCTGAAGTCAGACAAGAAGGGACGTTAGAGTTAAGTCAGGGTTTAAATCAAAATTACATTTTTATTAAAAATTCTAAAGACAAACAACTGAAATAACATGCACTGGTGAAATTAGTCCAAGAACATGCATTTAAAAAACAGGATCAATTATAATTTGATTTTGACTTTAGCCACAAGTAATCAATAAGTGGGTGCACAAGATTCATATGTAATCAAATGAAAATGTACCATACAGATTCTGAGTAATTGGGATGTGCACAGATTTTACTTTAGTGCTGTTCTAAATTCAGTCAAACCCATTGGAAACACCAGCTGTGATGAGGGAAACCATCACACAAAACACTCAAGGGCATGTCTGGTTTACATTTACACGAGACGACTCCAAACCACACATCTATGCCCTCAAAAATCACAAATAAAAACGAGACTAAAGTACTCCATCCCAATCAAACGTGCCAAGAAAATGTGATTTAATCTTAGCGGCTCCCAAAGCTGACGTGAATTTTTCCACGCACACCAGGAAAAGGTGTTGCATCACAGGCCCCAGAATGAAGCGAAGCATAATACTCCATTAATCTGTTTGTTTCGGAGAAGCACGTCTCTGCAGAACCACACACAATCTTTATAAGAACGTCTGATTTTCCAGCTTTCCTCTCAAAGTAAGTATGGCTTCTCACTGGGGCCAGGTGGCATGGATTACATGTACTGGAGGGAGTTTAGTTCCAGCTCCTCCGGCAGTCTTTTGCACTTGCTGTCATCACATGTCTCACATGGCGCCGTTCCCGCCCCATGAGCGTAAGAAACAAAGAGCGAAAGTGGACGTGCATGGACACAGTGGATAAAGACCTCGAATAAATATGAATGCATGGGCGGAGACTTGGGCCACAATGACATATTTGTGCACAGAGATGTAGGTTAAGAGCACAACTGAAGAAATGGCTATTTAGAACAGTTTTATCAATGCATAATTGAAATGATTCTGGATTCAGGTTCCTCAACCATTTTTGTGTTTCTCAGTTCTACTCAGAGATAAAAACTGAACAAAACATAAGAAATGACCATTATATATATATATATATATATATTATATATATATATATTAGGGGTGTAACGATACAGGTATTCGTATTGAACCGTTCGGTACGAGGCTTTCAGTTCGGTATGCATTTCAGACCGAACGATTCGATTCGTTGTACTAATCCCATTACATTTGGAAAAAAAAAGAACTTACAGTGTGTGAAATATAATGTTCTCAGTACCACAGTACTTTACAAGGCAGCCCAAACGACGTAACAGACAAACTGATGTCTGCCTCTCCCACTCCCAACGAAAAACACAATACTCCAGTATAGGGCTGTGCCAATATTCGGACGCGATATCATGCGTATCTCATCAGTAATCCCGGTTCATTCATACAGCCGCGTTTACTACACAGAGCCGTAGTTCACTGACAAGCTACGCAGTTTCGCGTGCATTATCGATATGTATCGCCTGCAATAATGAAGGCGATATTTGCGTAGCTTGAACTACGGCTCTGTGTAGTAAACGCGGCTGTATGAATGAACACTGACGAGATACGCATGATAATTAGCGTCCGAATATCGGCACAGCCCTACTCCAGTAGGGTTGTGATGGTGAGGTAGTTCATTAGAATTTTCCTTCTTTTCCTCGCTTTTATTCGCTTTTAAACAGCTTGTAAATGCCTGTTTTAGTTTCACTTTTGAATTAGCGCCAATTCCACGTCAATTGATTGAATTGACAACAACAAAACAGTACAGCAAACTCACTTATATTAAACATGGAATGATTAATGTATTAACAAACCAATGCTTATTTGCTTAGCTTTTAGGCTATATAAAATAACAAATTACTTACACAAAGTTTAAATAAAACACTGGAGATCAGCAAACGGTGGAAGCTTCTCTATATATATATATATATAGGTTTCTCTGTTCTCAGAGAACATAAAAACTCAACAAAACTGAAACTGAACAAATAGCGGTTTATATTATTTTTTACCAATGCATGTTTAAAAAAAGAATTTAATGATTCTGGTTAAGATTCAGGTTCCTTAATGTTCCTTTTTAGTTTCTCAGTTCTCAGAGGAAATAAAAACTAAACAAAACTTAAGAAAAGATTTATATTTTTAACCAATGCATGTTTGAAGAAGGAATGAGAATTGCATGATTCTAATTCTAATTCAGGTTCCTTAATTTTCTTTTAGAAAGTTTTTCTTTTCTTTTTTTTCGTTTTTCAGTTCTCAGAGGAAATAAAAACTAAAGAAAAAAAAAAATATTCATAATATTTCTTAGCAATGCATGTTCAAAGAAGGAATGAGAATTTAACAATTCCAGTTCTGATTCAGATTCAAATTCATGTTTCTTAATGTTTCTTTTTTCTTTCTCAGTGAAAAATATGTCTGTTCATAATATTTATCAATGCATGTTTGAAGAAAGAATAGGAACTTAATCATTCTGATTCAGATTCAGGTTCATTAATGATTTTTAGTTTCTTAGTTCTCAGAGGAAATAAAAACTATAGGGCTGATAATTTAACATGTTAATTAGATTCATTAATTAAGGTGAAAAAATAACATGTTAAAATTATTAAAGCATTTAACGCACTTGCCCCGCCCCAGACCTATGTGGGCCATCTGACATTTCATATGGATGATTGATGACAAATATGAAGCAGGGCAACAACAATAAGTTTTTGTCTCATATTTACATCATATAGTCAAGCAATATCACGTGAGCAATAGGCTAAGTGCAATATCACACGAGTGCAAATGTGATGCCGATCTTATACAACAGTTCAGTAAGTAAGAAGTTAATGTTGTGTTATTTTAGACACAATGTTGTCTGCTTTGCTCAATTTTGCCAAGAGAAATATAAAGACAGTGCAGAACTGTTCGTCTCCGAGCAACACACAGCGGCATTTCATTTGTTAAAACGCATTTTGAACAAACTGGGTAAACCATTCGACACGTTGAACCACTGGCCATTCATAAAGAACCATTTACTTCACTCCTGAATGAATCAGCGATGACTTAATCATTAGTTACTATTATTATTATTATTTAGAGTATCATTTCATTGAAGAAATAATTTCAGATTTCCATAGTAATAATAATAAAATTAATGAAATTAATTATTAAAAGGCATAGTTCTCCCACTCAAAAATGCCAATTGTGTCATCATTTATTCACCCTCATGGTCCAAAAGAGTATATGTAATACATTTTATTAATCAAAATCTTGCTGAAGCTACTTTTTGTAATGTCTGTTTAAAGCTTTACACAACAATGACTTTAACTTATCTTTTGGGAGAAATCTCAAAGTCTTAATTTGTGATTAATTAGATTAATTAATCACCACATCATGTAATTAATTAGATTAAAATATTTAATCGCTTACCAGCCCTTATAAAAACTAAACAAAACTTAAGGATTTCTAACATTATTATCAAAGCATGTTTGAAGAAGGAATGAGAATTTAGTGATTTTGATTCTGCTTTGGATTCAGATTCGGATTCGGGTTCTTTAACGATTTTTTAGTTTTCCAGTTCTCAGAGGAGAGAAAAACTAAACAAAATGTAAGGAAAGACTGTAACACTTTTTTTTCTTTAAAAAAAAAAAAAGTCAAAGTGCGTTTGAAGAAGGAATGAGAATTTAGTGATTCTGCTTCTGCTTCGGATTCAGATTCGGATTCTGATTCAGGTTCCTTAATTTTTTAGTTTCCCAGTTCTCAGAGAAGAGAAAAACTAAACAAAACTTTAGAAAAGACTATTTATAATACTTTTTTTAGCAATGCATGTTTAAAGGAGGAATGACAATTTTATCATTCTGATTCTGGTTCTGCTTCGGATTCAGGTTCCTTAACATTTTTTTTCCCTCCCAGTTCTCAGAAGAGATAAAAACTAAACAAAACTGTACAAAAGACTATTTCTATTTGTATCAATACATGTTTGAAGGACGAATGAGATTTTAATGATTTGGGTTCCCTAATGATTTTTGTAGTTTCTCAGTTCTCAGAGGAGACAAAAACAAATCAAAACATTTTTTTTAATTCATCCGTTTACAAATCAGACTTTTTTTATTCATAATAACAAAACCAAATATGTGTAACACTTTTTGAGTTACTTTTGACAAGCATTGAAATGTTTGCGATTCACTTCATTCAGTGAATGATTCAATAAACAGAACCATTCTGTTTGTTTGAACAGTGCAAAAGAGAAATTACACAAAAATGAGACACTTCACCTTTAAAAGCTGCCAAAGAAACCCACTTCTCCGGCATCATTCGCAGTGGTGTCTGTCTACATGAGGCGTAATGTTTTCCTGAGAGTGTTTAATGGAGTGAGCTTCCTCCCTGACCCGAACTGAACACTACAGCTCAGTCACTTATTCCCTCACGGCTCAGAGATCGCTGACCGACCACATTGGTCCCAAACCACAAATGGCCCCAGCAGCAAGACCAGCGTGACCGTGTGAACCGCAGTGACGCAGGGTTGACTTGAGGGAAACCCCTGAAATAAAAGTCAAAGTGGCGTTTGAAGAGCCGCAAGGAAAGAGACGTTTTCCACCCCGAGCAGCACTGCTATTCTCAGCTCAGACCTATTTTAGTAAAGGGGTTTCTCTTGAATTTAGATCACCACGTATGAGTGTGTCAAAACATGTTAACCGCACTGCATAGAGGTCAAACATCGTCTTTGTCAAGGCTGTGTTGGAAAAACTGCATTAGCTTATGTGTTAAATTTAGCCACTGCTGTCAATGATATGCTTCGTAGGCTGATTTGAAGATGATTATTGAAGATGATTATTGCTTTCCATAGCGAGAACGTGCATGCAAGCGTTCATCTTTCCAAACGGCTGGTTTCTACGCTCTGTGGCCATCACACTATGTTTGTTATGTCAGTCATGTTGCTCACGTACCAAAACAATATCATTCCTGATTCTCAGGTGTCAGCAGCGTCTTCTAACGCAACATGCATGGATGAAATAACGTCTGATAGATGACAAGATAATGCAAACGTAAACACTGTAAATGAAACGTATCTATCTAAAAGGGTTTCTGACGCATGTAGAAAGTGCAGTTTGGTTGGGTTGATACTAAAAGGTCAGCTTCTGAAAGATTAGGAAACTTCAGATAAAGTCTGAAGTAAAAAAAAAAAAAAAAAAGGATAACAATATTACAGTTTTTATTAATATTTGCCATGTTCAAGCCAGCCACAACTAAAATATTACTTAAAAAAAGACTATAAGAAATACACTAATCACCAGAAAATGTGCAATTAAATAATAATAAAAAAAATCTTTCTACATTATATTATAAAATACTATTTAAAATACTATTTAAAAATGATGGCAATTGCCAGAAAAAGAAGAAAAAATGTACAATACTCAACGTTTTATTAATTAAGTACAGCAAAATCAGTAAAAATTTGAAATATTTTTACAATTTTAAATAACTGTTTTCTATTTGGATATTTAAAATGCAATTTATTCCTTTGATTTTAAAGCTGAATTTTTAGCGTCATTTCTCCAGTCACGTGATCCTTTAGAAATTATTCTAATATTCTGATTTGCTGCTTAAAAAAACATTATTATTATTATTATGTTGAAAACAGTTGAGAAGAATTTTTTTCAGGTTTCTTTGATGAATAGAAAGTTCAGAAGAACAGATTTTATCTGAAATGGAAACCTTTTGTAACATTATAAAATGTCTTTATCATCACTTTTGATCAATTTAAAGCATGCTAAATAGAAGTATTAACTTCTGCTATTTTATTTCCCCAAAGAAAAAAAATACACTGACTTCTAGCTTGATATTGATAATGATAATAATAATAATAATAAATGTTTCTTGAACAGCCAATCAGCATATTAGAATAATTTCTAAAGGATCTAATTTCTAAAATTCAGCTTTGAAATCAGAGGAATAAATTACATTTTCCATATAGAAAACAGTCATTTAAAATTGTAAAAGCATTTCAAACTTTTACCGTTTTTGCTGTACTTACTAAATCTTTTACTAAAACTTTAGATATTGTATATATTTTTTTTATATATATATATATTTATCTGACAAAGTTTGCAACTGGAGTAATGATGCTGAAAATGTAGCTTTGAAATCACAGGAATAAATTACATTTTAAAATATATTCAAATAGAAAACACTTATTTAGAAAATAGTTATTTAAAGTAGTAAAAATATTTTAAAATGTTACCATTTTTGATCAAATAAATACAGGGTTAGTGAGAGACTTATTTAAAAAAAAAAATTAAAAATCTTACTTTTCAAATTAAAATTAAAATATCAATTACTATGGTCTGAAGATGCAAAACAGACACAACTAAACTATTTTTTTTAAATCATATGAAAATTGCAGTAATTGTTATTAATAGAAAAAGTGCACAATTTCTGTGGTCAAATAAAAAAATAAAAAATAAAAATAGATAATATACTGTAAATAAAAAATAAATGCAAATATTACAAAAATGTCTACAACACTGTTAATACTTGTCACAGTCTGAAGATGCATGATAAAGCCACAATTAAAATATAAAAAAATAAATAAATAAAATTAAAATAAACGCGCACATTTACTGTTGTCAAGTAAATATAATTATTATAAAAAAATATAAATATTTAAAATGTAACAATATGTTTGCCACAGTCTGAAGAAATCAATTAGGAAAATTGATAGATATAGATAATTTATATAGTGGATGTGTTCATTCAAATTCAGCAATTTTATGAACTTCATATCTGCTATTAATAAACTGATACATCACCATAAGTGTGCTCCAGCTCTCTAAACATCAGATAGGGTTTTCCATGATCACAGGAACCCTGCAGTTACACCAGATATTTTTAAAAATCGGAATTGGAATGCTGGCCTACTTTTAAATAAAACTGTGTCAAGAAAGCGGGGCGCAACGTTATCGGATAGCCTCAGGACAAAAATGAGCCAAAGCCGGTCAAGCGTCCACCAGCCCTGACTGCTCATGTCTGGGGTGCGGGTTTAACCTGGGGGAAAGGGAGGACACTTACATACCCTCGGCGGCATTTGGCTCTTACATCAACCCGTCTGGGACGAAAAAGCGAGACATGGCCAGCCAGCCGTCTAGGGTGACCATCATGTAGGAGCAGATCTGATACAGGCTGACAGGCCCGAAAAGAAAAACCGAGCTACAGAGATCAGCAGGAAAATGACACCAAATCCAATATGACAGAATGCCGCCTGTGTTTGTACAATAGTCACTGCTGCTCGCTCATCTTTGCTACTTGAGAAGGCCAAATAGAATAGCAGTTAGCCATTACGCAGCACTGAAGGAGTTTAAAAGCTAAACGACTGTGCTTTTGATCAGAGTGACCATTTACTGTTTGGCAGGTCTGAATGAGTCTAAGCTGAGAATCAACATAGAAAGCAAAGCCTTTGGGAAGGCAGTTCCACGCCTGACCATAAAAATCTCCTTTTCCCAATGTCTTTGCCTCAGCTAAAGCTCTTTGTGTCACATTTCATTAAAAACTACAAAGTTGCACAACTTTTGAGGCAACCGTGTTGGAAAGAAACTCCACGTCTACTCGCAGTGATTTTTAGCATTTCTCGCCAGGGCTGACGTGGTACTCTGTTGTGTGCCATTAAATTCACTCGCTTATGCCCAAATGTTTCATTAAGGAATTCGCTCAATCGCTGACATCTTGGTTTGGCAGCGTAGACTAGTGCAAGACGTGTTAAAAAAATGGGCTGGTGAGCAACAGACTGCGTATGTTCAAACCAGTGATTTGGTGCAGTAGGTGTTCATTAAAAGAATTAGACCAGCCGAAAATGAAAATTCTGTCATTATTTACTCACCCCCATGTGACTCCAAATTCATAAGCTGCATGAAACATGAGAGGAGCACTTTTTGAAGCATTATTAATAAATGTGACCCTGGACCAAAAATAAAAAAAAAATAATATATATCAAATTTTGTTTTAAATTTAGATTTATACACTAAAAATAAACAAATTAGAATAAGTTGTTTCAACTTAAAGTAATTGTTCGTGCTGCCTTAAAATGTTAAGTTTGCTCAACTTAAATATCAACATTTCCATGTAGTAATGTACATAATGAATAAATAAGCTTTTCATTGATATATGGTTTGTTAGGCTAGGCTAAGATTTGGTCGAGATACAGCTATTTGAAAATCTTGAATGTGAGGGTGCAAAAATATCAAAATATTGAGACAGTTGCCTTTAAAGTTGTCCAAATGAAGATCTTCGCAATGCATATTTCTAATCAAAAATGAAGAGGTCAAATGCAAAACCCCCTAAAAGCCATCTCGGTCAAAAATGAGATAATGATACTGAGTGAATGCTTTTGACACACATTACATCTGTCAAATACACTGTAAAGAAAAACAACTTAAAAAAAAGTAAGTGTTTGTGCTGCCTTAAAATCTTAAATTTACTCAACTCAAATATCTACGTTTTCATGTAGTACAACTTAACATTTCATGTTGACTAAACTTTTTTGTTTGTTTTTTTACAATGTACTTTTACTTCAAACTTGCTCAAATCCCAGCCTTAGCCCAATCAGACATTTTTAAGTGTTTTAAAGAAAGACAACAGATGGATTTAGAGGCTTTGGCATCTGAACTCTTCATATATTTATAGTAGGAAATTTACAAAATATCTTCATGGAACATGATACTTAATATCGTAATGATTTTTGGCATAAAAGAAAACTCTATCATTTTGACCCATACGACTGGTTTTGTGGTCCAGGATCACAAATAATACTAAAACTATTAAAATGTAATTTTTGTTCATTAAAATAAAGCTGAAATTAAAAATAAATATTGGATGCAAAGCTTTAACTAAACAGAAATTTAAAAACTAAATGAAATAAGGTTAAGTTGAAGCACTAATATTTTTAATTTTAAAATTAAAAAATAAAACTAAACTTTTGAATATAAATGTGTCTTAGCAGTGTGTGGACAATACCACCCCACAATAATAAAAATCCATTCACACTTTTTTTTTTTTTTTCAATTATCAAGCCATTATGATTTTCTGAGCAGTATTAGGGCTCCACAATTAATCAAATTTCTAATCACGATCACGGATGCCACGATTACGTAATCATTCAATGCCACGATTACACAAAATAAAATAAAAAATATTTTTATTTGTACAAAGCTATTTACATAAAGCTATTTAAAACATCAATGCAAGTTGTGATAATCATAATTAATAATCGCAAGTACAATTTCAAGAAAATAATTGACAATGATTTTTGTCATAATCATGTAGCCCTAAGCAGTATGATGTCATATTGCTCAGGTCCCGCCCACAACCATTGAAAGACTGACCCATATTAACATATTTCCGCCATCAGCCACCATTTTCTCTGACCTCATAATGAAAACTAGGGATGAACCGAATGTTCAACAACCAAAATTATGTTTCTGTTCAAATCAAAGCGTAAATAAACGTAGAAAGCGCTTGACAGAGAACAGCGTATGCTGTTTGTGTCCAGTGGATACTCTCCAAAATAGCGCCACGGTATCGCGGAGGAGACGAATTGTTAAAAAAAGTTGTTATTTTTATTTTCTTTGCGTACAAATAGTATTCTTGTAGCTTCGTAAAATTATGGTTGAACCACTGATGGCAGATGGACTATTTTGACGACGTCTTTCATACTTTTCTGGGCCTTGACAGTCTTATTTACCTTATTTAAGCTTTTACGGGTTTGGAACAACATAGAGGTAAGTGATTAATGACAAAATCTTAATTTTGGGGTGGAGTAAGCCTTTAATGCACTGTGAACTAACAAGAACCAACAATGAACGACGGTATTTTTGTTAACTAATATTAACAAAGATTAATGAAGTGTAATAAATGTATTAATTAGTGTTCATTCATGTTAGGTAATATAATACCTAAATGTTAATAAATGACACCTTATTGTAAAGTGTTACCTAAAAATGAAAGCAAAAATAAAATGAAAATGGAAAAAATAAAAGCAAATAAACAAATAATACAAAAAGAACTGGCTGTCATCAAGCTCAAAAATGGAAAATAAAACATCAGAAAAGCTCTACGGAAGTAGTTCAGAAGACTTGGTGTGGTATATTGTAATCATATGATGGCTTTGTGTAGGAATAAATAAACATTTAATTGATCATTTACTCATCGTTCCAAATTTTTATTTATTTATTTTTTTTTTTTTTTAAGATTTATTTTTTGGCCTTTTTGGCTTTATTATGATAGGACAGATCATAGCTGACAGGAAGCGAAGTGGGAGAAAGAGAAGTGGGTAGGGTCGGGAAAGGTCCTCGACCCGGGATTCGAACACGGGCCGCCCGTAACGCAATGGCGCTGTATGTCGGCGCACTGCCCACAAGGTTATTGGCGCCGACCATCGTTCCAAACTTAAATGGATTTCTTTCTTCTGCTGAACACAAAAGTAGATATTTTGAAGAATGTTGGGTATCAAAATTCCAACTCCATGACTTAAACTGCATGTTTCCCATAAACATAAGAGATTAAAAGTCACTATTAATTGTCAGAAAAAAAAACTATTCAAAAATTCACAAAAAGATCAATTACATTTTTCAAAAAGACAACAGTGTACAGGTTTGGAAAAACATGAGGATGAGTAAATACTGACAAAGTTTCCATTTTAGGGTAAACTTTATTGCCATCAATGGTTCCAAGAAGAACCTTGAACATCCATGGAACCTTTCAAATGCAGAAAAGGTTCTTTATAGTCAAAAAGTTCTTCAAATTGGTTCTTTTAAAAACTGCTCACTGAAAGGTTCTTTGGGGAACCAAAAATGGTTCTTCTATGGCATCACTGCAAAAACACACTTTTGGAGCCTTTATTTTTAAGAGTGTATTCCTCAAAAGAAAATATATATATATATATACACAATTCTGTCATCCCTGTGGAAGTCAATGGCTACC
Source organism: Cirrhinus molitorella (assembly GCA_033026305.1). Taxonomy (NCBI): domain Eukaryota; kingdom Metazoa; phylum Chordata; class Actinopteri; order Cypriniformes; family Cyprinidae; genus Cirrhinus; species Cirrhinus molitorella. The sequence continues at coordinate 8,687,628 of CM065122.1, read as the reverse complement.
GTCAGGTTTGGAACAACTTGAGATTGAATAAACAATGCCAGAGTTTTTCATTGTAAGGTGAACTTTCCCTTTAAACAGTCCAATGAGCATCAGTCGAGCAGTGAGATTTAACTTCTCCATTTCCATACAGGCCTGTGTGTTTTCAGATAAACAGAGGGCAGGAAATGAGCCTTGTGACTGTGTGCCTGCCTGGACTTTATGAGGGGCAAAACAATCATCACTCACTCTCTCACTCTCTCTCTCTCTCTCACTGCGGTCATTCACTTTCCCTCAGCTGTTGTCTGCTTTTTTGGGTCCTCCACTCGGTCTGCCAGCCCAGCGGAGCGTTCTAACAGCTTCATGAGCTGACAAGGGCCAGAAGGGTCACAGTTAGGTGACAATGAGGTTCATATCACCTTGACTGATGCACTGCCCACAGATACTCAGTTTTCATTAAACTCATCATATAAACAGACAAGCTTTTCATTATTGCAATCTTGGGTTTCAGACAAATTTGGGTTGCCAAATGAAGCTTGGCCAAGCTCTGGAAAACCAAACAGGCACTTAAGCAAACCAAAAGTGACGTGGACACTAACTGATTCCACACTGAGGCGACAGCGTTTGAACCACTGAATCTAATATACAAAAATGAAAAGTCTGTCATTATTTACTCATCCTCATGTCGTTCCAAAAAACCCATATGAATTTCTTTCTTCTGTGGAGCACAAAAAAAGTAAGATTTAAAAGAACATTCTCATTGCTTTGCATTTTTCATATCACAAAAGTAAATGGTGATGGATGCTGTAATGCTCCAAAATGACAAAACAATGTCATAAAAATGTATCATATATGACTGCATGATTGGGGACAAAAATCAAACTGATAAAAAAAAAAAAAAAAAAAGTGACTGCGATCAAAAAAAGGTTGCAATCAAATCAATATATAATATATACGGAGTATAATTTATAATATATACTGACTATATAATAATAATAATAATTAATGTTCTTAGTAAATAAAATATTAAAATAAGAATTAGTGTTTAAAGGGACGGTTGACAAAAGTTTTGATTAATTGTGTAGCCCTAATTTAGGGCCCAATGAAAACTGTTTTTCCCCACAATACATTTTTTTTTTTTCAAAATTATTTTTTTCTCCGTTTTCATTTTTCTGGATTTTTTTTTTTTTTTTTTTTTTTTTTTTGTTTGTTTAAATTGTTTTAGACTTTTTGTTGTAATAGTTAAATAAAAAAAATAAAAAAAATATTAAAAAATAAAAATATTAATTTGTAATTAATTGAAATCATGAAACTTACACAACTTAACAGTTTATTAAAAGTTTAACAAAAATTACATTTTAAGGCCCTATGAAATATGCTATGAAATTTTCTTAAATTCAGTTTTATTTTTTCCCAAATTTCATTTTATTTATTTAGATTTTTTTTTTTCCAAATTCTGTTTTTTTCCATTTAAATTTTTCAGGACTCAGGACTTTTTTTCTGTTTACATTTTTCTAGACTATGTTTTAATGGTTAAATAAAATAAAATAAAATAAAATAAATAATATATCAAAAAGCATGTCTAATTAATTAAAATCATTAAACTATTTTGTTTAACAGCAATTTAATCAAAGTTACCATACATTTTTAAAGCCCTATAGAAATACAATTTATTTTTTTCTCAAATCAGTTTTATTTTTTAACCAAATTCTGTGTTTTTCATTCATATTCTGGGTTCCATTTTAATGATTTAATTTAATTTTGTAATAACCAAAAACATCTATAAATAATCAAATTGTTTTTTTTTATTTATCTCAGAAATACTATTGTGTCTTAAATATTACATATTTTAATTTTTTTAGTAGTAGTGATAGTAGTAGTAAACTTACTGTCATTAAATTAAGTAGTAATATATTTGTCAGTTTCTTCAAGTTAAACCAAACTTTTATTTTGATGGATTGCTGTAAAGACCTTCAAGTTGCTGTTTGTACATGACAACCTTATATGATACGTCTTCTCAAAAGAAATATTAAGATGCTCATGAAGTGAGTCTCAGAGCAGTTCTACAGATTATGTTGGTGTTCATGTACTCATATATTGAGGTGGCAGAGGCTGAAAACACCACAAGCATCACATGCGGCTTCACTATGTTTGCAGTAAACGAAACTGCCATTCATTCAGAGACACACAGAACATGAAGGCCCTACTAATATATGACTGACAATCCTAAAAGATAAAAATAATAAATGAAATCTGAGTAGAATGTTTCTTGCTTATAATAAAACTGAATGGGGACTAGGGGCTGTAAAGCTCCATAACAAAATAAAAAGACAAAAAAAGCACCACAAAAGCAGCATTACACCAGTCCCAATTACTCTTGCATAATGCATGTGAAGAATGGACTGAATTTAGGTCATAGGTTTAGGTTATTCAGTAAAATGTTGCTCGACACTTATGATCAGCATTCACTTTCACTGTATGGAAAAGAGCAGCTTGTACATTGTTACAAGTCACAGAGGTTTGACGAATACATAAGGAAAAAATATTCATTTTTGTGTGAACTAATCCTTCAAGGAGTTAATTTACCACCATCCTACAAGTATCCAGAGACACAGCAGACAACACAAGGCCTCAGGGACATTAAGACAATCCTCTAAATAACACTGCTTGTGACAAACATCCAATTTTCCAGTTAGGGGCCAACCTTTCTACGGATCGCCAGTCATACTTGTCATCTGTCCAGCCGCATTTACCACCTACAGTTACGCCCAATCTCCTGTTATCGCTTTTCCTCGCTAAGCATCGTGTGAGAACAGCTAGAGCCAAATTCTCCCTCTCTTTCCTCTTCAGCCACAGATGCAGCAAACGGTGCAATCTGCCAATCTCCATGAGTCATCCAGCACTGTTAATTATGTACCCTAAGGAGCAGAATTGATTAGCGAGGGTCTCAAACTGATTTAAATTGTTATTTGAGACTATATAAAGCGTGGGCCTAAACAATGCCATTTAGTCACGTTCACTAAGCGCTGTCGTTGATCAGAATACTACTTTGCCAAGTCACACAGATTGGCTCTGTGGACAGAGAAACACAGATCCGATAAGTGATGCTGTGTGCGTTTCAAGGGGAAGAGGTGTTGTATAATTAATTATTCAATCATAGACGAGTCGCCATGGGTTGACTAGAATGTCAATCAGTACAGCAACAACTGTTAGCACAAGAACAAATTGTAAACTTAACAGCAAGCCATTAATGGAAGCACAGATAAAACATTCAGTACTGTTTAAATGCTTGGGCTCTGTAAGGTTTGCTCACCAAGGCTGCATTCATTTGATTAAAAATACTGTAAAAACTGTAATATTGTAAAATATTATTACAACTGTTTGCCATTTTAATATATTGTAAAATGTCATGTATTCCTGTGATGCAAAGCTACATTTTCAGCATCATCACTCCAGTATTTTGTGATCCTTGAGAAATCATTGTAATATTTTGATTTGCTGCTCAAGAAACATTTCTTATTATTATTAATGTTGAAAACAGTTGTGCTGCTTAATATGTTTGTGGAAACTATGAATCAGAACAACATTTATTTTGTCGGGGGGTTTTTTGTTTTGTTTTTTTTGCAACAATTTAACAGATCCTTGTTGGATAAAAGTATTCATTTCTTTTGGAAAAACCCCAACAATTTACCCCAAAATAAAAATAAATTTATTAATGATTAATAATAATCATTTTTAGGGCCATTATTTTTTGCTATTATTGCTACTATTTTTTGTTTTTGATATGAGTCTTTGAGTATGAGTATTTATTTTACTTACAGTAACAGGAAAGTATAAGATATTTCTTTAGCAAGAGAGTTGAGGGGAAAATGGTATTAAATTGGCATCAAACAAGAAAATCTTAATGAACTTTAAAAAAAAAAGCTTCATTGTCTTTCAACAATATAATATTTATAATTTTGCTTTTTTATTTCTGGAGTGACAAAAATATGGAAGCCCATTTCCGCCACTGAATGAAAAATAAAAAAAGATAATTGCGATTTTTTTCTCACAATTACAAGTTAAAGTCAAAACTGCAGGATATAAACTCAGAATTCTGAGAAAATATCTTGCAATTATGACTTCTTTCCAGAGAAGTGTATATCTCACAAATCTGGAAAAAAGGTCAGAATTGCAAGTTTGTATCATTAAATTCTGACTCTTGACATGGGAAAAAATAACATTAAGAAAAACTAAAATATTCCAAGTGTTAAAAAGTGCAATACAAAACGCCAAACATCTTATGCACACTTTTTTGTTTGTTTGCTTGCAGGAGTCAGAAAGTGCATAACTGGGGTCGTGCAAGACTGGATTAACTCTCTGCTGCCAAGTTCTCAGAAAGCTGCTTTGACCTTCTTCCTGTGGGGCCTGGAATTTACAAGGTCTGAGCGCCGGTCCTTGAGAGCCGGAATGTGGAAAGACGAGCAAACTTCCTACAGGCTGTGATTACAGCCTGGATTTATATGCCTGTGCATGATGCCACATGTTAGAGCTGCAACCAGCAGCTATGTGTGACAGCTGCCCAGACCGACAGCATGATATAACCACCAGCGGACAACATAGACGTCATGACTCAGCTCAGAACATGAAAACAGCCAAGGGAACTTGTCAACCCTCATGTTCTTTTTGGTCGTTTACTTTAAGACAAGCAAAAACATTTAACCTTAACGCAATACATCCTAACAACTTTTAAGCTCATGAAATGACATTTTGTAATATTCTCTATTTAGTGTACACAAGGGAACAGCACATTCCTTGCTGTTGTTTATTGACTACATTAATAATAATAATAATAATAATAATAATCTGATTCTCATTTCTTAAAAGTTAACACCTACTTTATGATTCAATCAAAAGTTACAGCATCAATAATGTCAGTCTGATTGGTTTTGATTAAGGAATTTTCAAGAAAGTAAAGGTTCATTTAAAAAATAAAAACAGTATTTTAACATATATGTGACCCTGGATATCTTATGTAGCACAGGTATATTTGTAGCAATAGCCAAAAATACATTCCATGGATCAAAATTATAGATTTTTCTATTATGCCAAAAATCATTAGAATATTAAGTAAAAATCATGTTCCATAAAGATATTTTGTAAATTTCCTACTGTCAATATACCAAAAGTTAATTTTTGTTCACCCTCAGATTCCAGATTTTTTAATAGTTGTATCTCAACCAAATATTGTCCTATCATAACAAACCATTTGTATGACTGGTTTTGTGGTCTAGGGTCAAATATAGCACTGTGGTCGCTGGTACCCCAAACTTAAAGAAACTTCACTCAATCTCAAAAATTATGATCTTAAGTATCAAAAAATAAGACGCACTACTTGGAAAAGATGCAAAAAGTAAATCTGTGATTACTGAAATAAATAAAGAAATAAATTCTTGCATCATAGTACATAGTTGCATTACTCTTCAAGAAATAGTTCAACCAAAAATAAAAAATTGCTGAAAATGTACTCAGCCTCAGGCTATCCAAAATGTAGATGAGCTTATAAATCCGAACAAATTTGGAGAAATGTAGTATTACCTCAAATGCTCACCAATAGAGTGAATACATGCCATCAGAATGAAAAAACATCACAAGAATCTATGTGTTCAGTCCAACTAACATCGTGTGAAGTAAAACACTGCATGTTGGGCATTTTATACAATCACTTCTAGCCAAAACACAAGTCCATTCGTCATAATAATGCTTTCTCGTGTCCTCTTGTCCTCTTACATAAAAATCCACAGGCATATTTGTTTAAAACTGGTTTGCTTGTAAACTGTGCTTGATCTTGCATATTTCTCTCCTGAGTCAGACTACACTTTTTGACCTGAGAAAACAATTGTGGATTATGGCTTTGTATTGCAGCCCGAAACAACAGTTTGAAGCTAAAAACGCCTTTATGTTGAATTTGTTTATGATTGTTTGTAATAAACAAGATGCTAATTGGTGGACTGGAGTGATGTGGATAATTGTGATGTTTTAATCAGCTGTTTGGACTCTCATTCTGATGGCGCCCATTCACTGCAGAGAAAGTGATGTGATCCTAAATGTTTCCAAATCTGTTCTGATGAAGAAACAAACTCATCTACATCTTGGATGGCCTGAGGGTGAAAACACTTCCATAAAACTTTCATTTTTGGGTGAACTATTCTTTTAAATAATACATATCTGACACAAGAATTATCAGTCTTGTATGCAACATCAGAACGTCCACTCACAAAAAAAAAAAAAACACATAAATGTTTAACAGCGTTGGGGGTAACACATTACAAGTAACGCGAGTTACATAATAATATTACTTTTACCCCTCATTTATTGATTAAAAGCTCTCCTGTCCCCAAGTTAAGAGAAATCAGGAGTAAGACGTTATTTCAGTTCTAGAATAAATGTGAACATAAACATTAAAAAACTGATTCAGCAATCCTCAAAATTAATAAAAACTGAAATTCAACTCAGAATATGACGCAAACCTGCATTAATTAAATATGTTAAATAATACAAATTTCCTTTACGTATTTAAATCCCATTTTATTAGCCACTGTCTTTTCTGCAGATCTTCAATGATCCAATTCATCCATACTAATAAGCAAAAATGACTCAAGATAATCTAACATTTGTTTTCATTGCTGAAGAATTGACATTTTTCCTTCTGTGGTCTACTGTACAAACATGAATTTACTTTTCTCTAAGCCTGAGGCTTTTGGTGTGAATAGGCTTTTACATTTGCCAAAAATAGAACTTCTTATATTAAAAAACAAAGAAGCAAGCCCTGCTCAGATTTAAAAAGTAACGCAAAAGTAACCTAACACATTGCTTCCCATAAAAAGTAACGTAATTTGTTACTTTTTTAGGGAGTAATTCAATATTGTAATGCATTACTTTTAAAAGTAACTTTCTCCAACACTGATGAAGTTGCAACAATGTTGCTTTTTTTTTGATCAAATACTGTACAAATTAAACAGTGATTTGAATCATTCAAGGTGCACAAAACTAGTCATAAAATCGTGTAAAAAATAACACTGATAATAAAAACTGACATAGTGATCATAGTTGACCCTGTCAAACTGTGTCAAAACTGTTACCTAAGAACTGCTAGTGTCAACACACATGCTCGTGCTCAAACTCATATACATATGCTGTAGTTTATTAACACATTGTAAAACACTCTTTTGCTGACAGAACGCTCAAATCTTTTTAAATATTACTTTAAAAATCTAATTTTCAAAATAATAAAAACGCACATTTTATGGACTTACCTTTACTTAATCCTGTCCAAAATGCCTTAATTATAACCTAACCTCTATTGGCTTAGTAAAAATCTCTCTTTATGAATCTCCATAACCTGCAGGTATGAAGAAAACGCACAAACTTTGAAAACGAAACGTGACACAACTACTCAGAGAGTTACGATTCAACACACACATTACACACACACACATACACTGTTTTGATTGTTTCATCTGAACGCCCACAAGTTTCTTTCTCTTACTGAAGTGACCAGTGCATTTAAGGATAAAAACACTGGAGGACGCATGCGAATCGTCTCTCACCTCTCCGCAGCTCCGCCGCGATCGGACGCAACGCTCTGGACTTTATTCCCGTTGGAGAGCGCGCCAACGACGGATCCACTCACCGACGGATTCCGCCATACTGGATTGTGGTGAGCGGATCACGTGTCGAGTCCCAGGCGCATGTCCTCCAGAGGCGGGCGCTCACAGTCAGTCAAGCCCGGCGTTTTCATGTTCTCGTATGGGATGGGAATCGTAAAGAACTAAACGATTCCGACTCCTTAACAGTGCTACTAACGATTCTTTTGAGGAACAAACATTTGAAATAAGAAATGGAGTTGCTGTAGCCCTATATTACAGCCCTTTGCATTAGTATTAATATATATTACAGATTTCAACAGATTAAATACACAAAATAGGAAATCGATTTAACAATTCTTTTTAAATGGTTGTCTTGACTTAAATACACGTAAATACAATAATTTACGTAAGAAGACGTAAATACAATAAAAGAAGACGTAAATAATAATTACTCCTAACTATAATGTGAAAAAAACAAACTCGTATTATTTATTAATTTACGTTTGTAAAGTGCCACTGACTACAACAAAAACAACAGGTTCGTTTTTACTAGAAAGAATCGACTCATAAGAATCGTTCATTCAAGAATCGACCCATGTTGCTGTTTGTTTTTCATTCACTAAAAGGAATTGATTCTTAAGAGTCACTACGCTTGTCGCTGTATGTCTATACACATTAGATAACATAACATTAGAAAACATACTAGCTTTATTGTCGATACACAAAAATAAATATAAAAACAAAGATGTGTTCTTTGAATTGTACTGGGTGTCTAGGCCTATTTTCATGTAACACCTGGAAATATTGTAGAATTTTACAATGATTTACTGACTTGCAACCATTTATTATGGGGTTCCTTAAATAGTTTCCTGTGATTGGGCACTGGAAAAGTCATGGAAATTAATACAACCTTAAACAAAATAATAGAAATTTACAGTTGAAGTCAAAAGTTTACATACACCTTGCAGAATGTTAGTTGTTTTACCAAAATAAGAGGGATCATACAAAATGCATGTTATACATGTATTTATTACAGACCTGAATAAAATATTTCACATTTAGTCCACAAGAGAAAATAAAAGCTAAATTTATAAAAATGACCCTATTCTAAAGTTTACATACACTTGATTCCTATACTGTGTTTTTACCTGAATGATCCACAGCTGTGTCCAGAAAAAATCCTACAGGTCCCACAAATTCTTTGATTTTTCAGCATTTTAATGTATTTTATGTACCCTTTCCAGTAATGACTGTATGATTTTGAGATCCATCTTTTCACACTGAGGACAACTGAGGGACTCATATGCAACTATTACAGAAGGTTCAAACGTTCACTGATGCTTCAGAAGGAAAACACTGCATAAGCCAGGGGTGAAAACTTTTGAACTAAATGAAGATGTGTACAGTTTTCTCATTTTGCTTAAATATCATATATTTTTTATTAAGTCCTGCCCTTCAGAAGCTACAGAAGTTACTTTCATGTTACAAAACAAAATGAAACATGTTTTGAAAGAGCATCAGTGAGCGTTTGAACCTCCTGTAATAGCTGTATATGAGTCTCTCAGTTGTCCACAGTGTGAAAAGATCTCAAAACCATACAGTCATCGTTGAAAAGGGTTCAAATGAATAATATGTTGCATGCATGATACTTTTTTTAAGTTTACTGTTTTTGGCTTAACTATTGAAGATGACCAGAGATGAGATTTTAATAGGTCTATGGTTAAAATATTTTTACACCTTGTAAATGTATACACAGACTATAGGTGAAATCTCTCTTTCTTTCTCTTACACACACAGAGCTGTTCTCAGCTGAATGTGCCTGATAGTGCTTGACCGTCATGTGAATGTAAAGCGATGTTGTGGTGGCCGCTGTTTCTCAGGTTGCCCCGTCTAATACTCAGAGGACTATCGAGTTTCATTCAGTACAGAGATCCACTGATCATTTAGACTGTCTGTATTGTACACGATGCCAAGCAAATGGGCCTTTTTTGTGTTCTAATCCTCACATATACATGCCTTTTTGCACAATAGGAGTGTGGAACACAATAGGAGACATTTTTACACAGCTCTTTTATATTCAGTGACAATTTATAGTGCTTTAAGATAAAATGCGTAAATACATTGCTTGTAAAATTATGATGATGTTGGCCTGTTGCACTTTCACTGGTTTTGATTTTCTTCACTCTATTCAACATATAAAATCATACAAATTTTTCATACAAATCATACAAGCATTTTCATTTGTAACTAATTTTTATTACCAATAAGGGCACGTTTAGCTGTATGTTTAATCCTTTTTATCATTTTCAAGCCCTATTTTACACCCTGTTATATGGAAGCCCATTTCTACCACTAAATAATAAAAAAAAAAGGTATAAAAAAAAGTTATTTTTCTGACTTTTTTTCTGGCAATTATGAGTTTGTATCTCACATTTCTGACTTTTTTCCTCATAAATGCGAGTTTGTATCTTGCATTTGTCTTTTTTTCTTGTAAATGCAAGTTTGCATCTCACATTTCTGACTTTTTTCTCGCAAATGCGAGTTTGTATCTTGCATTTGTCTTTTTTTCTTGCAAAAGCAAGTTTGAATCTCATATTTCTGACTTTTTCCTGCAAATACGAGTTTGTATTTTGCATTTCTTTTTGCATTGGCAAATGGAAGTTGTTTTTCACATTTCTGACTTTTTTTCTCACAAATGCAAGTTTGTATCTCGCATTTCTGACATTTTTCTTGCAAATGCAAGTTTATATCTCACATTTCTGACTTTTTTTCCCCCTCAGAATTGTGAGATATAAACTCACAATTACGAATTATAAAGTCCAATTTTGAGGAAAAAAAGACTGATATGTTTCTTAGAATTGTTTGTATCGCACAATCGACTTTTTTTTCTTGGAAATGCAAGTTTGTATCTCACATTTCTGACTTTTTTCTCACAGATGCGAGTTTATATCTTGCATTTCTGACATTTTTTCTTGCAAATGCAAGTTTATATCTTGCATTTGTCTTTTTTTCTTGTAAAAGCAAGTTTGAATCTCATATTTCTGACTTTTTCCTGCAAATACGAGTTTGTATTTTGCATTGGCAAATGGAAGTTGTTTTTCACATTTCTGACTTTTTTTCTCACAAATGCAAGTTTGTATCTCGCATTTCTGACATTTTTCTTGCAAATGCAAGTTTATATCTCACATTTCTGACTTTTTTTCCCCCTCAGAATTGTGAGATATAAACTCACAATTACGAATTATAAAGTCCAATTTTGAGGAAAAAAAGACTGATATGTTTCTCAGAATTGTTTGTATCGCACAATTCTGACTTTTTTTTCTTGGAAATGCAAGTTTGTATCTCACATTTCTGACTTTTTTCTCACAGATGCGAGTTTATATCTTGCATTTCTGACATTTTTTCTTGCAAATGCAAGTTTATATCTCACATTTCTGACTTTTTTTCCCCCTCAGAATTGTGAGATATAAACTCACAATTACGAATTATAAAGTCCAATTTTGAGGAAAAAAAGACTGATATGTTTCTCAGAATTGTTTGTATCGCACAATTCTGACTTTTTTTTCTTGGAAATGCAAGTTTGTATCTCACATTTCTGACTTTTTTCTCACAGATGCGAGTTTATATCTTGCATTTCTGACATTTTTTCTTGCAAATGCAAGTTTATATCTCACATTTCTGACTTTTTTCCCCCTCACAATTGTGAGATATAAACTCGCAAAAAATCTCACAATTCTGACTTAACTTGCAACTGCACATTATAATGTCAGAATTGTATATAAACTCGAATTTCTGAGAAAAAAAGCCCTCAATTTCTAGATATAAACACAATTAAGAGTTAAGTCAGAATTGTGAGTTTATATCTTGCAGTTCTGACTATTTTACAGAATTGTACGTTTGTATCTCACAATTCTGACTATAATTTGCAATTGTGAGTCTATATCACATAATTTGGACAACATTTTGCACCCTGTTGTACCTGTTTATTGTTTTTTTCATCTACTTAAAGCTGCAGTCTGTAAGTTTTGCCTATTTGTCGCCATCTCTGTCTGAAAACCTGCCATTACAGTTAAGTGTGGAATTATCTTCCATGCATAGGTTGTGCTCCGGCACGGCTCCAGCGCTGATGAATCTAATGTTTTGGTAGCTGTCAGTCACCGCACCGTTGTGGATATTCACTGTACTTAGGAATCACAGATTAACAGATTCAAATATATGGGCCAAATAAGAATTTTCACTGGATATTGTCATCTAAGAGTAAGTAAAAAGTCTAAAACTTTTGTTCTGACCAACTGAGGAAAAACGCTACAGCTGTTTAAATCTAAAGATCGGTTATCTCATATCACATCAAACTCGCAAGTTATTATGACTGTTATACTTTGTTCTCAAATTGTTCACGTTAACAACATCAGCATTGTGTAACTACGTTTATGTAGTGTGGTGGCCTATTAGCGTTTCTGTTTCTGTACAGTCTAATCTCTGATTGACATAAAATTCAAATTTCACATGAAGAAATTCTTTTAGCCGAAAAAGCAAATCATTCTTCCTTAGGACCGGTTCTCTTTAAAATACAAAGCTTGCGTAATTCCATGTAGGCTATCTGCAATCAAATTCACATTTAAAACTGGAGTAATCTAATTTCAGTCACTTTTGTTTCATAAACACAAACTTTTTGGATTACATTCCGCAATCAAAATGATAAATTTAACTATTTCAGCCGCTGTGAGAAAAGGCTATCCGGCACCTGGAGCATTCTCACATATGATAAAGCTACTAGCCGGGACGCCTTCTTTATGTTTACAGACGTGACGTAATGGCGCAGTGACATTATAATATAAAAACACTGCAGCTTTAATGTTTATTTAATACTTTTTTTTTACCATGTTTTTTTTTTTTTTTTTGTTATTTGTTTCACAGATTAATTAAGCCATTTTTGCCTTGATTGTGATAGGACAGTATAGAGAAGACAGGAATCGGAGTCGGAGAGAGAGTGGGGTGTGATCTGGAAAGGTCCTAGAGCCAGGATTCAAACTTGGGACGCCTATAGCATAACGGTGCTTTATGACAGCACGCTGCCCACAAGGCTACCGGTGCCGACATGCTTAATATTTTTAGTATTATCAGGCCCTATTTTGTACCCCGTTCATGAAAATGCTTGTTTGCCTGCTATAGTACTAGATATTTCTGGAGATGAGCCTTAATAAAATATGCAGTTTTCAATTCCTGTGGCTGTAACGCTGGTGTTTAGAGCGAGTTGTTTGGCAGAATGATCTGCCGCAGTTTGCGCATGAGTGTCCTGTGTTTAGCAACAGAATTTCAAGCCATTACACCTGGCTTGGTGACAATAATTATCACTTCCAAGCAAATGTAACTAACCTAATTACTGTCTACAGAGTTGTCAAGCTTCAAAAGCTGAACATGAAAACAAAAACAAGAGGGCAAATTAGCTCAATTAGATGCCAAGAGGAAAAAGCACTGCGTTGTTGTTATGATCCAAGTTATTTTTCACTTCTTTATGACGTTCCTCTTTTCATCTTTCCTCTGTTTTCTCTGCTCTTCATCAGAAGGGCTGCAATCACACTTGACCACAGAAGAAAACATTCTGCAGCAAACTGATAAAACAGAATCCTTCTGTTGATAAAGCCAGCCAACGCTTCTGTGATGACAATCAGCTGTGCACTTTTCTGTTGATGGAGGGAAAACACACACCGAGTCTTACAGAGGTTTCTGATCCACTAAAGTCATCCGCTGGATCTGCGTCTCTCCATCAACGGTGCTTTTAACTGTTCAAGATGCTCCCTGGCCTCCTCTTTGAGGTTGCTAATGTTGGGCATAACTGAGGTTTGGAAACACTTACTGTGGTCACATGAGTGTCTAGCAGTGCCATCGGAATGGAGCTTAATTTCTGTGGTATTAATGCGAAAGAAAACATTACAAAAGCCATTGTGAGAACAAAGCATTTCTTGTGCAGTTTAAAAGAATAGTTCAGCCACAAATGCACACTGCCATCATTTACTCACCATGTTGTTCTGTCCCCATAATTTCATCCATTAAATTCTACAGCAGAATATCCGAACGGTTATTTTCCATACAAAGACAAATCATTGCTCAAGCTCCAAAAATGTAAAAAGCAACACCAAAGTATTCTAAATAATAGTCATCTTGTCCATTGTATCCCATTCTACTGTATTTGCCTCTTCTTGCTCTTGACACACAATACATACAATACGAAATGATGTCGAAATACCAGTCTTGGAGAGTACCCTCAAAAAATTGTTGGTTATGTTTTAAATGAAAGTAAACAGTTGAGAAAGAAATTGTATGTGTATTATTATATTCAACACCTAATTTACAAGCTGCTGTCGGCGTCCTTAATGTTGATCCAAGAAAATGAATGAAAGAAAATTAATAACTGCTCTTGACTGAATTACTTTGTAATTTTAACATTAAATTAATCTATATTTAATTTATACAGTGAAGAGTATGCAGTGCAATTTTACATTTGATTATACTGTTTCTGTATCTGGACACCCACAAACTTGAAAAAGGTAATCATTGTGTAAATAGCGCAAAGAAATAAACAGAATAAACATACAAATGAAAACATTTCAAATAGGGATTTTTCAGAGATCATTCTAATATGCTTAGTTGCTGCTCAGGAAACATTTATATTATTATAAATGTTGTCAACAGTTGTGCTGCTTAATATTTTACCCTTAACTTTGAGGATATATTCACATTACAAATCCTGACACTGTATTTTTTCCCTCAGCTTGTGGTGATGTAAGTTCATTCAGAAAACAAAATGATCTCACCCGATATGTTTCTGCTGTTTTCTGCACTATGTGCACAAGCTCTCCAGGTAGTAATTAGATTACAGTGAATCCAGGAATTTGTTTACATTCAAAAATGAGCCTGTCACTTTCAACTGCACGCTGCACTTTTGGGGCCCGTCTGCCATTTGTCACTGTAATTAACCAGAGAGACTGAACTGTGAGCATGTACAGCACATTATGTACCTCGCGCCCGAGCGCGGAGGAGAAGCTCAGACGTCCTCTCGATTAATAACACCGGATGTGAATGCTTCAGACTGATGAATCTCTGATCCAGTAAATGTCAGTGTTATGCAGAGCAGCCACATCACAGACAACAACGGCTTTTAGCGTCTGACCACATAGGTCACCGGAGATGGCGGGTGGGGGTTTGCAGGGGAAACGACCTGGGTGGAACGACCTGATAAACCGCTGTCTGAGCCACACTATTTATCTCTGCTTTGCAGGGGCTATATACAAACCCCATTATACTGTGGTCACTGAGAAAGTATTCATATAGTTTCAGTTGACAGAATGTAAGCTTTTGTTGGGGAATTGCTCATTGATCAGTCTAATTGTAAGTTGTAGAGATCATGTGGTTAAACCCCAACTGAGAAGAAGTTATACTGTTACAACAGTTATACTTTAATATTTTAATACTTTAATATTTTATATAAATAGGCATAGGGACTATATATGAGCTAACAATTGTATTACTAAAGTAAATAGGAAGGAAAGTAACATTGAATGCTGGCTTGACAAAATCTTGAAGGAATTTTTTAGGAAGTTGCTAGATACATGAGAAGTCATACCAATTTGTACAAGACGGTAAAATAGAAGAAAGAAGAAAGTCTAATTGTAGTTATAATGGAATAAAATATTAGATAATAGAATGATACAACGATGATAGAACGAAAGAACAATAGACTGTCCAGATAGATAGATAGATAGATGGAAGGATGGACAGATAGAACGATAGATAGATAGACAGACGGATAGATAGATAAAAAGATGGATGGACAGATAGATAGACAGACAGACAGACAGACAGAAAGAAAGAAAGAACGATAGACGGATGGATGGATGGATAGACGGACAGATAGAACGATAGATAGACAGGTGGGCAAAATGACGGATAGATAAATAAAAAGACGGATGGATGGATGGATAGATAGATAGATAGATAGATAGATAGATAGATAGACAGACAGACAGACAGAAAGAATGATAGACGGATGGATGGATGGATGGATGGATGGAAGGGTGGATGGACAGATAGAACAATAGATAGACAGATATACAGACAGACAGAAAGAACGATGGATGGATGGATGGGCAGATAGATAGAATGATAGATAGACAGACAGAAAGATAGATATATAAAAAGATAGATGGATGGACGGATGGACAGATAGAACAATAGATAGACAGACAGAAAGAATGATGGATGGATGGGTGGATGGACAGATAGAACAATAGACAGACAGATATACAGACAGACAGAAAGAACGATAGATGGATGGATGGATGGGCAGATAGATAGAACGATAGATAGACAGGCAGAAAGATAGATATATAAAAAGATAGATGGATGGACGGATGGACAGATAGAACAATAGATAGAAAGTGAAAAGTGACGAGACGTGAGGCCAAGTATGGTGACCCATACTAGGAATTTGTGCTCTGCATTTAACCCATCCAAGTGCACACACACAGTAGTGAACACACACACACACCGTGAACACACACCCAGAGCAGTGGGCAGCCATTGCATTGCTGCGGCGCCCGGGGAGCAGTTGGGGGTTCGGTGCCTTGCTCAAGGGTCTCACCTCAGTCGTGGTATTGACGATGGAGAGGGCGCTGGATATTCACTCCCTCCACCGACAATCCCTGCCGGACCTGGGACTCAAACCTGCAACCTTTTGATTACAAGTCCGACTCCCTAACCATTAGGCCACGGCTGCCCCCAGACAGAAAGAATGATAGACGGATGGATGGATGGGTGGGTGGGTGGGTGGATGGATAGATAGATAGATAGACAGACAGACAGAAAGAATGATAGACGGATGGATGGAAGGGTGGATGGACAGATAGAACAATAGATAGACAGACAGATATACAGACAGACAGATAGATAGATAGATAGATAGATAGATAGATAGATAGATAAAAAGATAGATGGATGGACGAATGGACAGATAGAACAATAGATAGACAGACAGACAGACAGAAAGAATGATAGACGGATGGATGGGTGGATGGATGGGTAGATAGAACGATAGATATACAGACAGACAGAAAGAACGATAGGATGGATAGATGGACAGACAGACAGACAGACAGACAGATAGATAGATAGATAGATAGATAGATAGATAGATAGATAGATAGATAGATAGATGGATGGACTGATGGATGGACAGATAGACAGAAAGAATGATAGACGGATGGATGGACAGATAGAATGATAGATAGACAGACAGACAGAAAGATAGATATATAAAAAGATGGATGGACGGATGGATGGACAGATAGAACAATAGATAGACAGACAGACAGACAGACAGACAGACAGACAGACAGAATGATAGACGGATGGATAGATAGATAGATAGATAGATAGATAGATAGATAGACAGACAGACAGACAGACAGACAGACAGACAGATAGACGGATGGATGGATGGACGGATAGACGGATAGAATGATAGACGGACAGATGGACGGACAGAAAGAATGATGGATGGATGGATAGAACAGAACGATAGATACAACTATAGAATGATAGATAGATAGATAGATAGATAGATAGATAGATAGATACGGTTGGACGGACGGAGATAGATAGATAGATAGATAGATGTTTGTTAACGTTGTGAAGTGAGAGAACAGCACTAGTCTAATGGATGGTGACGTGTGCATATCTGTCTGACTCCTGAGCAGGACTGCTGTTTTGTCTCTAGATGTTTTGCACCTTTAAAGCACTTCAATAAGGGTGTTTTTTTTGTCTCACTAGGGGCATTTTTGTCTCAGTAGCTCTTCTATGCCATTCCCAAAGAGATGGGCCATTCTTTTCGGAAACAGACATCTATTAACCCCTCAACAGTGTGCAATGCACGCAAGACTGAATCCCCAACCACTGCACTCTGTCAACACGTTGTGATGCTGGACGAGGGATCTCTTCAAGCTTTCATCTCATCTGCTGTTCCTGGTGGCAGTGCTGAAAGCTCCTCAGGGACGGCTTGTTGCCAGCTATTTCTGCACCGTGCCAGGCTCTGCTGTTTGTTTGTTCTACACATCTGACGAACCGAATCCCGTCTCCCACAGGTTTCTCTTATATAAGGGAGCCAATTAGTGAAGACACTCCTAACAGGATGTGAACAGGACTGTCCCAACATTAGGCTGTGGGCTAGACATCTGATAAAGGATGGAGGCTAATACTGGGCTCATTAAAAAAAATTGTCGGAGCACATTTACATAATTAGATTGCATAATTCAATCCTTTTCCTAGTGTTATTGTGCGAGGGAGCGCTGAACAGCAACGGTTTATGAAGATGCATGAAAATAATGTCCTAAGAATGTTTTTTAATGCTCTCATGAAGTTATGAAAATGTTATTTCTGATTGTTCTGTTTAAGTTCCAAACATCGGAAAAATAAATAAATAAATACATAAATATATAAATACATTTTAAAAGAAAAAAGGTTTAACAATGTTTTTATATATATATATATATATATATATATATATATATATATATAATAAATCCCTTAAACAGAAGAATTAAAAAAATAAAGTTTAAAAAATCAGTTTATGAAGTTACTGTTGATTCATCCAAGCTTAAAATAATGTCCAAAATATCCAGATTTTTTAATGTTTTAAGAATGTTTAACCTTGGTTATATCAATATTCTGGAAAAAAAATAAAAAAAAATAAAATAAAGGATACAAAAAATACGAATGATTCAACCTAAAACTGTCCTGTGTTTAATGACGTTTATGAAGTTACTGTTAATTCATCTCAGCTAAAAACATATTTTTTAATGTTTTAAGAAAGTTTATCCTTGGTTATATCATTATTCCGGAACAAATAAAATAAAAACAATTTTAAAAATGCAAATGATTCATCCAGATTTGTTAATGTTTTAAGAAAGTTTATCCCTACAATTATAAAAAAAAACTATTTAAAAAATGTCAAACAATTCATCCAGATTATTTAATGTTTTAAAAAAGTTTGTCCTTAGTTATATCAATACTCTAAAAAAATAACTCAAAATAAAATAAAAATTATTTTAAACAAACTGTTGATTTGTTTACTGTTGATTTATTCTAGCTAAAAACCTAAAAAGTCCAACACATCCAGAATTTTTTTTAATGTTTTAAGAAAGTTTATCCATTGTTGTATCAATATTCTGGAAAAAAATAAATAATAATAATAAAATAAAATAGAATAAATAAAAGCCTCTTTTTTTTTAAATGCAGATTCAACTTAAAATTGTTCTGTGTTTAATTAAGTTTATGAAGTTAATAACTAAAATAAAATAAAATAAAAAAATATTTTTTTTAAATGTCAAATGATTCAACCTAAAACTCTCCTGCGTTGATTCATCCTATAGCTAATAATATTGTCCAAAACATCCAGATTTTTTTTTAGAAAGTTTATCCCTGGTTACATCAATATTCTGGAAAACAAACAAACAAACAAACAAACAAACAAACAAACAAAAAATTAAATAATGTAATCATTTGCTTACCCTTTGGATATGTATGGCACTTTTATCACATTTCCTGGAGAGGATTTGGACACTTTGAATGGTCAGTGTATGAAAAAGAGCTGCATATGTTTCTCATATGGTATAATTTCTTCTGTGTTATAGAAAAAAAACAAACAAAAAAAACAAATGAGAACAGTGGAGTTTATTTATTGCATTTAATGCTTTGGTAAAAGACAATACACTGTATACTATTGTTATTTCATTGCAAGAATAAACTGACAGTACAATATAATGTAAAAGTAATGTATTAAATGATTTTATGACAGAACCTCTCTACTGTACATACAACAGCCATTATGTTTTAAAAGGGCAAGTAATTGTGACTGATGACCAATAATGTACAAGAAAGTCTTGCAAAAATGTCCAAAACGTGGCTTAAATTAACCTAAAAGCCTGAAAAAAAATAAATACAAACCAGTGTTTGTGATCCTGGAACCAGAACACATTCAAAATACTGGGCTTTTTGTATTTCACAATATAATTTGCATGACTGTAAATCTCTTTTTCTATAGCAAAAAGCTTTCATGCTGATGTTGCATGTGGTCTTCGAGGTAAAAGGGAAAAAATGCAATAAAATGAGACTGACAAATGCACAACACTCGTAACAGTGAATAATCACTCTCCTCTGCACCTAAAGGATCCAGAAAAAAGCACTTTGACGATATTCTGCTCATTATAACAGTCAGAATCAGAAAGAGCACATCCCTGGAGATAGAGATTTAACCTCTCAGGAGATAACAATATTGGCTCATTTGTACACAAAGAATAATGGCGTCCAGGCAATGAGGATGTCAGGATGCATGCTGTGTTCACTATTAACAAGTAAATGCAACACTCAGGGCCATAACACATCTGCACAACACAAATACGATGTTGCTTTTGCTCCCATAATCTAATAACACCCTTTCTGAATCACCTAATTAAGATTTTATACATGGAGAAAAGAAGCGAGCCAACAAGCAAAGTGCCTGCGCGTCCTGATAACCTTATTACTACTTCAGGTTTGTTTGTTTTTGCTCAGATTTTATCACTGTGCTCAGACTAGCGTCTGTCCTCAAATAACGCAATAGGCCTCTTGAGGCCATCGTGTCATCTGTAAAACAGCATTATAAAAAACATCAATGATCAATAAAAGTTAAATGTTGATACTTATTGGAATAAGCTGTGGAGTTTTTCTTCCTGTCGCGGTGAAATGGTCCAGTAGCGTGTTAGGTGGTTCAATGATTCTCTTGTGTTGGAGCTGACACCGAACAGCATGATCTCTGATTACTCATCCAAAACCATCTGATACCACCAGAAATCATTCTGCAAAGACAGCTGGGCCATACAGATAATGGCAGCATTTAAGCCTAATTGTCTACTGTGTTTAGCAGATTTAAACACTGCTTTGCTCTCCACTATTCCCATTCTGCCACCCCACCATCCAATAACCTGAAACCAATCATTACTTGCACAAATTCTATTAAAGGATAATAAGAATAAACATCATGATGTCCACCGGTTTTTTAAAGTCTATTTTCTGCCCTAAATATGATCTTTAGAATTAAATGGGATCTTTTTGTTCTTGTTTTTTTTTTTCAATATAGTTTTAACCAGGGTCAGCGCCAGAGCGTACAAATTGAGGGAGCATGCACAATTTTTGGAGCGGCCGCATTTTTGTGTGCGTGTGTGTAGTGTAGTGTTAATTTGAAAAAAAAATATATATATATTAATTGATCTAAATTATGTAAACTACTAATGTAGATGTGTAATATCTTTGTCATTTAATAACATATAGCCTAGTTTGATATGAATAGGATGTTTGTTAACTTGCGGTCGGATCAGAGACAGCTCAGTAAAATAGTCTAGCCTGTAGCTAAAAATATAAAATGTACAAACACAATAAAATGTAAAATTACTTTAATTTCTGAAAAAAAAAAAAAAAAAAAAAAAAAAGTAGTAATTGATGTCATAAATACACAAGACAGTTAACTGGCAGAATCCATCATACATTAAAAGAAATAATAATAAAAAAATAATAATAAAAATAAATTTACAATCAAGATTGAAAAAACAACACCAGAATGAAGCCAAAAGTTCAGAATTTAAGCCAGATTTGGCCCAGACTCTGTTGCTATCTGGAAAGCCAAGGATACCAATGTAAATTTGTTAACCCACAGTAACTATTTTTAATCGATTATTCGACTATTTTCATTTTTTAAAAACACGCTAAAATACATTTTAACTTTTTGAGAGGAAAATAAAAAGATACATCACGTAGGCTATAAGTTGCATTTTATTGCATTCAGAAACAATAACATCAGGCCTAATTAATGTTATAATGTACCAACAGAACACTTTAGGCTATTTTAGTTTCCTTCACTTTACAACAAATTGTTTAAATTTAACCGTAATCAGAACAGAACAAGAATGAAAAAAAATATATATTTCTAATTGATAAATAAAATTGCAGTATAAAATATAGCTGCAAGCAGCAATTACGGGGCCAAGCACAAGGCAAGGGAAACTTGAGACCAGCTGCAGTAATGAGTAATTAAAGCTTTTTTAGGATGATTTTAGACAAAATGGCTGGAAAATCATAAATACAACCTGTAGTAATATGATTTATTGGCTTATTACGTTTGACCAATAGGTGGCGTTGTTATCAAATCCATGTGGTGTGTTCTCTGTGAGTTGACAATGGCACACACAAAGTTTGACAATAGGCAAAATTTACAGAAAGCTATTAGCATTTATTTGATATTTCATTGTAACTTTTGACCACAAGGTGGCACTGCGTTAAAACTTTGTGAGTACTTTCAGGTCATGATCTCCATAGTGCATACAATGTTTCGTAATGGAACACCAATGCATTCGTTAGAATGTAGCATTTTATATCATAATACTCTATTGTAGTCAATGGCAATTTCATATTTTGTTCAATTATAGCACCACCAAGGGGCACCATCCCACCAAATTTTTTAAGTGTCATTAGAGTGTGTTCATACCAGTGATGCGCGGGTCAATGTATAAACAACCCGCACCCGACCGACGTTTTCAACTAACCCGCCCGCAACTCGGACCGCAAAAAAAAGAGAAAATATTGTACCCGACCCGCATTTTTTTAAGTAGTAAATGCTCATTGGGCCGTGAAACTAAATCAAAAGTGAAAGTAAAATACGATTTGATGCATTTACGCGATTTAAAAGCTAATAAAAGCGAGGAAAATAGGGAAACACTCTAACGAACTCACCATTCCATCCTGGTAAACATTATATTTCACACACTTTAAGCTATTTTATTTTTCAAATGTAGCCTATGATTAGTCCAAAGAATCCTTTGGTGTGTACTGCATAGAGAAAAAAAAAAGATTAAACCTCGCACTGAACAGTTCAATACGAAAAAGTGTAGGCTATAAAAAGTAATTAAACATAAGAGGGGGCTAGGGTTTTTCCTTTAAATAATCTTCTATAAAAGACAGAAGATTTATAGCAGAAATAGGCTAAACTCATAATAAAATGCACAAAACGTTGGTTTCATTTTGAAGTGCTTATTGTGTAGCCTACATAAAATGTTCACAGCCGAATGTTGTTAACACTGAAATATTTTTTGTTAATGATTTTGTGTCCGGGAAGGACGTTAGATCACAATATATCAGCCGCTTTTATGATAATCAGCGTGATCTTGCATTATTTCGTTATCACTTCTCGTGTGCATTGAGTTTGCGGACCACACGGCATTGTCAGCGATTCTTCCTATTGTAAGGTCATGCAGTGTGTAAACTCCTGTCGCCGATCCGTCGTGCAATGTGAACACAGCAGCAACTGAATGCTACCCCAGTTAGATGTGCAGTGTAAAAACAACGGTGATCCGATGACTTTGAAAATCGTGCAGTGTGAACTCGGCATTAGGCTATATTTCGCCACGTGGATGCCCAATTGAAGTTCTCACAAGCACAAAATGCAGGCATATAATATGTTAATAAAGTCTTTATTAACGCATTTTAGACGAACAAAAACAGGTAGCCTATGCTAAGCCAAAGACTGAGGCTACAATATCCATAAATAAATGTTCACAAATAGCCTACCCATGAAAGGAAAACTGAAACACACAGTAAACTTAACCTGGGCTTAAAAAGAAGGCTAAATGGTGATACTTGTTGGTAAAAAAAAAAAAAAGGTATAATATATATATATATATAAATTACAAAGGTTTAACTGGCATCTTTATTTCAAACGACCCGACCGACCGCGACCCGAATATCATTAAAAATATTTTTGGATGACTCGTAACCGCGGGTGACCGCAGGCACCCGCTCATTTTGGATCAACCCGCGCATCACTGGTTCATACATATGTATGTCAAATTCGGTGAAAATATCTCATTTCGTTTTGGAGTTATTGACATTTTTATATATGAGAAGACAAAAAATTACCGACTGCTGACTTTGTTTGCATTTTCATGGCACTTCTACTATCAAGATTTTGGCAATTGGCCATTAGTGTACAGCTGGCACACTGTTTTTGAGTTTCTTACAGTCGTTTCGAGCCGATCAGAGAAACGGTTTCTAAGATATTGGCAAATGTTTTTTAAACGCTAAAATGCAACGCTGCACAAACCATAAGGAAAAACCTGACATGTTTGGTATCGCTGGACTGGGCAAGGATTCAGGAGTCTAAAAAGGTGACTCCCGTGAAAATACGTCAACCACACCCAAAGTTATAAGCATGTGAATATTTGATTTTACCACTACGTGGCGCTGGCTCGAAACTTCTCAGGCTCCTTCAAGGCATCGTGCTAATGACCAAGTTTTGTAACGATACATCAATGTGTTCATAAAATATAGCATTTTAGTACAAAATTCAAAGTGGCCGATGCACAAAATGGCTGACGTGGAAAAAATTGGGTATCTGTCGACTCGGCATGATGCACCGAATGTAAAGAAACCAGTTTTGTGATTTTTGGCCAATCCATTCATAAGTTATTAGCTGAAATAGCCATTTTTCGTATCTCCTGACCACTAGGTGGCACTGCACCGAACACTGTACGTAGCCTCAGGTCATGCTTGTTATAACACACACCAAGTTTGGTCTCTCAATACGCCAAATTCGTAAATTAAGAATAAATTACGAATCAAATGAAATCAGTATTAACAAAATTCATTTAGAGGTGGCACAGAAGAACACAAAAGTGGCTTGTAGGTGTATGTTCATATGTTTAGTGAGGTGGAAAGCATGCAATTAAATTCATAACTTCATGTTGAGATTAATGTTTTAAATATTACATTTTGTCAAATATCTTTACTGAACATTTTTCAACTTTAACAAAACACAAAACAAAAATACACATAACAGGCCACTAAAGAGGAGAACTTCTTTTAGATATTCAGAATACATTAATTAAAAAATAAATCAATAAATCAATAAATACAAATAAAATAAATAATTAAAATAAAGTAAAAAAGGTAATGCATAATGGTAGCACAATACAAGTTCAAAATCCTATGCATTCACTTGAGGTACTTGGGGAGGAAAAACTTTCCACAGAATAGTTGACAAATCAGTCTCTAAATTGCTAATATAAGGCTTCCAAACATTATAGAACTGACCTGGCCAGCCATTAACTAAACATGTTAAATATTCCAGCGGGATTAGTTCCATTAAAATCTTGTGCCATCCCGAAATAGTTGGAGTCTTATCGATTATCCATCTCAATAATATATTTTTCCTGGGTGCGAATGTAAGAAGATTATAAAGTTTCTTTTCATTGGATAAAATCAAAGATTGATCCGGTAGACCGAGAAATATTAAATTTTGAAAAAAACAAACAACAAAAAAAAAAATGATTTAAATTACTGAAAAGATACTTTAAAAATGAAACTAAAACTGCCAGTAGGTGGTGTCAAGTCACTTATTTAATTACTGAATCATATCATTCATGTAATTCGTTCAAACGGCTGATTCATTTAGGGATAAAGCAAGTGACTGTCTTTATGAATGGGAAATTTAATCATTGACTCACTAGATTAGTTTAAAAATGCACATTCATTCGTAAACCAAACAGGACTGTGTTTGAATGAAGATGCGCAGCAGCTCTGTTGTGACTTTGTTTTAAACTATTTTTCACAAAGAAATAGAGCAAAATCAGGCAATGGTGTTATAGTCAGACAATGTAAGTCACTTAATATTAAATTCTTGTTTATTTAACTGTTGTATTTAATCAGTATCTTATTTACAAACTCCTTTAAAAATCATTATAAGCTGTCAGTTCATCGCAGTCTCACAAAGTTATGGCATCGATGGCTTATTTTCTTCTGCACCACAGAAACCACCATAAGTTCATCAATGCAGTCAAAAAAAAACATTTTTACAAAGTAAAAGAGGAAAACTAGGCCTTTACTGTTTACAATGTGTGAAATGGTGCGCTGTGATTGGTTGGATGTATTGCATTCTGCAGAGAAGGGAGACTGGCGTTCGTCGTGGTTTGGAAAAATAGAGAGAAAACATGACAGAAAAACACGGCGGATATTGCATTTTGTGTAAAATTAAAAATTGATTTTTCAATACTGACCAGATACAATACTAACTTCGGCATTTATTTATTTATTTTTTTTAAATGGCGTTTATTGCCTTTTGGAACCAAACTCTTCAAGTATATTGCTTTGGAATAAATGAGCTTAAGTTGAGGTAATTTTTTTGCAACAAAACTATTTTCCCCTTCTTTTTTGTTTTGTTTTTCCAATTTAACGTTTTGAATGCCCATCCTTCAATAGCAGCAGGGCCGGCGCCATATTTTATTTATGAAATATAATGGTTTGTTTTAAAAAATACAGTTGCCAGGCTTTCTAGAATGAATGCAACAATTTAGGACAGTTCGTTTCACAAAGTCACATTTTAATTGTTACATCTGACACACAAATTCCCACGGAAGCGGTTCAACTAAGAATGCATCACTAGTGAGTAAGCTAGAGGTATGATGAAAATTGAGTTGAATTACTGAAATAAATGAACTTTTCCACGACATTCTAATAATATATTGAGATACACCTCTATGTATTTCACTGTAAAGGAAGTTTGAGTTAAAACAATTTATGAAACTTACAAAAGGATGAGAAACTTAACATGCAAATGAAATGTGAAATATTGATTTTGCAACTAACTGAAAAAAGGTCAATTACTAAAGCTGCAATGCAATGCAAAAAAAAAAAGCTTTTATACTTTTCAAATATTTTACATTAAAATGAAATGAATGAAATTAGAACTAGGGCTGTGCCGATATTCGAACGCGATACGCATGAGAATCGCGTTTGAATATCGGGACAGCCCTAATTAGAACTATGAATAAAACTAGAAAGCTATATCAAAAAACTGCAAAAAGAAAAGCTGTAATAGAATATAAATAATCTATAACTCGTAATGTGAGTTTACATCGCACAATTCTGAGAAAAAAGTCAGACTTGCAAGAAAAAGTCAGAATGAGAGAAAAAAATAGCAGGTTTATATCTTGCCATTCTGACTCTGGAACCATTACCTTTTTTGTACATTTTTAATTCTGTGGCGGAAATGGGCTTCCACATTTTCTGCTAACAGGAAAAGGAAATCACTTTTTTCAAAGAATGCGTTTTGGGGTTTTTATTAAGTTTGGCTTAGTAGCCAATGAAAACTGAAAATGTTCAAATAAAAGCTACTTAAAAAGATGAAGAAAAACTGTAATAGAATATAAATAACAATAAAATAACACTGTTTCTCACTGTTTCTCACTGTTTCTTTGTTCCAAAGAAGAAATAACAGCATTCAGTTCCACTAGAGGGTGAGTAAATAATGACAAAATGATGATTTTGGGGACAGCTATACCTTTGTGTCCCTTTTAGATGGCTGCAATTGTAAAACTCCGTCCCTGTGATTGTGTGTTGCGAGTTGCCACTGGCATTTGGCACAAACGCTCTGCTTTCTCTGCTCTGCTCCGCTCCGCTTTAGGTGCTGTAATTGGATAAGAGGGAGGAGAGATTAATGGCTCAGTCCCCAGTCCATCAGCCAATCCCGTTAAATGCAGCAGGCCACAGAACGGCGCAGTGTAGGAGCTCTCGGCTCCAAATCGCCAACAAGTGACACGTCCTCCTGGCACCTTCTCCACTCACACTTCCACTCTCCTGAGCATCTGCCAGCAGCCTCTCAGCTCTTCATCCTCTCTCACTTTCGATCTTCTTCTAATCAAACTTCGTCAATTGGATTTCTTCATCACAAGCTCATGATCTTAATATATTATGCAATTCTGAGAAAAAATCTGAATTGAGCGAAAAAAAAGGTCACAATTGTGAGATATAAACTTGCAATCATAAGAAAGGTGACATTTTTTTCCTTACAATTGGACTTTATTACACACAATTGCAAGTTTATATCAGAATTGTGAGAGGTATAAAGTGCAGGGTTCCCACTCCAAGCCAAACGTCAAATTCTCTGACTTTTCCCTGACTTTCACTGACTAATAAGCTGAATTTCCATGACCTATAATGAACGGATCCATCCATTTGGAAGCTTTATTTACTTAATCACAGATGTTTTTTAGTACAAAACACACTTATACACTACTTTAGTTTGTTTGTTTTTTTCCGCATTAAATGAACTGTATTTTTCTGTACTATTTCTACAAAAATTAACTTATTTTAAATGTATTTTTATGCTTTCATAACCATAACAATAGGCAAAATGCGTGAAATAACACAATAAAACAAAATACAGTATACAAAATTTACATTTTGATAAATGTAAACAAAAGTTGAAAGCAATAAACAAAAATCCCTGATATTCCATGACTTGGACAAAATAAATATAAAATTCCCTGACTTTCAATGTCTGGAATAGACTTTTTAAAATTCCATGATATTCCAGAAATTCCATGACCCGTGGGAACCCTGAAAGTGACAATTGCAAGAAAAAAACAGAACTGTGAGGTTATATCTCGCAATTCTTATTTTATTTTTTGCAATTGCTAGTTTATATCCTGCAATTCTGGCTTTATAACTGGTTATTGCAAGTTTATATTTTGTAATTCTGAGAAAAAAAAAAAAAAAAAATCTGAATTGCAAGAAAAAAAGTCAGAATTGTGAGGATAAAGTCAAAATTGCAAAGAGATAAAGTGGCAACTGCAAAAAAAAAAAGCAAAAAAAAAAAAAAAAAAGGAAATGTGAGGTTATATCACGCAATTCTTACTTTATTTTTCGTAATTGCTAGTTTATGTCCTGCAAGTCTGACTTTATAACTGGCAATTGCAAGTTTATATTTTGTAATTCTGAGAAAAAAAAAATCAGAACTGCAGGTAAAAGTCAGAATTGTGAGAAAAAGTCAAAATTGCGAGATATAAAGTGGCAATTGTGAGAAAAACAGAGTTGCAAGGTTATATCTCGCAATTCTTATTTTATCTTTCGCAATTGCGAGTTTATATCCTGCAATTCTGACTTAATAACTGGCAGCTGCAAGTTTATATTTTGTAAGTTTAAAGAATTGCAAGAAAAACAGTCAGAATTGTGAGATATAAACTTTTTCCTCAAAATTGGACTTTATAACTCACAGTAGCAAGTTTATATCAAACAATTCTGACAAAATAACTCAGGAAAGTCAAAACTGTGAGAAATAAATTTCCAATACTCATGTAAAATATATTTGATACAGTATAAACAGCATGTGATTGTCACATTTTGACAGGTTACAATGTCTAGACTAACATCAGAAGCCCTGCGTACTGTAAAACAACAACAAATTCAATCGTGAACATCAGCTGACCTTTGTCAATGTACTATACTATACATACTACCCTTTGTGCTCAAAGGTTCTGAAATCATCATCACTGTTGTTCTCCAGTTTGACCTCCACATTTATTTCGACCCGGGCTGTTCAATAAGTCACAACCTTCCTCTTTATCTCTCTTTTATACTTCCCTCAGCCTCTCACTTCCTCTCCCTACGTGCCCTTCATACACAAAGGCACACATATCTCTCACTTCTCGCTCTGAAGGGAAATAAGAGGACCTCCACCTGTCAAACCTTCATCACGGCACAGTTTGTCTCTTGCCCCCTCAGACCTTGCAAACAGTTCGCTGTTCCTCTTACAATGCCTCAAGCTCATCGTCTCTGTCAACAGGAACAATAATGAAATGCCAAAGCCATACCACAAACTATTTATTCCGCTCAGGTGCCGCCGTGTCTCTGTGTGCTCAACGCTTTCAGCAAGGTGAGATGCTTTCCTATGGAAGCCCATATTCCGCCACTGAATAAAAAAACAAAAAAGGTAGCTGCAACTTTTTATCTCACAGTTCTGATATTTCCTCACAAGTGTTTTAAAAAAAGAAAGAATTGTGAGATATACTCATAATTCTTGCTTTTTTTCAGAATTGCATAAACTCACAATCGTAAATAAACTTTTATCAGAATTGCATTTAAATCAGAATTGTGACTTTATAACATGCAACTGAGAGTTATAAAGTCAGAATTATAAGAAAAAAGTGCAAATTGTGAGAAAAACAGAAGTGCGAGTTGATATCTCACAATTCTTACTTTATTTGTTGCATTTGCTAGTTTACATCCCATAATTCAGATTTTATAACTCACAATTGCTAGTTTGTATTCCACAGTTCTGACCTTACACTGCAAAAAATGCTTTTCTTACTTAGATTTTTTGTCTTGTTTCCAGCCAAAATATCAAAAAATTCTTAAATCAAGAAGGATTTTCTAGACAAGTCAAAGAAGAGTTTTTGCTTAAAACAAGCAAAATAATCTGCCAGTGGGGTAAGCAAAATAATTTAGTTTTCTGCTTGAAATAAGATTATTTTGCTCACCCCATTGGCAGATTATTTTGCTTGTTTTAAGCAAAAACAAAATTTTGACTTCTTTTTTCTAAATCTTTTGGCTGGAAACAAGACAAAAAATCTAAGTGAGAAAAGCATTTTTTGCAGTGTATAACTTGCAACTGCAGGTTTATATCTTGCAATTCTGAGAAAAAGTCTCAATCGCAAAAATGAATTGTTTATACCCCACAATTGTGACTTCATAAAATGTAATTGTGAAAAATTCAAAGTCAAAAATGCGAGATAAACTATTTCTTGCAATTCTTACTTTATTTCTTGCATTTGCTAGTTTAAGCTCACAACTGCAAGTTTGTATCTTACAATTTTGAGAAAAAAAAGCCAGATTTACGAGAAAAAAATTAAGAATTGTGAGATATAATTTCGCAATTGTGAGAAAAAAATTGAGAATTGTGAGAAGAAGTCTGAATAGCATGTTTATATTCCGCAATTCTGACTTTATAACTCGCAAATGCAAGCTTTTATCTTCTTGCAATTTCTTTTACATCGATGCGTTTGGGGTTTTCATTAAGATTGGCTTAGCAGCCTCAGAGGGAAAATATATTATACATAATGTAACACTACTCGCATTTGTCTTTGTAAACAGACATTAAGCCCCACAATCTGATTCCTCCCACTGCAACATCTGATCCAAACAGGGCAAAGACTTTACACCGCTGAGGTGTAATATGCATATTACATTAAAATACGACTGAACATGTACGCAAGATTGTTGGAGAGAAAAGGACGGGTGCTTAGATACAGCGCTGAAAGACGCTCCCACGGTACAAAGGGGATGCCAAGTGCACAATATCACGTTTATCCGCCGACAACGACTACTGGCATCAAAAGGACAAGCTTTTGTGCGGGTGACGGTTTGAATACGTACCTTTCTTGAAGCACCACCAAAGTCAGTTGGGGCTGCGGTAACCATAGTAACAGCGGATTATGATGTCTTACATAACCATGCCTGTGCATTTAAACCCCCTGGATGAACCACGCCACATTGATTTCATAACGAGCATGTGTCTTCTGGGCATGTTTGAGTGTGGAAAGAAAAAATCTCATTACTGTAACATGAAGAAACATCATGTATTATTTAAACTGTAAAGTAGTTTTTTTGCACTTTAGGAGGTTTTATACTGTCTATAATAGATGCTTATTTAAATAAAACAGAATTACAGTAATAAGAAAAACAATTGATGTTGAGAAAAAATATTTAAAAAAATATTAATGGCAAATAATATATATATTTCTTGCATTTGCTAGTTTACATCCCACAATTCTGACTTTTTATCTCAGAATTGCGAGTTTATATCTCACAAATGTGACTTTATAACATGCAGTTGTGAGTTAAAAAGTCAGAATTGTAAAATAAAGTAGCGATTGCAAGAAAAACAGATTGGTAGTTTTTATCTCAAAATTTGCTAGTTTATATACCACAATTTTGACTTTATAACTCACAATTGTGAGTTTACATCTCACAATTCTGAGCAAAGAAACCATAACTGTCGAAAAAAGTTCCGAATTGTGAGATATAAACTTGCAATTCTGACTTTTTATCTAAAAATTGCATGCTTATATCTCACAAATGTGACTTCATCACATGCAATTGTGAGTTATAAAGTCGGAATTGTGAGATTTAAATTGGCAACTGTGAGAAAAACAGAATTGGAAGTCTATATCTCACAATGTTTACCTTTTTTCTTGCATTTGCTAGTTTATATCCCACAATTCCGAGAAAAGAAACCAGAATTGTGGGAAAAAGTCAAAACTGTGAGAATAAACCTCAATTTTGACCTTTTATCTGAATTGTGAGTTTATATATACAATCGTGATGTTATAACATGCAATTTCAAGTTATAAAGTCAAAATAGTGACATATAAAGTTCCAACTGAGTCTATTTCTCACAATTTTTACTTTATTCCTTGCATTTGCTAGTTTATCAGACAATTCTAACTTTATAACTCACAATTGCGAGATTTATATGTTACCCTGGACCGCAAAACCAGTCATAATTGTCCATTTTCTAAAATTGAGATTTATACATAATCTGAAATCTGAATAAATAAGCTTTCCATAAATATATGGTTTCCATTGATATATGGTTTGTTAGGATAGGACAATATTTGACCGAGATACAACGATTTGAAAATCTGGAATCTGAGGGTGCAAAAAAATCTAAAAACTGAGAAAATCGCCTTTAAAATTGTCCGAATCAAAAATGAAGTTTTGATATATTTATGGTAGGAAATGTACAAAATATCTTCATGGAACATGATCTTTACTTAATATCCTAATTATTT
The DNA here is from genome assembly GCA_033026305.1 of Cirrhinus molitorella. Taxonomy (NCBI): domain Eukaryota; kingdom Metazoa; phylum Chordata; class Actinopteri; order Cypriniformes; family Cyprinidae; genus Cirrhinus; species Cirrhinus molitorella. The sequence goes on along the minus strand of CM065122.1, from coordinate 8,655,317 downwards.
TTTGACATAAAAAAATTATAATTTTGACCCATGCAATATATTTTTGGCTATTGCTATAAATATACCTGTGCTACTTAAGACTGGTTTTGTGAATTGCGTTTATATCTCGTGACTTCATAACATGCAATTGCGATTTATAAAGGGCCCTATTTTAACGATCTAATCGCAAAGTGTAAAGCGCACGGCGCAGGTGCGCTCAGGGCGTGTCCAGATCCACTTTTGCTAATTTAACGACTCGAAAACGGTACGTGCGCCCGGGCGCATAGTCAAAATGGGTTGTCCCTATTCTCTTAATAAGTAAGGGGTGTTTTTTGGGCGTAACGTACAATAAACCAATCAGAGTCTCATCTCCCATTCCCTTTAAGAGCGAGTTGCGCTCGCGCCATGGGGGATCACTATTTACAGGGACACGGACAGATATGTGGACATCGGCCGGTATATCCTATGCCTCCTCTGTCTTTCAATACTTTGGACGAGCAGGTACTCCATTTGGCTGAACAATTCGAAAATACGTAACATTATAAAATACACTGACTTATTAAATACACTGCTTAAACTGAGGAGTTCAACGAGTGATGTTTTGCTGAAATTACCTAAGTGGCCAGTCAATATTTCATTCGTCTGCGTTGGATGCAGGCTTTCAAATAGCTCCGTGCGAGGAGTCAGTTAATATATATGTGTGTGTATTGGCACGATTGTTCAATTAATTAGCCAGTTTCATTCATCATTATAAGTACTAATAGGCTGAACTGCAAATAGGTAGCCTAGTTCTACTACACGCAGTGGCTATCCATCATTACATTTTTATATTTATGTAGCCTACACAATAATATTGTTTTACACTGTAATCCTTTTGTTTTTAATATTTGGCATGTTTGTGTGATGCGCATCCCTGTGTGTAATAAACAAAGTGAACGCGCGTTGTGGACCTGTCCAGAGGCGCATGATCTACCAAGGCGCTCTTTAAATAACAAAAACAATTTGCGCCATTGACTTTAGACTTTAGACCAGGTTTGAGTTGGTCTATGGTGCAGTCTATTTTCAGTTCCTCAAAATAGCAACGCGCCAACAATGCGCCTGAACACACCTCTTTTTTAGACCAGCACGCCCATGGGCACACAAACGGGTGCAAATGCATTTGCTAATTAAACGACGCGGCGCTGGACGGGAAAATGCGAACTGCGTCGGACTTAAACTAGCAAACACACTTGCGCTGCGCCTTGCGCCACATTGCGCCGGGTGTATGATAGGGCCCAAAGTCAGAACAGTAAAATATAAAGTAGCAACTGCAAGAAAACATTTGCTTTATTGCATTTGCTAGTTTATATTCCACAATTCCGACATTTATTATAAAAATACATTTTGATTTGCAATGTGGCATGGACAAATTAGATTAAAAATAAATAAATCTAAATGGAATTACCAGATAGTCCAAACAATTAGAATTACAATTCCTTGTTTGACTGAGCAATAGAGGACTGAGTTTAAAACTTGTTTTAAAAGTCACTGTTTTTGCAATTCTGTTTGGCATAGAAATTACACACCATTAAAGGACAAGTGCACCCAGTAAAAGTCTTAATATTTACTCACCTCCATGTCATTCCAAAGATTTTTTCCCCCCCTGTGGAACAGAGACAAAAAGAATTTTAAAAAATCTTTACTGTGATTTAGCAGAAAAAAAAGCATCATTAAAGTATCATGAAGTTTCCAGAAGCCATACAATATCTTTGTGTGATGACTTTGTGTCAGAGCAGAATAAGAGTCTTTATTCAATGATAAAGAAATATTAGCCATCAACATGTTAGATGTCAATAATATCAACCTATTCTTGAGTTTCTCATAACCAAACAGCATGCCATCAAACCTCCTCCACAGTTGCAATATTTGATATAAAAGCAGCGGAGGTGAAGACTATTAGGAAATAAAGAGTTTCAGTATAAAAAAAATTACAGCCATCTTGAAATCATCAAGTGGAACTGCAAAGAAAACGATCACACAATCTGATAAACATGAGACTTGTGCATCGCTTCTGCGCTTGAGTATCTAAGAATGTTTTGTGACCTGTTCAATCTGCTGAAATCAATGATCTCACAGACATAAAGCACAACAGCTATTTTATTGAGAACAATTTGCCATTACTGGCCCAAACCAGTTTCTTCCTCTGCCTGTTGTGTCTCATATCTGGGCTCTTTCCAGAACCACCATCTGTTGGTCTTTGTTAATGACACAGTTTGTCTCAGCGTGTTGCGCATCTCCATTTTGCAGCGCGGCTCTAAAGTCACAATGTGTAATTTTGTGCCGCCGATAGGCAGTTTGTGTTTTCAGAGTTTTGTGTTGATAACACGGGATGCTGAGCACTCTCACGGTGGAGGGGGAAGGTGTTCGGGCATGAATTAGACAGTGGGAGAGAAACTGTGTGGGTTGGATTTTTGCTTATTGCTTCAGTTTGACTGAAATCGACCTTTAAAAGTACATTTAAATGCAATTATAACTTATATTTCAAGCTGTTGCCTCATTTTGAGAGAAGTAATGATAACTTGCATTCGGAAAGTGAGTCAGAAGTTGATTCAGAAACCACTCTGGGGTGCATTTCCCCTACAACGACGAACGACGCATCGATGCAAACTTTTAAACAGAATGTGTACATTTTTCTTATTTTGCCTAAATATCCTATTTTTTCATTTAGTACTGCCCTCGGAAGCTACAGAAAATACTTGATAGTTTACAGAAAATACAAAATAAGTTTCATTTACCCTGATCTTCAAATTTCAAAAGTTTTTACCCCCTGGCTCTTAATGCATCGTGTTTCCTTCTGGAGCATCAGCACCTTCTGTAAGAGTTGCATTTCAGTCCCTTAGTGGAAAAAGATGGATCTCAAAATCATACACAGTCATTGTTGGAAAGGGTTCCAATACACAAAAATGCTGAAGAACAGCGGGCAGTTTAACTTTTCAGGACAAACATGGGACTCATGAACAACTATCACAAAAAAACAAACAAAAAAAACAGCTGTGGATCATTTAGTTAACAACACAGTATTAAGAATCAAGTGTATGTAAACTTTTGAACAGGGTCATTTTTATAAATTCAACAATTATTTTCTCTTGTGGACATCATTCCTGTGAAATATCTTAATCAGGTCAGTACTAAATATTTTGCATGATCCCTCTTATTTTGGTAAAATAGTTAACATTTTGAAGATTCTGCAAGTGGTATGTAAACTTTTGACCTCAACTGTATTCGGTTATTTTAATTTTAGGTTTAACGTTTTAGCAATTTTGTTGTGTTTTTGTCCTTTTTTATTAGGTTTTATTATTTTTGTATTTTATTTTAGGTTTTATTTTTTATATATTTTTAGTTAGTGTTAGTTTATTTTAGTACTTCAACCTAACTTCAAGTAATGAACATGTTTCATGACGGTTTTGGTTTTAGTTTTAGTTAATGATAATAACCATGCATTGCATTTCCTTCAATTCAGACTGCAAATTCACAGTCAGAACTCAAATTTAGCCACGATAGATTCTAAAAAGCAGTGCAGTACAAAGCACATGAATCACTTTAGAGATACTTTACCATGCCTTCTGCATCTTAGCTTTATATGCCAACATCTGAATGGAAAACAGCTTCTCGGACACTCCTTGCATCTCCTGTTGTGTTTCACTGAAATCAGAAAATAATTGTTGAAATGACATCAGTATGATCTAACTGATCAATTTAATGAAATATTTAAACATGGCTTGTGAGGAATAAGTCTTACATCAAAGTTGACAAAACAAGAATAATGTGAACAAGCTGTGCTGACAATAATGACGCTGTTATTAATAATAACATCTAACCGGAGCACATTACCCTGCACAAAACAACGGCAGGCATATTGCATTAAATGAGCAGCATCCAGTGCCCCCAAGACGTTTCCATTCTTAACATTTTATTACCACTTGTTTATCGCCGGATTACGTGCCTCTGTGAAAATCCATAGCAGGTTATTGCGAACACCTGGGATTTAATCAACTTCATTTGAAGCAATTTCCCTTTTTGCATTCAGCCATTAGAGAGTAACTGGGTAAATGATGTGTTACCATGGAGGAGACGCAAACAAAGTTACAGCGCTCCTTTAAAAACTAAGAAATGATTGCAGAATAATGAACAACAGTGTAACAAACATTTGTTAAACTATTTCCTGATTTACGTTCCTTCCTGACTGAGTGAGGCAGACAAAAACTGAGCCTAAAATGTCTACATGACTAGATCATGCCTGAAAATGCGCAAGCCCCGAAGCGGTGGAATTTTATTAATATTTAATTGTTTTGGGGGCGTGATTGAATCTCCATCATGATGACTTAAGTACAGGATTTAGTCAAACTCCCCTCATCACTCTGATGGCAAGTTTGCTTGAAGAATAAAAAGCTTGTTACTTGTAAAACGGTTCATCAAAACGACGGCAGTTTAGCGCTTTATAGCAGAAATCTGACAGCGTATTGGCGTCACTCAACTTCGGCAGGCCCATCAAAACAGCCGATCGGGTTTCGCTCTTAAATGACATTGACATGACATACATGATTTATCTGAATTGTGACAGTCCTGCAGGAGCGCAGACATTTCCTCTGACAGCTAAATTACAACGTGGCAAGTTGGGCTGAATGTGTCTCATCTGCCGCTTCTCTCTCTTTTTCACAGCCCTGAAATAACAGCCAGCAGCGTTCCTCGTTATCGGGAGTGAAAAGGGTGCTATTTTCTGTGGAGGAGTTCATAAAATCACTGTGGTGATAGAAAGTCAAAAATATGGTACAGAAAGTAAAGGTGGGATGAAAAAGTTGCCAGGATAAAAATGTGAAGCATAATTTTTAGCACATAAAATGCTAATTATATTGCTTGCAAGGCAGCACTAAAATTACACAGGGTTTGTTGAACTCATTAAAAATGTTAAAAGTGCAAAAGCATTAAACTTTAACCCTTTAACTGTCACTCCCATTTTTGAACACAGACGTGAAAATGCAGTATTCAAACTTATTTTTTTAGAATTCGTGAATGAAAATATTTTGTAATATGATATGGATGTACATTTTCCATGGTAATGCAATGTCTGATTTTAAAATCATTTTCAAAAGATGAATTTTAAGATTTTATGTCTTCAGGTGATACATGATTATTATTCTAAAGCATTATAGGAAAAAAGGCAACAAAGGAAGTTAAAAAAAAAAAAGGTCAGAACTCCTGTTTTGAAGATTTATGAGGCGCACTTTTGTCATAAATTTATCTATTACTTTTCCTACCTAATTTGTAACAAATGGTAAAAAATGGTAAAATAGCCATTTAGGAGTCTTAGACCTTCCAACGATATATAGTTTGTCATGTTTAAATTAAGATTTATTTGTAAAATGGTGAAGTAAACTTGGCTTTGAAGGGATTAAAATTAATGTTGAAATAATATGATCTCAGAAACTGCTAGTAAATTTCACAATTAGACATATGGTAACACTTTAGATTAGGGAACACATATTCAATATGTGTTGAATATTAAAGGGATAGTTCACCCAGAAATTCTGTCATTAATTACCTATCCTGTGTTTTTTTCTGACGAAAAGAGCCTCTGCATAGACAGCAACGCAATTGATACTTTCAAGGCCCATAAGGGCATTGCTAAAATAGTCCATGTGACATCAGTGGTTTAACTACAAGTTTATGAAGCTACGAGAATACTTTTTGTGTGTAAAGAAAACAAAAATAACGGCTTTACTCTGTGTCAGACTTTGACATGCGATCACAAGTGTACCTTGATGGGTCAGAAAGCTCAAAAATATCTTAATTTGTGTTCTGAAGATGAACAAAGGTCTTACAGGTTTGGAATGAAATGCGGATGAGTAATTAATGACAGAATTTTAATTTTTGACTAAGACTTTTCCCTCAATCAACTCCTAATTTGCTGCATATTGATAGTAAGTACATTAGTTATTGTAGTATTTATGTTTAGGTACCGTTTAAGGTTAAAGAATCTATAATTCAGTCATGTAGAATAAGGCATTAAAATGTGCTTTGTAAGTACTAATAAACAGCCATTATGCTAGTAATATGCATGATAATAAGCAACTAGTTAATATTGAATAGTGTTCCCTTTTCTGTTCCAAAGTGTTACATTCTACTAATACTCTAATGACTGCTAGTTGACAGGTAGTTGCAAAGTTACTTACATTTAGTAGAATGTGTAAAGTGTAAACTATCAAAAAACTATTAACGTTAGATTAATAAAGTGTAATAAATGTACTGTTCATTGTTTTTTATGTTTTTATTTTTTGATTTACAATAAAACTTGCAAAGTTGTATGTTCAAAGTATATAGAATATATATAAAAAAAATCTTTACAGCACCTTCATAAATTACATTTGTATGATGTGATTCATACAAAAATGACAGCTTTTTTAATTACAAAAGCAAATGAATGAGTACAAATTCATACAAATTAGCCAACAATTTACCAAAATGTCAAAAAGTTATGAACTGATAGAACTGCCAAGAGGTTGTGTTCAATAAGAAGTCCATTATATGGTGAGAAATCCTGAAATGTTTTCCTCAAAAAACTGAATTTCTTTACGACTGAAGAAAGAAAGACATCTTGGATGACAAGGGGGTGAGTACATTATCTGTACATTTTTGTTGTGAAAGTGAGCTAATTCTTTAAGTATAAATTTAGCTCAAAGTAGTTTGTCAGTTTTGCATGCACTGGTACTTCCTTTAAAAAATGCAAATCAAGATACACATCAAACGAAAGCTAAAAAGGCAAAATCTGTTGATTTAGACTGATCAACATTATTTAACAAAACTTGGCCTACAAGAGAAATGAATTAAATCAGTTTTGTTCAAGCGTCAAGACATTTCCTAGAGTTTTTTTTTTACATTCTTTGCCTCACGCTACAGGGCTAAATTATTCAAGGCGCGGCTTAAATCGGTGTCGTGCTGCGAGGGTTTAAGGTTCCATTGTCTATTGCTGAAGGGGGCTGGAAGGGACGTTCTCTACATCCTATCATTTTCCAGAGACGCTGCTGGGCTGAAACAAGAGAGCTTGAAGAGGGTGGGGATCAAGGGACCAGAGGCCCCGGGGACCCAGAGAAAGTGTGACACTACACATACGCTCTCACACCAGAACAGAACTGATAGAAATGCCATAGCCTGCTATTTGTTAACATGAAATTAATAAAAATAAATCAAAATTCAGAATAAAAAACTACCTTCATTTTCTTTCCTTAAAGTCAGCATAAAATCAACCTTAGTAGTAAATTTTACTTAAAAAAAGTTTTTAATCAAACTGCAATTTACTTGCTTCCCCTCTAAAATGACTTTCCCTGACATCAGAAATCCTTTTTACTTTTCACTGACCCCTTAAATCACCTCAATTTTGTTATGCAACACCTCATATCATGTTTCACTTGGAATTATGTTAGATTATGAAAGAAAGATGGGTTGTGCAAGTCATTTCATGTTGACTTTAATGATTTCACTCTAGAACCAATTTCCTCAGTGCTTAAAGATAATAAGATGGTCTTGCTTACCATATACAATATATTTACCTGCAATCCAAATACAAAAAGCCATTGTAATGGATGAGATGGAGTGATTTGGATCTAATTTTTTAGTGGTATAACTGCCCATATGCTGTGTGACACATGATCCAGATCTCTATATTAGAAAACACTGAAACAAACATGCAAAACAGAAGAATATCATGAGCATATTTCGGAGTGAACCAATGGTTACGAAGTGGTCGATGAAAAAGACAATCAGAACTATTTATCTGAACATTTGGGGTGACCCTTTCAAACTGTATACTTTAATTCAAAGGTTTTTGGTTGGTAAGATTTTTTATGTTTTTATACAAACATAAAAAATGTGATGGCAAAGCTAAATTTTCAGAATCATTACTCTAGTCTTGTCTCAAGGATGTCTCACAGAAGCAACTTAAAGGGATAGCTCACTCAAAAACAGAAATTAATTACCTTCATGTTCCAAACCTGTAAGACCTTCATTCATCTTTAGAACACAAATTAAGATATTTTTGATGAAATCCGCAAGCTTTCTGACCCTGCATAGACAGCAACGCAATTGAAATGTTCAAAGCCGAGAAAGGTAATAAAGACATCATTAAAATGGTCCATGTGACATCTGTGGTCCAAGACTGACAAGTAGGAGAAAAAATTGTTGAATAAAGTCATTATTTTTGTTTCTCTGGGCATAAAAAGTATTCTTATAGCTTCATAAAATTACAGTTGAACCAGTCACATGGACTGTTTTAACAATGTCCTTACCTTTCTGGGCCTTAAGTATCAGTTGCATTGCTGTTTATGCAGGGTCAAAAAGCTCAAAAGTCTTCATTTGCTCTTTACCTTCACGTTACTGCTGTCAGGGAAAAAACGATGGAGATATTCAGTTCATGGAGTTCATTTGCAGCTTTTTCTTTTCTATGGGCCCTCATGTGCCAATTAACAGAGAATTTAATCTTTCGTAATCATTTGTGCAGTATTACAGTACCTGAGAGATCTCCGTTCCTTTCCTGGCGAATTTTCTGGAAATTAGAGATGAACATTTGCAACACCTCAGGTATTTAACATTCCATGCCGCATTAAACACGGCAGTACAACTCCATAAAGTCTGAACAAGGAGCAAATGTTAATCTATTTGAGTCACACTTTTTCGAATTTGCTAATTAACACAAAAATGATCCTATTTACATATTTAGCGACAGAGCGAGAAATCTCCCTAGCTCAGAGTCGTGCATACGATTAAACCAGAGCACTTTGTCAGCGTTAATGACATCCTTTAGTAGTGAAGGGTCATTCTGACGGAACCTCAGAAGACAGAAGAAGCTAATGACCAAATAAATGTAATATTTCTTCTACGTCTACAGAAGAAAATCCATTCAGCATATTATTTCTGTCTAAAAAGGACAGTGAATAGGCTTATATAATATATTATAATATAATATTAATTAGCAATGCCTTTCCTGGTGCAAAGATGACAATTAATGCCAATCGCTTTTGAAACGTCTTTAAAAAATTGCAAAAGTTTTTTTGCCCCTTAGACCGAAAGGTGTCTGTTAGGGTTGTTTTGTAAGGGATGTATGCATTGTTATAACTCTGAGGTCTACATGTAATGTTTAATAATTCATTTTTATGAACATTTCATTTATGAACACCTCAGAATAGGGAACAAAGGGGTCACCAGACAGTCAGGAACTGCGGATGGTTTGATTAACATTCCCATATTATAATCTTAGCTGTTTAGTGTATTTCAGATATACAGTTCAAGTCAAAGGTTTATATACACCTTGCAAAATGATAATTATTTTACCAAAATAAGAGGGATCATACAAAATGCATTTTTATTTAGTACTGACCTGAATAAGATATTTCTCATGAAAGACTTCCACAAGAGAAAATAATAGTTGAATTTATAAAAAATTACCCTGTTCAAAAGTTTACATATACTTGATTGTTAATGCTGTATTGATACCTGAATGATCCACAGCTGTGTTGTTTGTTTATTGATAGTTGTTCATGAGGTCCGTTGTTTGTCCTGAACAGTTAAACCTCCCACAGTTCTTCAGAAAAAGTCCTACAAATTCTTTTGTGTATTTGTAGCCTTTTCTAACAATAACTGTATGATTTTGAGATCCATCTTTTCACAATGAAGACAACTGAAGGACTCATTTGCAACTTCAAACACTCACTCACTTCAGAAGGAAACACGATGCAAACTTTTTAAATTAGAAGATCAGGAAAAATGTAACTTATTTTGTCTTCTGAGGAACATGTAAGTATCTTCTTTAGCTTCTGAAGGGCAGTACTAAATGAAAAAAATATGATATTAATCAAAATAAGAAAAGCATCTTCTGGAGCATCAGTGAGAGTTTGAACCTTCTATAATAGTTGCGTATGAGTCCCTCAGTTGTCCTCGGTGTGAAAAGATGGATCTCAAAATCATACAGTCGTTGGAAATGGTTCAAATACAGAAATGTGTTGAAAAACCAAAGAATTTGTGGGACCTGAAGTATTTTTCTGAAGAATAGCGGGCAGTTTAACTGTTCAGGACAAACAAGAGACTCATGAACAACTATTTATAAATAAAAAAAACACAGCTGTGGATCATTCAGGTAACACGACAGTACTAAGAATCAAGTGTATGTTAACATTTAAACATTTAAACGGGGTCTTTTTATAAATTCACGTATTATTATGTAAACATTTTTTATGTGAAATATCTTATTCAGGTCAGTACAAAATAAACAATAACATGCATTTTGTATGATCCTGCTTATTTTGGTAAAATAATTAACATTTTGCAGATTCTGCAAAGTGTATGTAAACTTCTGACATGATTCATTGCATGAAACAGAAACACTGACTGAACTTAGTGGATCGGGTTAAACTTTTGGTTAAAACAATTTAGCGATATGCTGTAAATGTGCATCTCTCCTGTCTGAGGGTAAGTGGTGCACAACATCAAACCTCTCTCCATCCTCTGAAGTGCTCTTTTTCACCGTAATTGTGCTAGTATTTTCAGTGCAACAAGGCAAACACACTTGAGCTGTAACAGAACCCTGTGTGTGTATAAATAGCCCTTTTATCACATGCTTGTGTCGGTTGCTAAGTGAAATCCAAGTCGAAAAATTGAACATCAGCTTAGCTCGAATAATTTGATACACTACCATTTCTCCAACTTGGCAAGATCAATTTTCTCCAAATCAAATCACAGTAATTTCAAAAAGAAAATTCTGCAGTTGTAACCTTGCAGCTTCAGCAAAATAAATAAATAAAAGTGTCAGTTTCAACCGCTGTAAAACCCATTTAAGAAAGGATAGACAAACAGAAGCCATGATCCAGCAAAGATAAGTGCAGGAGGAATAATGGCCATCACTATTTGTTATAAACGATATGTGTGTTAGTATCATCAAAAAATCTTAATGAAAAAGACTATTTCCATGGATGGATGGAAAAGTTCAAAAACTTGCCAGAGATTTACTTCATAAGACTTATTTGACTTAAGAATGATTCTGATTATATATACATAAGGATATGTTTTTACTTAACTTAATCAGTTTTTCCAAGCAGATTGAAAGAACAGTTTTTAAAAATTATTTACTTACCGATGTCACTCCGAAATGTTTTTTGTTCCATTAAACAAGAAAGGAGAACATTTGAAGAACCACATAGCTCTTTTTCACAGTGACCACAACTGTCAAGATAAAATATATTAGGAAATATTGTAAAAAAAAAAAGCAATTTACAGGAATAGTTCAACGAAAATATCAAGCATCAATTCTAAGTGAAAACAGTAGAAGACTATTCCAAACAAGTATGTTGGTGGATTTTAATGTGAGAGAACAACAAGGGATGGACTTTTTCACTGGTGGAATCCCTAAAATGTCTTAATTATGCATTTTTCTTTTATAAACATGCAGCTTTGCACTTCACAAGACGATAATTGATGAACTGGAGTGGTGTGGGTTACTGTGATGTTTTTATCAGCTGTTCTGACGGCACCCATTGGCTGCAATGGATCCATTAGTGAGTGAGTTAATTGTAATCTTTCTGTTAAAGCTCTAAATTGCATATGTGTTAGGGTAAAAAAAAAAGTTGAACGTTTTCACGACCTGAGGTGCAGTCATACTGAGTCAGATCTGTGAAGAAATGCAAAACAGGTTTTAGGATCACACAGTAAAACCTCATTCTCAAGACAGATTATGTCTGGAGTTACAGTGTTTACAAGCTAACAGATAAATGACTGAAATATGCATATCATAACTAAAGCTAGGTTCTTCTCTTTTAGTTGTTGTCTTTCTACTAATCATTGAAATAAGAGTTAATTCAACCTAGACATACATAGTTTGTATAGAATAAGATACATGTAATATGCATGTATAGAATAAGATTAATACAGCGATAGAAATAAAATCTATAACATGCAGTTTCATGTTTTTACACAATATAACTCGGGGTCATGAACTATCCGACAGATTTAAACACAAGTTACCTGGGTAAGCGTGTCAGTTTTATGAAATGCCATGGTGTAGATCAATAACAGTGGCAAAGAGTGTGCCACCATGAACCTTAAGGAAAAAAAAGAACGAAAAACACTTGTTAAATTACAGAGATATTTGCACTCAGTCATACTCCTGAACTTCGGATGATTACTCACAGCATTGGTTTGAAAGCTGAATCAATATAAGGTAACCTAAAGAGATTTCTCGTCAGCACATAAAGGTTACTGCTATTTTTCTTGCAAAAAATAAATCAGTCATGGTGCGATATCCCACGAGCAATCGTTCATATTGGTAGATTAACCTTTTCAAAATAGAGTGCACATAATTCCAGAGGAAACACAACAGTGACGAACACTTTCATCCAGGGGGTTTTCTCTCTAAGGAAACAAAGATTAAATATGGAAAATTCTAAATAGTAATGCTTTTAGGATGTCGCTAATTAAATTATTCAGAGTTACAATTCTGCTTAATAAATCAGAAAGTCTTACCAGCCAGACTTCGGAGTACTGGAATAGTGTTCAGAGCTTAGATAGATAGATAGATAGATAGATAGATAGACAGACAGACAGACAGACAGACACATTAGACAGACAGACAGACAGACAGAAAGATAGATAGATAGATAGATAGATAGATAGATAGAAAGAAAGAACAGAACAGACAAATGACAGACAGACAAGACAGACACATTAGATAGATAGATAGATAGATAGATAGATAGATAAGGATAACAGATGAATGACAGACAGATGAGACAGACACATTAGATAGACAGACAGACAGACAGACAGACAGACAGACAGACAGACAGCTAGAACAGGACAACAGACGAATGCCAGACAGATAGATAGACAGATAGATAGACAGACAGATAGACAGACAGACAGACAGACAGACAGACAGACAGACAGACAGACAGATAGACAAATAGATAGATAGATAGATAGATAGATAGATAGATAGATAGACAGACAGACAGACAGAACAGGACAACAGACGAATGCCAGACAGATAGATAGACAGACAGACAGACAGACAGACAGACAGACAGCTAGATAGATAGACAAATAGATAGATAGATAGATAGATAGATAGATAGATAGATAGATAGATAGACAGACAGACAGACAGAATCACCAAGCACAGCCCCATACATACATTGAGATCTGGGCTGAACTCTGAATGTCCCCTGCCTGGTCTTTTCATTTAGAGTAATTTTACATGTGGTTCAGCACTGACGTGAAATAAATTGTTCCGCCCTCTTGTTGCAGACGCTGTCAAAGTCTATATTTCTAAATGATGAGCCTGAAAAATACTGCTGTAATGAAGCCAGGCAATTTGCAGAGCAGATCGCTCACTCACCGGCTTCGGCTCTCCGGGTCATTGGCCAGAGAGCAGAAGTCAATGCCAACTGGCGGACGGACCAGAATATAATCCAAAAATAAATGAAGAAAGAGGAAACCTTAAAGGAATAGTTCACCCCAACCATTAAAGTGTGTCTATTTCTAGCATCAAGCACAAAAGAGAGAGTCTTTTCCAAGCTGCTTGTCCAAAAAACATTTCATTCAGTGTTTCAAAGAAAAAATAATACACAGTCAGAATCAAACAAGGGCAGGTAAATGATTACAAAATTAGATTTTTTTTCTAAAAGTATACATTTTGCATTTTACTTTCCCATAAAATGATGAAACTAGCTATTTTTGGCAAGCGAGACTGTTTGACATTACGCAATTGTACACAACTGTAACCATGCGTAGGTTGCAGGAAAGCTTTAAAGGTATGATGCATTCAGGAAATAAAAGAGTGTGTGTGAATCAACCTCATCACAGTGAGCTGAAGGAATGTTTGAATAACTGTATCGTCACAGCCTTGAATGGTGGAGTGTGCCTGCCCTTTCAAGATATCTTTACAAGTGAGTGTCTAAGGAATACATGAATGCAGAGCACAGACACTGATTCTGTGGCAGATGCAGTAATCAGAATACATGCATAATTCAGGCAGTTATACGACTGAATGCAGAAAAAAAAGAACGTGGGTGATGATGAACGCTAATTTAGTGCTTTTCGAGAGCACAATTCAAAAAGCATGAAGATGAAGCCAAGAAACTTTTTTTCCATTTAATTATATATTTTATTCTTTTGGATGATATGCATCAATTTGACAAAAAGAAGGTGTTCTGGCATGAGAAAAAGAAAATCCACAAGAGAAAAAGGTTCAAATTCACAAAAATGCTGAAAGAACAGCTGGCAGTTTAACTTTTCAGGACAAACAAGGGACTCATGATCAACTATTACTAAAAAAAAAAAAAAACAGCTGTGGATCATTCAGGTAACAACACAGTATTAAAAATCAAGTGTATGTAAACTTTTGAACGGGGTCATTTTTATAAATTCAACTATTATTTTCTCTTGTGGACTACATGTAAACCTCTTTTATGTGAAATATCTTATTCAGGTCAGTACTAAATAAAAAATGACATGTATTTTGTATGATCCTTCTTATTTTGGTAAAATAATTAACATTTTGCAGATTCTGCAAGGAGTATGTAAACTTTTGACCTCAACTGTACAAAATATAAATATTGGACAAAAAAAACAAAACAAAACAAACAAAAAAAACTTTTAAATTAAAAACCTACAATCTAAAAAATCTAATTGAAAATTTGGTTTATACATTATAAGTCTCACATTAAGTCTCTTTTGCAAACCTACTTCTTTGAAAATTAGAAATGTTGCCTCGACATTGAAATTATAAATCTAAAAATTGCTAAAACTAAAATAAAAACAAATTAAAACCAAACAGAAATCTTTAAAATAATAAAAATGACAAAAGCACATAACAAAATCACTGAAACCTAAGCTAAAATTAAAATGAAAACTGAAAATACAAAAGGTATTTCAAGAAATAAGACTAAAATAACACCGGTTTGCCATTCAAAAGTAGGCAGAGATGTGAGAGAGGTTCTTTCCAGGCATTATTTACCTCCTTGAGCCAAAAAATGTTAACATTTACCTCTGAAAAATGATTGCAAACGTCAAGAATATGCGTCTTGTAAGTTTTCTTCCAGAAAACTTACTTTGAAGGCCAGAATTTACCCAGGCAACCCTTTCAGCTGGAAACATTCTTCCAGTATCATGTTCAGATTATTGAAGTGAAAATATTCACCCCTCGAGTTTGGACTGCAGATACCACGTCCCACCCCGCACCATTCCTTTACAATAATGTTTTCATGATCTCGCATTTCAAAAGGGAAGATTTCAAGCAGTTTCCAGGAAAAGGGAGTATGCCAGACATCCAACACTGCAGATAGAGTAAAAACACGCCACAGCTGAGACGTCCATACAGTTTGGTTATTTCATTTGTTTATAAATATTCCTCTGAAATTTGCTGAAAAATGCATCCAATCCAGAGTCATTATAAATAAAGTGCGCAGAAGTACAGTGAATAGGATGGCTGTTTATTATATATTTTTATAGCATGCGAATTTACTTTACTGAAATGTCTGCTGATGCATGTCAAGCCAGAACAGACCCATTAAACAGGCACTACAGTGGAACGCAGTCGGCAACCTTTATACGAGAAGAGAGCGATTCTCTCTCCTGGGAGTGTTATTGGTTTAGAACACTTTGCAATCACAATTTCTCAGAATATGTGACACCAAGGTGCAGTTATACGCAGCAAGCATTTGATTAGAACAACAGAGCAAGTGCTACATCTTTTTTCTAGCACCAAAAATAAAAAGGGATAAACATGCACCTACTTGTAATATTCTGAAGAAATCATTGGGTGTGTTGTCTTCTAGTTACTGTGGACAGAAGGTGTCCTAGGGGGTCATTTGCAGAACGGGGGTTTAACTGACGTCAAAGCATCCCAGGCAACATTACTGCCACCTGGGCCCTTGGTAATAATGCCCCAGACAAATCGACCAACTCTTGTGTGGCCCAGCGCAGGGCTGCAAAAACGTCACTGAAGGCTGACGGTGCCGTCCGCGGGGACACGCTGATGACGCTCGGCGAGATCTGATTTCGATTGTCTAAGATTAGACTTCATACTCACAGGGAATGAAAAGGTCTCCATTGAATCACGCTCCCAGCTCGGGCTCTGCTTTTAGGGAGAGAGCACAACAAAGAGTATTAAGCACTGCAACTGTTACACATCAGTTTGTATTTTCATTCATCGACAGTAAAGATTTATAATGTTACAAAAGATTTTCACCTCAAATAAATATTTTTTTTTCTTTCTACTCATCAAAAGTATCCTGAAGTCAAACAGCACAAAAGTTTTCAACACTGATAAGCATGAGAAATGTTTCTAAAGCAGCAAATCAGCATTTAAATTATTTCTGAAGGATCATTTGACACTGACTGTTTTCTGAAAATTCATCTTTGCATCACAAGAATAAATTATATTTCATCCTTGCAAAAACATTGTACAAGTCACAAACATTTGGGTATATAAAATCATTGACGGAATCTTCTGAACTAACGAACTTTTATAAAGTTAAAAAAAGTATTTTATTTGTATTTATAAACTGCATGTTCAGTTTTTGTGTTCAAAAACACCTAGAGAGAGCACAATTTGAGTTTTGTGTTTTATTCTAGCATCCCTATAAAAGTAGTCCAGAAGTAGATGTGTGCGTTTAAAATTAAGTAGAAATTCTCATCCGGAAGAGCGGATCAAAAATCATAGAGGGTTTGCACTTATGTCACGATTTGGTCAGCTGTATGGATGTGTGACCATGTTGGCAATGCTAGAATGTTAATGTACTAATAAATACATTGTTTTGCTCATTTATGCTGTCTAAACCACAGGGGAAAATGTGTGGAAACTGCTAAATCATATAGAGAAGGATTTCTAAGGGCACAATATTTTGACAAACTATAGTTAATAGGTAAAGATGGATACAAGCAGTATTAATTAAGATATTAGCCTAATGTTTCACCCACCTGACCAGAAATGATAAGAACAAACATGAATGTTGACAAGATTTTTGCCCTGGAAATCATGGTTCAGCTTGGCCAACCACACAGTTTTTTGCACTCTTCTCGTCGATTTGCTATAACTTTTGCAGTCTATAGTACTACACATGTTTTTAGATGTTATTTATCACTTTCACCAGCAATAATTAGCAAAATATTAAGTTTCATTCGGTTCAGTGGCATTGTTTATGTTTAGTACGTTCAGTTCAGTAATATGTCCGGCTGATGACAGTTGCAAAAACACTCTATAAAGACTGATTTTGCACATTTAGGGCATAGTCAAGTGCAATACCTGTTTATTTTTTAGACATTATCATAAACCGCTTTCTCCCAAATTCCCACTATACGCATTTCCAAACTCAGTGTCAGCAAAAGCCAAACATTTAAAACAAGCAGGCAGACAGTGACTGTAACTTTGATTGGCTAAATAACAGTGACCAGTCAGATTCTTGTTTGCGGTTTTATAGAGCTCAGAGCTGTCATAGAGACAGGTGTGATTTCCCAAGACACCTATTTCAGTGATAGCTGTCAGGCGGTAAGAAAAAACCCCAGTAAAACAGCAAGACATGGCACAGCAGTCAAAGTTGTCTATCTAACACATAAACACAACAATTTAAAAAAACAGCACAGAACTTACAGAAATAGTTTACCCAGAAATAAAAAGATTTGGAGAAATGTACTTTATATCACTTGCTCACCAATGGATCCTCTGAAGTGTATGGGTGCCGTCAGAATGAGAGTCCAAACAGCTGATAAAAACATCACAATAATCCATGAGTAATCCACACGGCTCCAGACGATCATTTAATGTCTTGAGAAGTGAAAAGCTGTTTTAAGAAACAAATCCATCAATGCGTTTCAACTTTAAACCACTGCTTCTGGCCAAAATCTATACCGCATAATTAACGCTTCCTCCAGTGAAACATATTCCTCCACTAACATATTTGTTGCATATTCCTCTCATGATTCAGATATTATTACTTTTTCACTGAAAAAGCAATATTATAGAAAGAGGACCCATATTTTAGCCAAAAACAATGAAGTTAAAAACATCTTAATTATGAACTTTTTATTTTTAAAGTTGAATGGACCTATGGACTGGAGTGGATTAAAGAGAACAGTTCAGACTGCAGAGAGGATTATTGGTGCTCCCCGGCCCACCATTCAAGAACTGTATACATCCAGAGCTCAGAAAAGAGCCCCAAATACCAGGACAACCAGGCACAAGAACAGTTTCTTCCCCCAGGTAATCCACCTTATGAACAGCTAAATGTTCCCCCCATTGTGCAATAAAAATATATCTATTTGTAACCACCTCCATAATACATCCCTGCATCTCTTTCTATTCTATTCTATTCTATTCCATTCCACTCTATCATCTATAGCACAACTGTACATACACTTATTTATTTCTCAATTTATTTTTCTCTGTATTTTTTGTCTGTTCACATTTACATATGTGTATTTTTTATTCTCATTTTATTTATATTGTCTCTGTGTACTGGAAGCTAATGACACAAAAACAAATTCCTTGTATGCACAAGCATACTTGGCAATAAAGCTTTTTCTGATTCTGATTATTGTGATGTTTTAATCAGCTGTTTGGACTCTCATTCTAATGGCAGATGATTTATTGGTGAGCAAGTAATGTAATGATACAATTCTTCAAATCTAGATGGCCTGGGAATAAAATTTTAATTTCTGGGTAAACTATTCCTGTAAGTTAATTTCTCCAAACCTGTTCCAATAAACAAACAAACTCATTTACATCTAGGATGGCCTGTGCGTGGCTAAATTTCCAAAACTGTTACTTTAATACAGAAATAAGCATCAGACTCAGTCAATTACATTACTTGGTTCATTCCAATTTGTGCCTGTTAATGTAAACAAGAAAAATCTAAGTGGAATGCACTCCTGGCATGCGTGTTTATTGTGTTGATTAGGTGATTAGGAGTGTACTTACAGCAAATCATCCACCTGTGGTTAATTGATGTGATCTTTCCTTCCAAAAGAACCTGCTCTGGAGACCAATCATGACCTCCTGGGCGGGGAGTTCAAGCACTCTTCAGAATATGCAACAAGGCATTCATTCAAACAAGAAGACTAATAAAAGCAAGGACAAAGTGGGGTCCTGCAAGGCCATGGGGCTCTTTGGAGGCCCTCTCTCGTCGCAATTGCGATTTGACATATCTAAAGGCACGTTTGCACTTACAGCAATTAAATCTCTGGAGGTCGGTGAGACTGTGCTGTTGGTTTCTAGTATAATAGTTCATAGTTCATTCACACTTCTGTCACAGTCTTTCACCTGTATCACACAACGGATTTGTCACATCATGTAGCTGCTCATTTGCATCATCAAACATCAACAACATTCTGTCACACATATTGCTGCAAATTACTTTAAGTGTAAATACAAATATTACATATACTGTATGTAAAGAGAAATGGTAAATACTATAAATTAAATACACAAATGAACAAACCATGTAACACATCAAAAAACAACATGACTACTACATAACATCCAAATTGCAATATGGAGTAGAAGGGTAATTTCATATTGTGCCAAGAGACACCAGTAAACATTTAGGCTTTGTTCATCTATCTTTACCAGCTTTTCATCTGCTGTAGCTTGTTTCTGGGTATTGGGCCAAAGCAGGCCTCTCAGTTTAAGGCCTCTGCACACTGGCTCCATCATCCCAGTCCATTGTCTGACATTGTAAAAAAAAAAAAAAAAAAAAGAGAGAGATTATATACATTTAAGTTTACATATTTACAACCTTAAACCTCAAAAACCTAGAAACGGACATGATTAGAATTTTCAAATAGAGTGAGTGGGAAAAGACCCATTCATGTGACTATGAAACCCCCCCCACAAAAAAACACACACACAAAAAAATAAATAAATAAAAAAATCACAAAGGACATTGAAAAAGGTTTTTGGAGAGTAGATTTAATGACTATATGACTATATATAATAATTTCTAATCATATTAAGAGCATATATCAATTATATATATATATATATATATATTTACATTTAGCACTTTTATCCAAAGCGACTTACAAATGAGAACAATGGAAGCAATCGAAATCAACAAAAGAGCAACAAAACATGCAAGTGCTATGACATGTCTCATATAGCCTAATGCAGTACATGTAGCAAGGATTTTTAAAGTACATAATAAATAAAAGAAAATAGATATGGGGGGGGGGGGGAAGCAAGCTAGTGTTAGCTTTTTTTGTTAATTGTAAAGATATATATATATATATATATATATATATATATATGAAAAACTAATATATATCATTAATACAAATGTATATTAGTGATGCATTTCCCTCCAATGTAAATTCTTAGATATTTGAGTTGGACAAGGTTTGTGTGAAGTGAGTCAGTAGTGTTATATCGCCATCTAGTGGACAACAGATAGTAGCAACCAAAAGACCATGTTCATTGAAACTATTAAATGCATAGCAACATTAAAATTAATGTTTAAATATATGCAATAACATTTTTGACAAAATCAAACAGTTTTTGTGAGAGAAAGAGAGAGTGACAGATATCTACTTTTCAAAAGTGTTGAATATATGACTTTGAAACCTAAATATTATGGCGCACAAACTTCTTTAGATCAGTTACTTTTGATCTTGCTTGATTTATAAATGCACTTGGATTTGAAGAAGCTTCTACGATTTATTAGTAAATGTCTAACAAACATCTAGTTGGGGTCCAAACGACAGAAAATTGTGATTGTTGCTCCGCAAGCACATGCACAATATTATGCAACAGGGCAAAATACACTGGAGTCCCTAGTTATCCAGTATTTATCCACAGGCCTTATCAAAGGTTGCCCTAGGGTCAGTGAGATATACTAAAAATGTGCATTACATAATTATGCCGCTGCTGTTGGACAGTCTAAAATGAATGGTTTACAGTTACACAGTATTTGATATCATACTTTGTTATCATTTTGTTTCATTTTTGCACTTGTGACTATTTTCTCAGCCATATTTTTGATTCTGCATTCTTTGCTCAGATGCTGGAACTTAAAACATTAATAATAACAATGATAAAAATCTATGAAATACACAAGAATACATAGCCTACATCACATATAAATATAGGCCAGCCTATGTCGTAAAGTTGGTTATAAAGAAGCAATGACATCCAGATAACTGTCTAAGTTGCATACTGTACATTCAGATAACATAATGCTCAACCCAACTTTAAATATCTAAAAAAGTGCACACCACGCTAATTTAAACATAAAACGAATGTCGTCCTTTTAAACATAACGTGACTAGCATCACTAGTAAATTAGCAAATTAACATAGCATAAGCACATTACTGATTTTACACTTCACCGATCATTGGCTTCATTCACATCTAGGTTTCTACTTTATTAGTAATGATTCACTCACGAGGAAATGTAGATTAAGTCTCAATTGTTTGTTGAACAGCTTCTCTCGCTGCAGAATATCTGTGTCTTGAGTTTGACGTCTGAGTTGTAGCGAATCACTACACAATGTTCGAGATGTTGATTCAGTGAATCATGAATCAAAAGATTAATTCACTGATCCGTTCATTAATTACTTAAGAAGGTTGCGTTGCCAGTAGGTGGCGAGCAGGGTTATGTGATTGAATCCTGACGAGATTGGTTCAAAAACAAGTTGAGCCTTCCTAAAATAACCAAACTTATTACTTCACTTACAGAATAAAAAATAAATAAATAAGTAAATAAATCTGATAATTTACTCAGTCCTGTGTCATCCAAGTTGTTCTTTTTGAGGAAAACATTCCCGAATTTTTATCCATATAGTGGACTTAAATGGTGGCCATCGGGTTGAAATTGCAAACTGCAGTTTCAATGCAGCTTCAAAGGGCTCTACACAATCTCAGCTGAATAATAAGGGTCTTATTTAACAGTCACATCGGCCATATTTACTTTTTCACCACAAATGCTTACCTCATATTAGCTCAACTTGATGCATTATGTACAGTAGGTGGCGTAGGTGGAAGTGTTTACAAATTGAAGGTGCCAAGAAAGTCAAACCCCCTTTACAAAAAAGGGTGAAACTACGAATGTTGGACATTTTTGAAGATGGAATTTTTCGCCCTACCCAATTATTATTTTTTTTTAATCTAAAGTACACAGATGAAGAACTAACCAACCGTGTGTGACTTTTCCAACATAATTATGGAATGTGTGAATACATGCATCGCTAGTGCTAGTGCAAGACAAGCTTTTGGAATTTTTTACAATTGTAATTTTTAGAAAATGACCAATCATTTCGCTAGATAAAACACAATGGCGCACTGACGGGTGATCAAAGCAATTTAAGCTCAGGTATTTCTTTGGTTCTTTGGTTAATAGGCCTGCTGGTAGTATAAACAAATTCTTCTGGGCATCACAGAAATACACCAGGTGGCACTGTTGCCCTCATTCTCACTATCACAACTCATTTATAGCTCACTGTGGCTGATAAAAACATGATTTCATAATTTAATAATAAAAAAACTGTATCCAGCAATTGCAGAAGTACAATATGCAGATTTCAGCAAGACTATTCATTATTTCATAGCAGCCTAAAGAGACAAACGTTGGGTCACCCGAACTGTAAATGTCGGTCTCTGCATTTTGATAATATTTCATTATGATATTTTATATTTGTTGTGTAATTGTTGGTCACATGCTAAATGTTAAATACATCCAGGATGCTGTTAAAGATAAAGTTAAAATTATATTACACAGTCCAAAAGCACATTTTGTTAGAGAAAAAAAGAGAAAAGTTGGAAGGTTGCATCAAAGCATAGCTTAGTAGCTTAGTACATATAAGATACATAAATGTGGTTTCATTTGTCTGAGAACAGGGTTTTATTTTTTACATTCTGCACTCTGTTTTGTCCCACTTCTCAAGAATGACTGAAAGGCTAACACATTATTTGCGTGAATAACAGAGCAGTGAAACATGAGCAACCAATGTGGCATGAAATTTATTTCGATTTATTATATTCTTCTATACATTATTCATATTTCTAACATTGTGTGCAAGTTTGCTCTGTCTATAAATCTGGTCTTTGAAAAAATCAGATATTTCTAAACTAAATAACATAGACATAAGTTTGATAAACATAACCAGTCACAACAGTCTGTTTTTAGTGAACTTTGCTCTGAGAGAAACTTTATTGCTTGTATCATTCTGCGTTTATGCTGCATTATTCAAGCAAAGATATCAAATCTGTCAGCTTTCTTTTTATTATATCTGTTATCTTGTGTGTTTGCAAGGTTTTAATAAAACTCTGCACATGTGTTATTATGCATTGATATCCCAGGGTAATAACTCACAGTAAATTACCATTGCTAAGATTAATAGCCAATGTGTGAGTTTACCTAGTCGTTGCACCACTGATACAAATCTTTACAATGTCAATATCCCATTACAGTGATCTTTGCAGTCTTTTATCCACCCTCTGTAAGTTTGTGCATCTGTGTGCATATGCTTATCTAATGAAATTACACCACACAGGATCATTTTATGGTCTCTTTTTTTTCTCTGATAGCATCAACAGCTCAATAGGCATAGGTTCAGTGTTGTTTAGATACAGGTACAAATAGACTTATACAACAACTGAATTACTTTTGACTTTGACTTTTTTAAATCAGCATGTACAGAGATAACCTGCATATGCAAACTGTTAAAGCACACATAACAATTCACTGTATACATTTAAATCAAGTGACAATGGATTTCATTTGCATGTGACAAACATTAACTCATGCACTTAATAAAATTAAAATAATATGTCATAATATAACAAAGCTAACACTATATCATAATATTTTGAAGTAGAGAGTCACTTTGTACATATATTCACTGTAGTAAAAGATATAAAGGCAGTTCGGTAAATATAGAGTTAGATAAGGTATTATACCACTGGTGAAGCCAAATACTGAGGAAATATTTTTTTTGAAGAGACATATTTACAACAATTTATACAGTCATACTAGCAAAATGCACTAACCTTGAAATTCATTCTTTATGTCCACTTACAGTTTCACCTGTACTGTGAAGATAGCATTTTAAAATGCAAAGAATAGTTTCTTGTTTTCCTTAGGTTGAAGAATTATACATTATCATTGTTATCTTTTTACATAATTATCTTTACATACAAAATTAGTATAATTGGTAAAGCAGGTATTATGTTCAGAACCTATCTTCTTTGTCAAGATCAATGTGTTTTTCTACACGACGTTTTCGTTTCTTGGATGTCTTAACAAGTCCAAAAACCAGGAAGACAACAGCAACTGTTGCAATAATGGTGAGACTGAAGAGGACATTGAGAGCCAGTTCAGCATCAGGAATTGACACTTCCAAACCCAATAAACTGACCAAATGTTCCTCAACAGGAGGAGTAGTTTCTGTAAACAAGAAAAGACTTAGAGTTAAATAGATGGATGGAGAGACAGAATGACAGATAGACAGCACACAGAATGAAGTATACAATGAACAAATTGATAGATAGATAGATAGATAGATAGTAACTTTCACCTTCAGGATCATGGACCTCACATTCATGTGGACTTTCTCCTGGGCTTATGAAGCCATTGCAGTTGATTATTGTAGCATATCGCCAGACCGATTTCTTAGGAATACGTTGCAAAGTTAAATCTGATCGATTTATATAGAAAAACCCAAATTTTTCATCAAAACCCGTTGACCATTCAAAATTGTCCATTAGTGTCCAGGCAGCATAGCCACGGATGTTCACGCCATCCAGCAAATGCGCTAAAGAATGAAACAACATTTTATTACATTATCACAAATGTCTAAATAGTCTAAAATCGAAAACAAACACATGGAAAAATATCACAGAAGTCTCTATGATGAAAAAAAATCCCTTTACCTTTCAGGGCCTGATTGATATAGTTATCATAGTAGTGGATTCGATGGACATCATTCAGATTCATTGACCCTCGTTCTGAAACTCCGTTCTCCGTAATGTAAATAGGAGGGTCTCCATATTCCTTCCTAATGAAATTCAGAATTTTTCTGAATCCCACAGGAGTTACTTTCAACCAGAAGGATCCAGAATCTAGCCATGTGCGATCAGTAACTGTTCCTGCACCCCTGAAATAAATGGCAACATAATAAATATCAAAGTGTTTAAAAAAAAACTGGGCCTGAAACAGCGAGACATTGTTGATTAAAACTAAAAGACTACCTGTCTGCATCATAATGCTCGAGGTCCTTGTAGTCCATATTATACGCTAAGACAGTAGTGTAGTGGTTGAATCCAAAATAATCATGAGTTCCCTTAATCCTTGCTACTTCCTCCGGGGTAAATTCTGGAAGCCTGTTAGATGTCAAATGCAAATGTAAAAGCATTTAAAGGCATTTGATTACAAAGCTTTGAATTCCTCACAAAAACAGACTAATAAATAAAAATATCTGTAATACTACCTCGATTGTGGTCGGCCAGCCGCTAAACTTCTCTCTCGAATTATGTTCTTCATTAAATCGCTGTAATCTCCATTGAACACGGGATGAGCAAACCAACCAATCTGGAACTGTTTCGAGGGGTGAAAAAGAGCAGTGCCACATTATTAATTAATGCTAAAAATAAATAATGTTTTAGTAATTTTGTTGAGTAGTCATTTGTGTTAAACTACAAAACTGTACCTGAACTACGCGTACGGCAGCATCAACGTCTTCCTGTTTGTATGGATTTCTTGGCTCAGCCCAGTCAGAGTTTATAGTGATGCCAACAACGCCACCGTATTTGGCACGATACTTGTCATTATACACATGCCAGGCCTCAGCATGAGCCTTGATGAGGTTGTGTGCCACAATATATGGCGCAGTGCCTGGTCTGAAACTTATACCTTGTCAGAAACAGAACATCAAGAACCTTATGTTGTATTATGAACTTTTACCACTGAAATCAATAAGCTAAATCATGTTTTACAAAGAGTAAACAGATTATTTTGCTAATTATACCTGGTGCCGCACTTCCATAGCCATGTCCTACCATTGCAACATTGTAAGGTTCATTTATAGTGATCCAGAACTTTACTTTGTCTCCCAGACTGTTAAATACAACATCAGCGTAGTCTCTGAACCTCTCAACAATGGTGTCATTCTCCCAGCCACCAACATCCTGGAGTGCTTGTGGGAGATCCCAGTGGTACAAAGTCACCTGCCAAATCAAAATGGTTAATAGAATTGCAGAAATGAATCAAATTCTTTTAGGCTACAAGAGCAAATGTATTCAAAACATTTTACCTGTGGCTTGATATTGGCTGCCAAAAGAGCATCCAGTAGCGTATGATAGTAGTTGAGTCCAGCTTCATTAATTTTGCTGTTTGTTCCATCTGGCATAATTCTGGACCAAGAAATAGAAAAGCGATAGTGGTTGACCCTCAGTGTTTTGAGACTGTTCATATCCTCAGAGATCTTGTTGTAGCTGTTACAGGCAATGTCACCGTTTTCATCCTTTGATATCTTTAAAGCAGTGTGAGCGAATTTGTCCCAAATGCTGAGA
The DNA here is from genome assembly GCA_033026305.1 of Cirrhinus molitorella. Taxonomy (NCBI): domain Eukaryota; kingdom Metazoa; phylum Chordata; class Actinopteri; order Cypriniformes; family Cyprinidae; genus Cirrhinus; species Cirrhinus molitorella. The sequence goes on along the minus strand of CM065122.1, from coordinate 8,628,760 downwards.
CCTTTTCCATCGGCTCTCCAGGCGCCCTCTATCTGTGGTGTTTGAGCATAACATGAAACAAATGTCCTCATTTGAAGACACACAGAGGAAATAAGATTTGATAGTACACTTTAGAGATTCTACTAACTATAAACAAGTTTTCAACTACAGTTTAACCCATATTCATTTGCAACTAACATTTTCATGTCAACTAACTATTAGTAGTATTAGGTTATGGTTAGGGTCAGTAGATTTACTTATTGTCTGTAGATGTCTATTGGGGACCATCAAAGTAAAGTGTTAGCAGATACTTAGCAGACAATCTACTAAACTCCAGTGACTGCTGGTGGACGTGTTGTTGCCAATTTACTTATAGTCAACATAATGTCTAAAATGGACTGTCGAAATAAAGTGTAATAGTTTAATGTATTGTAAAAATGAATTATACCTGATAGGATGCAGTTGCTGTGCTCCATACAAATCCCTCTGGAAAATGTCCATATATCATTTCTTCCTCCACTGGCAGTGGAAAGCCATTATTTCTCATTATATCAAAGTAGAGATGAGCAGAGCGCTTCGGAGTTCTTGGCCGACTTGAATGTTTAAAGTTCACATAGTGAAGTCCATAGCCAACAGTGTAGCCTTTCAGCCACTCAAAGGAGTCCATTAGAGAGGTAGCAATGTAACCATTGACACGTACTCCATCCAGATTGTGTGCTAAAAAGAGAATACATGTAAAAGTGTTTGAAGTTCAAGAATTTCAATGTAACACTGCTACAAACATTGGGCCGCATTCACTATTAATACTAATAAAAATACCAGTATATCTACACTGCCCTCCAAAAGTTTGGAAACGCCCTAAAAAAATGGGGTTTTGGACAATATTGGTATGAATCCTTTTTCATTTTCTGATCATTTTGCACTGAAAAGGAAAAACACAAACTACAAAAACATATTTTATTACACAAACCACACCTTGCCTGTCTTTTTTTCACAGGGGTGTTTCCAAACTTTTTGAGGGCAGTGTAAAATGTAGATTCTATAAAAGTATTAAAAACTAATTTTTATTTGAGAAATATTGTTAGCATACCTTTAAGTGCCTCATCAACATAAGTCTTCAGGAAGAATATTCGATCAGTGTCATCAACTGTTATGGCAATGTCTGTAGCCACACCATTTTCTGTAACGTAAATCTCAGGGTCTCCATACTCTTCCTTTAACCAGTTAAGAAGTCTCCTGATACCCCAAGCAGCAGCCTTCCGCTCTTTAACAGCTGTATTTTCAGAGCCATCTGCATCAGCCTTTTCAAGATCCTGATCAGTTTCATAAGACTCAATATTGAGTCTGCTGGTTACATGATGCACAACTTTGGTAGTGTATGTATTAATGCAGAACACATCAGCGGTCCCTTGGATAAAGGCTTTGTCTTCATCAGTAAAAGAAGGCAACCTGGATTCTTTCAAGCCTTGAAGTTCACTCTTATTGCCAACCTGCCATTTCATTGCATCAGGGTAGTCACCATTTTTAAAGATGGGGTGTGCAAACCAGCCTAGCTGGAACTGAAGGGCTCGATCAGCAGCCATCACCTCTCGAGGGACGCTGACATCTAGGGGTTCTGCCCATTCAGCATTCAGACTAATGGATACCAGACCTCCTTGAGATGCTCTGTATTTCTCATCATAGGTGTGATATGCTTGTGCATGAGCTTTCAGGAGGTTGTGTGCAACCCTGTATGGAGCATCTCCAGGTTGCTTCACGTTAGGTGGAATCTGACCCAGTCCATATCCAGACCATGCAATTGTCTGGGGTTCATTAAATGTGATCCAAAACTTCACCCTGTCACCAAATGTTGCATAGCAGAAGTCACAATATTCATTGAATATATTAAACATTTCAGGGTTGTCCCAACCATTGATGTCCTGCAAAGCCTGTGGCAGGTCCCAGTGGTAGAGAGTCACCATGGGCGCGATATTGTTTGCTATTAGACCATCTATGAGCCTGTTGTAGTAGTCCACCCCCTTCTGGTTAAAAGAAGATTTATAGCCACTGGGAAAAATTCGAGACCATGACAAGGAGAATCTGTAAGTCTTCACTTTCAGGGCTCTCAACATGTGAAGATCCTCATCTATTTTATTGTAACTGTCACATGCCACATTACCATTGTCACTATTTGGGATATTGCCAGGTTTTTGAGTGAAAGTATCCCAAACACTTGGTCCTTTTCCATCTGCATTCCAGCCACCTTCAACCTGATATGCTGCAGACGAGACACCCCACTGGAATCCCTCTGGAAATGTTCCATAGTGATAAAACTGTCTCTCAAACTTGGTCTGAGGGGAGAACTTTTCCCAAACAACCTTTGATTTTGAAGGAACTTCAGATGGCGGCAGACTAGGGAGTCTTTTGATCTCAATTTTATTTTCATACATTTGCATCTTATCCTTTGCCGAAGTCTCAGCAAATCCATTTCTCTCAATCACCTTTGAGTAGTAATATGCTGATGCTTTTGGGGTTCTTGGCCTGTCAGGATCTTCAAAGTCCACATAGTGCAATCCAAATCGGTGACTGTAGCCTTGAGGACCCTCAAATCCATCCATTAGAGACTGGACTGTAAACCTCTGGATGCCAATTCCATCCAAATTTACACCTGTTTGGACAGAAAGATGTAGAACTTTACACAGCAACCTTATTATATACTTTCATGTTAGGGGGTATCAAATAGTGTTTTTGGCCTGGAAATAATTACTATATAATTACTATATGAGTACTATATAATGATTACTTCAAATATAAAAATGTTAGTACCTCCAAGAAATACATCACAGACACTGGGTTTACTGTATGTAGTTCACCAACTCCCTGACTGATTTAACTCTAAAAAGTCATCCCTTAGTTTTAATCATTAACCAGTTTTCTTAAGATGCTTACCTTTCATTGCCTCATTAATGTAAGCTTTTAAATAGTCGACCCGGACTGTATCATTGAACACATCGCCATTGTATTCAGTTGGCATTCCATTTCCTGTGATGTAGATGGGCACCTTTGTGATGGACGTGTACTCTGAAGAGATGTAGTTCAATAATCTTCGAAGACCCCATGGAACAGACTGGATCTGGTCGGAAACTGTGGTGGGCCATGTGGGGTCAATATGAGTCTGGAAGTCACCAACATTATTTGGTCCAGCATTACAACTATTTAAGCTCACACTAATTTTTCGGGAGGTGTGATGGTTAAGTCCAAAGAAATCAGCTGTGCCTTGAATTCTTTGTTTCTCAGCTTCAGTGAAGACAGGAAGTCTTGCCACCTCTTTACCACATAAATTTTTCTTTTTCTCAATTTGTTCCTTCAGCACAGCTGGATAGTCTCCATCTACAAAAATGGGATGAGCAAACCAGCCCAGCATGAAGTTTAGATAACGCTCAGCTGCTGCTACATCCTCAACACTTGTGGGATCATTGGGCTCTGCCCAATCTGAATTAAGAGCAATGCCCACTTTTCCACCTTGCAGATTTCTGTAATTATCATTATAAATATGCCAAGCTTCCGCATGAGATTTTAAAATATTGTGTGTCACCTGCAAAAACAAACACAGAATTATCACTTTCTAAAATCATAAAAAATATGCTACTTTCTCAGATTGACGGACACACCTTGTAAGATGCGATTATTGGGTCTTTCACTCTTGGGGGATGTTCCCCTGTTCCATATCCCAAGTTGCTCACTGCCCACGGGCTGCCGAAGGTGATCCATGTTTTGACTCTATCTCCATAATGAGAGAAGCAGAAGTCAGAAAATTCTTTGAAAGCTTCCACAATAGAGTCGTTTTCCCAGCCGCCTAAATCCTGCAGAGCTTGGGGAAGGTCCCAGTGATAGAGGGTAACAGTGGGCTCGATGCCGGATTGTAGGAGTGTATCAATCATCTTGTCATAATAAGCAACACCCTTGTCAAGTAAACTTTCTTTGCGTCCAGTGGGGAAAATACGAGCCCAGGAAACAGAAAACTGATAATTAGGTACCATCATGCCCCTAAGCAGATACACATCATAGTCCACCTTGTGATAACTATCACAGGCCAAATCAGCAGTCTGGTTTCCAGAGACATGACCCTCATGGCTAAATCGGTCCCATATGGTCTCTCCCTTCCCGTGTTCAGCCCATCCACCCTCTACTTTGAAACTCTCACTGGAGATGGACCATTCAAAACCACCTGGGAATGAGCCACTCAAGAACTGATCGCGCTCAGCTTCGGTTTGACTTTTGAATTTCTCCCAGACTGTTTGATAAGACAATGCAGAAGCTGATTTCTGATGGGAGGCTATCTTAGTATTTTCCATCTGCAAACTAAATGAGAAAATATTTGTTATGCTCACTTAAAATAGCTATAATATATTAATATATGTACCTTTTTGGTCTCAACTTTACCTTTTGAGTGTTTCTTCTTGATCTAGGTTCTCAAAAATATGTGTGATGTCACAGCCCATGATGGGAAGATCCTTGTTCTGTAAAACTGTCAGATGATAAAGGTTAGCATCTGGTATTTTATTGACATAAAAGCATCTTAAACTTATCACTTAAAGAAATATGTTTAAATTTTACCTCCAAAAATGGAATGAAGTGGCTTGAAATTATCTTGATATCGATCACAGTCTTCAACTGTCAGCTGATACAGAAGGATGGGCTTTTGACCGCTGCTAATCTGAAAGAAGAGTCTCAAGTGTCATTTCAGTGTCCTGAAATGTTCTGTAATCGTCAAGTCATTTAAACAGTCTTTAAATATTAAAAATCAGCTAAGTTAAATCTTCATTCACTATTATAACAATATCATCACCTGTAACTATAAATCACAATAAATCATTACCTGGAATTTTCTCAATTCCTCTGTAAGACGTGTCTCTAATTTGCAGTTGTACTGCATGTGCAGAGAGATGAAATCCACAGATGCCTAAAGATGAGACAAGAGAAGCATGTGATAAATTACATTATATTAACTATTTACCAAGCTTAATATATGATGGTCTATCTTGAACACTTACCATGATTTTTGGCCCCATTTGATAAATGGAGTTAATATTACTGGCTCTGATCCCAAGAGACAAATGAAGCGCTAAGAGAGAGAGAGAGAGAGAAAAAAAACACTCTGAATGGGCACCATTATTTTATCATTCTAAAGAACTATGTAATGGGATACCAAGGCTAGTTGTCACACTTTCTTTCCAGTGAATATTAATAATAGTTTTTTAAATGTTTATTTTGAAAGTTTCATTTAACATTTTACCACATACATGGACCTGTTGTCACATCACATGGGATAAGTTTTCACAGTGGGCAACTGTATTTAGTGTTTTTTTTAACTACATTTAAACCATAAACAATTTAACATTTTATTTATGAAACATATGTAAAATGCAATATTTATTAGAGACAATATTTATTTTAAAACACTTGCCTTAAGAAAGTATTTTTTTGGGATCTATAAATTGGACAATTGAACCCACTGAGTTACTGAGAGTTTGATCTTGACAACTAACCCTAATTTGTATACATAAAATATTAAATTAACAAATTAATTTATAAACTCAGGCATTACCTTTGAATATTTGATGATAGACATTGTAAACATTTGCATGGGACTGGACAACATTTTGAAGTTGCACTTCATGCAGCTCATGCAGGTGACTGAACGTGATGAATGTGTCCACAACATCCCCAAATGTATTGAACACAAATCCTGCATATTGCTCAAACATCTGCACCAGTAATGGATTCTCCCAGTCTCCATATTTGTCTCTGAAGAGTTCTGGTACAGCAGAACGATGGAGAACCAGCAGAGGTTTGATACTCGATTCAGTCAGCTGCTGCACAAGCGTCTTGTAGCACTTCACAGTGTCTTCATGCGGCTGGTTAGGATCACCTGAGGGAAGGATGTGAGACCAGGATAGGAGAACCTTGAAGTGGGTCACCCCTCTGCTCTGAAGGTACCGAAAATGGGCTCTGGACTGTTGTGGCAGTGGACCTCCACAGTAAAATGCATTGTCTTCATCTGAAGGTGAAGTCTGGCTGGTGGTCAGAGGGCCTCCAAGTAACATGAAGTCCTGTTGCTCTGCATTACTGCAGCACCAAAAAACAGCCAACAAACCTAGAGAAAGAAATCCCTCTAGGACCTTCATCATGACAGTTTTGCAAAGGGGAAGAGTGTTCAAAGCTCTTTATAACTACTATTGCTAATCTAAGAGGGAGGCATACATATCAGTGTCACAATCATGCAGTTTATCATTAATCTAACTATTGATACAGTTTATGGCAGTCATTACGTTTATCATATGGGCCAGTGGTCGTGAACCCATGGCTCAATAGCCATACATGGCTCTTTGACACAATAAGTATGAAAAAATAGTATGAAAAAGTATAAAATGCATTTCCTAAATTTTCCCATTTCAGTGACGGTCATGTGGCAGGGACCAAAAAATACTTACAGAACCTTTACCACTGCCTGAGGTTTGTGAAAAAAAAAAAAAAACAGCAAGATGACATGGCATGGCAGGGATTCTCTGCATTTAATTGACCAAATTGTACATTTCTTACCAAAAGTCATTTTTAGATTATGAACAAAGTTTGTGTGAAGTGAGACAGCAGTGTTACATTGCCACCTAGTGGACAACAGATATTTGCCATTTGAACACACTCTGCCAGTAGGAGTACACAGGAATGTTAGAGCAAAGCTGACCTAAAGTCATTTAAAGTATATGTGTTTAATTTCTTAAGGACTGTTATGATAATAGAGGACTTGAATAAGGATGGTGCTACTTCTTGTGTAAGAGACAAATTAAAGATATTTGTGACACATCTACCAGTTGCTTGGCACAGACCTTCAAGACTTTTGGTGATACAGAATCGGGACACAGTGACACAGCCTTTACTTGTCTCAAAACTCTCAGAACCTGTGCATGTGTCACCTGGAGTGCCTTGGAGTTGCTGAAAAATGTAGAGAAAGTGTCTGTATTCAATTTGTCAAATCTAGCGTAGAAACTGTTGAGGCCATCTGGTAAGGTGGTGTCTCAGGTCTCAATTCAGTTTGTGTTCCTCTTGTAGCTGGTGACAGATTAAATTCCCTGCCACATACCACATGTATTGTTTTGCAGGTAATAGCTTTCAGGCTCTTGAGAATATGCCTGAAATAGTTTTGCATACTTTCGTATCTCATATCAGGCCCTCTTGTAGTCCTGTCTGTCCCCTGACTTGAAAACCTCCCAGTTTGTCTTGATCTTAAAGCGATCTTAACCAGGCCTTTTGATTTGGAAAAACACAAACAGTTATGGTTTGGAGGGGACACAGATGAAAATACACTAGTGGATGTAATCACTGACAGTCTTTGCGTAATCATAAAAATTGTCTGTAGCCTCCTAGAAGATGTTCATATCTGTAGTCTCTAAACGGCCATGCAGGTTTGCCAGTCCATGTATTAACAACTCTAATTGTGACTGGGTTATGCTTTAGCCATCTGATGTAAGTAGGATTTAGCAGGATTGCTAGATGGTCATATTTTCCAAAATGGGGTTTGGGCTTTGCATCTGCTCCCCTTCTCTTCTCCTCTCTCTACATTCTGAGATTACCCAAATCTCATCCAAAATCTACATGAACAACAGTTACTAAACATGTTTGGTGTCATACGAATTGTCTGGTACAAAGGTCTGATTCCCACAGAAGTAAACTAGAAGACAATTTAGATATTTTGCTGTAGTGAGTGTGTTCTTTTCTGTCCCTAAAAGGTATAACTTTCTAGGTCTAGGCCTTGATTAATGTAAATTCCAATTGTTATTTCCTGCCTTCTTTTGGAGGATGTTTTTTGTCTTGGTCTGGGTACTTACAGTCACGGTTATGCAGATTAATCATAGACACAGCTAAAAAGCTTCCTAGCACAGCAGCCATCCTTCACAAAACTAATATCTACCACAGTTTTATCACAGGTAGAAAGCAGAATGTTTCAAGACAAGCATTTCAGTCAAATGTATTTTATGCAATATTTCAAACTTTTAAACTACAGTGAGAAATCAACCAATCGCAACAGTTTAAAATCAGCCCAATTCCGTGGAAGTAATGCAGATTTGGCAACCCTACATCAAACACAAGCTGCATCCAAAATGATTTTAATATTCCCCTGATAGCACACATACATCTCGGAGAAGTCTATTTGACGTTTACTTTACATCTGCAAGACGTAGTTTTATCATCTGCAATACGTCTATTTGACGTTTCCTATCAGATGTCAAATAGACGTCTATTAGATGTCTTGTCGTTTATGATTTAGAATGTATGTAAAACTGACATCTTACAGATGACATTTATACTGCCAGACATTTGTACACAGCAGATGCTTTCCAGATCGAGAGATCTTTAACTGACATCTTGCAGACATACGTGTGCTATCTGAGTCTGCATATTGATAGCAACTCAGTGATGCGCGGAAATTATATTCAATATTAGAATGTTTGCGGGAGTGGGATTAAGAAAACAGTCCCGCGCAACTCTTTAATACAAAAACGCACACAATGAATGCCGACTGTAGAAAATAGATTACATTGTATCCATGTTACTACAAATCTGTATTCTATATAAATAAAATACGTCATTAGATTTTAATTGAAAGGATTATTATGGGGGTAGAATTGTTGCATAATTCCAAATAAATACATTATGATCCACAAATAAATGTAAAGAGATTAACAAAAATAAAACATATTGATAAATAAATAGAACAAGATCCATAAAAAAATCTTAGATTTTCACAAACAAGAATTAAATTCACACAAAAAATAAAATGAGATTTGCAAATAGAAAACATATTCACAAATATCTTTTTATGTCACAAACACAAGCGCTGGGCCTGGTAAACTGTACATGGGAAAACATGGCATGGCCAAATCAAAACTGTTATCAGAGAAAGTAATATCCGTCGGCTTACGTATAGTAGTGATCATAACCTTGGACAAAAGATAGTGTTAGTACATTCAAGTGCACTATAAATTATTGACTCTAGTAGATTACATTGTTTTCATGTTACCACAAATCTACGTTCAGGTTGGTAACAGATTAAAGTCTAGTTGAGTTGGAGCTTGGGGCATGCCAACTGAGATTTTAAAGATCCAGCTAACACTTTGTATTAGTTCAAGTGTATTTAGACTGTAAAGGCCAAAGGGAATTTCTGTTTTCATGGCATGACCATACTAAAACTATTATCAGAGAAAGTAATGTTGGTCAGCTTACATCTATAATAATGGTCATGACCTCTGCCTAGGGATAATGTTGCTTTATTCAAGTGTATACAGATCTATGGGGACTAAATAAAATTTTTGGCTATGAAATTTGCATATACAGCAGGCATGAGACACTGAGTGACCTTAGGAATCCCAATGAACGAGTGCTAAACTACACAGAATAATCATGTGTCAGAATAATAATAATTAGAAACTGACAAAAAAAAAAAAAATTAGCATTTGAACCTAAATTTAAGGTCATGATAAAATGGAGTCAGTTTAATTGAAATATGAAAAGATGAAAAATCCCATAGTCTTAACATTGGACCAAACCTTGTGACATTATATCCCCACAACTTGCTAAGTTGAGGCTCATTTGTGTCTGTGGCAAAGAAATTGTGAGTTAATAGGGTGATAGGCTGGAGTGACACCATAGGTCAAATATATAACACAACAGGCTTTTGAGGCAGGTTTATTTGTGTATCTCCCAATCATCATTGAATAGCACTAAACTGTATATACTGTTCATGATTGGCTGGTTTGCTAATATATAACTGTATATATTAGCCAAAAAAGACTGGTGTATAAAATATACTGTGATATGTCTGATCTTGACAGCTTCCTGACAGTTTACTTCATCCGATCACCACCAGAGGGCTCTATCACCTGAGTACTGACCCTTTTAATACGTTCTGATACTCTTTTCATGGACTATTTAAACATCTCTACCACACTCACTCATTGCGAAGTCTTATTTTGCTGTGGCTGACAATTCTGAGCATTTTTCCAGTTTATTAGTTTTGTTCTGTTTATAATCCTGCAATGTTATCTTTTGTGATTCTGCATAGTCTACCTGTTTTCTACCTGTTTGTCCAACAAGTAACTCTGTTAATAAAGTTGCACCTGAATCCCAACTCAATTAACTCTGAATTACAATATAACAACCAAATTAGTTTATTCATTTGGCACGTACATACATATTTATTTATGCAAATAATTAAAGCACACAAAACAGAACAATCCACTCTATGCATTTAAAAAGACAGACATATTAAAACAAATTCTATATACATGTGAATAAAAAAACGTAAAAGTTAACTCATGCACTTGATAAATTAAAATAATTCAATATTATAAGAAAGCTTATAGATGTGCAGTTCTCACTGCATTGCTAGTGAGTTAGACAAAGTTAACTGATATTGTACTACTGTTAAATGCAGATACTCAGGCTATTGCTGATATATTTTAAAAAGACATATTTACAATCATTTCTACAGTACTACTATAGCAAATTATATTAGGAATGTAGTAAATAAGGTCAATTATATTGGGATCATTAGTAATGCAGGTATTATGTTCAGAATCTTTCTCTTTTCTGAAGGTCAATGTATTCCTCTACAGAACGTTTTTGTTTCTTCGATGCCTTGACAAGTCCAAAAACCAAGAGCACAACAGCGACTGCTGCAATAACGGTGAGACTGAAGAGGACATTGAGACCCAGTGCAGCATCAGAACCTGACACTTCCAAACCCAAGAAACTGACCGACTGTTCCTCACCAGGAGGAGGTGGAGGAGTAGTTCCTGTAAACAAGAAAAAAATGAATGGATGGAGAAACAGAATGACAGATAGAAAGACACAGAATGAAGGATACAAACAAAATGATAGGTAGGTAGATAGTACCTTGGATGTCACCATTAGATTTATGGACCTCACATTCATGTGGACTTTCTCCTGGGCTTATGAAGCCATTGCAGTTGACTATTGTAGCATAGCGCCAGACAGATTCCTTAGGAATACGTGGTAAATTTGGATCTGATCGATTCACATAGAAAAGGCCAAATCTTTCAGAATAACCCATCGTCCATTCCAGATTGTCCATTAGTGACCAGGCAGCGTAGCCACGGATGTCCACACCATCCAGCAAATACGCTAAATAATAAAACAATATTTTATTTAATTAGTAAATTAAATTTTTTCCCCAAGAGTCTAAAATTGATGCATGAAAAAAAGCATAAAATCTCTTTACCTTTCATGGCCTGATTGATATAGTTTTCATAGTAGTGGATTCGGAGAGTGTCATTCAGAAGTACTGGTCCTCGTTGTGATACTCCATTCTCTGTAATGTAAATGGGAGGGTTTCCATATTCTTTCTTAATAAAGTTCAGATTTTTTCTGAATCCCAAAGGATTTACATTCAACCATTCGGATCCAGATTCCAGCCATGTACGGTCTCTTATAATTACTGAACCCCTGGAATAGATGACAGCATAATAAATATTGATGCTTTTTTGAGCAAATTGAGCCTGAAACAGTGCGACGATGCTAATTAAAACTAAAAAGCTACCTGTCTGCATCAAAGTGCTCTTGGTCCCCAAAGTCAACGTAAAAGGCTAAGACAGAGGTGTAGTGGTTGAATCCAAAAAAATCATGAGTTCCCTTAATTCTCACTATTTCTGCCGGTGTAAATTCTGGAAGCCTGTTAGATGTCAAACGCAAATGTAAAAGCATGTATAAGCATATGAATCCAAAACTTTGAATTCTTCAGAAAAAAAATATAATATTTGTATTACCTCGATTGTGGTCGGCCAGCCGCTAAACTTCTCTCTCGGATTCTGTTCTTCATTATATCGCTGTAATCTCCATTGAACACAGGATGAGCAAACCAGCCAATCATGAACTGTTTCAAGAGATAAAAAAGAGCATTCTCTGGTGTATTATTTATTTATGCACACAGACAAAGGTTTTTTTTTTTTATTTTAGTATCATTTCTGTGCTATCTTATTAATAATTTAATATTTAATATTAAGTGTTAGTAATTTTGTTGACTTGTTTGTGTTTTTTTAGTTTCATGTTTCAGGGTTTCTTTTTCAATAATTTTATTTCAGTTGTAGTTTTACTAGTTTTTTTATATTCCATTTTATTTCTGTTAATGTTTAATTTCTTTCAACTAACTTAAATATTTGTTAGTATTTTTAGTTGTAGTTTTAGTTAGTGAACATGCGGAAATGGTTGTTGAAACTACGAAACTGTACCTGAACTGTACGCTCTGCTGCGTCCACATCTTCTTGTTTGTATGGGTTTCTTGGTTCAGCCCAGTCACAGTTTATTGTGATGCCAACAATGCCACCTTGTGTTGCACGATACTTATCATTATACACATGCCAGGCCTCAGCATGAGCCTTGATGAGGTTGTGTGCCGCAATATATGGTGAAGTGCCAGGATTTTCATTTACACCTGGACAGAAATAGAACATCACACTGCAAAAAAGGCTTATCTTGCTTATTATTTTTGTCTTGATTCTAGTCAAAATATCTAAAATTTCTTAAATCAAGATGCATTTACTAGATAAACAAAATGACATAAGAAATTTAGTCTTGCTTCCTGGAGGGTGGGAATCTAAATCAAGTGAATTTCTAAAACAAGTCAAATTATCTGCCAGTGGGTTTAAAACTATTAACTGTTAACATTGACACTGACAATCATATTACAAAAAGCAAAATATAATTTTCTATACAAATAATACCTGGTGCAAAAACTCCATGGCCATATCCAAGCAGTGCAACAATGTAGGGTTCATTTAGAGTGATCCAGAACTTTACTTTGTCTCCCAGACTGTTAAATACAACATCAGCGTAGTCTCTGAACCTCTCAACAACAGTCTCATTCTCCCAGCCACCAACATCCTGGAGTGCTTGTGGGAGATCCCAGTGGTACAAAGTCACCTGCCAATTCAAAATGATTATTAGAATGTCAATGAGTTAGATTCTTTTAGGCTACAAGAGCTACATTTGCATGCAAATGTATTCAAAATATTTTACCTGTGGCTTGATGTTGACTGCCAAAAGAGCATCTACTAGTCTATGATAGTAGTTGAGTCCAGCTTGATTAATTTTCCTGTTTGTTCCATCTGGCATAATTCTGGCCCATGAAATAGAAAACCGGTAGTGTCTGACCTTCAGTATTTGGAGATTTTTTATATCCTCGTCGATCTTGTTGTAGCTGCCACACGCAATGTCACCGTTGTCATCATTTGACATTTTTTCAGGAGTATGAGAAAATTTGTCCCAAATGCTAAAACCTTTTCCATCAGCTCTCCAGGCGCCCTCTATCTGTGGTGTTTGAGCATAACATGAAACAAATATCCTCATTTAAAGACCCTCAGAGCAAATGGAATAGAAATAAAATATTTGTTAAAATATATTGTACCTGATATGCAGCACTTGCTGTGCTCCACATAAAATCATCTCTGAAATGTCCATATAACATGTCTACCTCCGCTGTCAGTGGAAAGCCATTATTTTTGATAATGTCAAAGTAGAGATGAGCAGACCGCTTCGGAGTTCTTGGCCGACTTGGATGTTGAAAGTTCACATAGTGAAGTCCATAGCCAACAGTGTAGCCTTTCAGCCACTCAAAGGAGTCCATTAGAGAGGTGGCAATGTAACCCTTGACACGTACTCCATCCAGATTTTGTGCTAAAAAGCCAATACATGCAAAAGTATATTAAGTTCAACCATTAACAGTGCAACTCCATTATAAACACATTTATGCTGAAAGAAATGCACGCATTTCTGCAGGATTTAGAGGTAACTTTGTAGTTATTTAATATCTAATAATAATTATTTTAAATAATTGAAAAAACATTAAATATATGTATAAAATTTTATGTATAAAGTTTTATAACAACATTTATAACAACATTATAACAACATTAAAACTATATGGAAAAATAATCATCATCATCATTATATATATCTTCACTGAGGCTGAGAAACTTTACATGCAGATTTTATGCCCAAATATGCACAGTACGAACAGTTGGTGAACTAGAAACAGTGTTAACATACCTTTAAGTGCCTCATCAACATAGGTATTCAGGTAGAATATTCGTTCAGTGTCATCAACTGTTACGTCAAGGCCTGTAGCCACACCATTTTCTGTAACATAAATCTCAGGGTCTCCATACTCTTCCTTTAACCAGTTAAGAAGTCTCCTGAGTCCCCAAGCAACAGCCATCTGCTCATGAACAGCTGTATGTAGAGCGCCATCTGCATCCTCCTTTTTAACATCCTGATCAGTTTCATAAGATTCAATATCAAGTCTGCTGGTCACATGACGCACAACCTTGGTAGTGTATGTACTAATGCAGAACACATCAGCTGTTCCTTGGATAAAGGCTTTGTCTTGATCAGTAAAAGAAGGCAACCTGGATTCTTTCAAGCCTTGAAGTTCACTCTTGTTCCCAACCTGCCACTTCATGGCATCAGGGTAGTCACCATTTTTAAAGATGGGGTGTGCAAACCAGCCTAGCTGGAACTGAAGGGCTCGATCAGCAGCCACCACCTCTCGAGGGGCGTTGACGTCTAGAGGTTCTGCCCATTCAGCGTTCAGACTAATGGATACCAGACCTCCTTGAGACGCTCTGTATTTCTCATCATAGGTGTGATATGCTTGAGCATGAGCTTTCAGGAGGTTGTGTGCAACCCTGTATGGAGCATCTCCAGACTGATTCACGTTAGGTGGAATCTGACCCAGTCCATATCCAGACCACGCAATTGTCTGGGGTTCATTAAATGTGATCCAAAACTTCACCCTGTCTCCAAATGTTGCATAGCAGAAGTCACAATATTCATTGAATATGTTAATCATTTCAGGGTTGTCCCAACCATTGATGTCCTGCAAAGCCTGTGGCAGGTCCCAGTGGTAGAGAGTCACCATGGGTGCAATGTTGTTTGCTATAAGGCCATCTATGAGCCTGTTGTAGTAATCAACCCCCTTTTGGTTAAGAGAAGATTTATAACCACTGGGAAAAATTCGAGACCATGACAAGGAGAATCTGTAGGTTTTCACTTTTAGGGCTCTCAACATGTATAGATCCTCATCTATTTTATTATAACTGTCACATGCCACATCACCATTGTCATTGTTTGGGATATTACCAGGTTTTTGAGTGAAAGTATCCCAAACACTTGGTCCTTTTCCATCTGTGTTCCAGCCACCTTCTACCTGATATGCAGCGGACGAGACACCCCACTGGAATCCCTCTGGAAATGTTCCATAGTGATAAAGTTGTCTTTCAAACTTAGTCTGAGGGATGAACTTTTCCCAAACGACTTTTGATTTTGAAGGAATTTCAGATGGCGGCAGACTAGGGAGTCTTTTGATCTCAATTTTATTTCCATGTATTTGCATCTTAGACTTTACCGCAATCTCAGCAAATCCGTTTCTCTCAATCACCTCTGAGTAGTAATATGCTGATGCTTTTGGGGTTCTTGGTCTGTCAGCACCTTCAAAGTAAACATAGTGCAATCCAAATCGGTGACTGTACCCTTGAGGACCCTCAAATCCATCCATTAGAGACTGGACTGTAAACCTCTGGATGCCAATTCCATCCAAATTCACAGCTGTTTGGACAGAAAGATGTAGTTAGTGAACTTTAGATAGTACCATTTTGTTATATAGTCTGATGTTAAGGTTTGGCAAATAGTGTTTTTGGCCTGAAAATAATTAATACTATATAATGAATAATTCAAATATAAAATTTTTGGAATCTCAAAGAAATACATCACACCCCTTAGGTTTAGGTCGCCAACTCTATGACTAACATGTTATGTCTTAGTTTTAAACATTAACCAGTTTTCTTAATGCTTCTAGATGCTTACCTTTCATTGCCTCGTTAATGTAAGCTTTTAGATAGTCGACCCGGTCAATATCATTGAACGCATCGCCATTGTATTCAGTTGGCATTCCATTTCCTGTGATGTAGATGGGCACCTTTGTGATGGACGTGTACTCTGAAGAGATGTAGTTCAATAATCTTCGAAGACCCCATGGAACAGACTGGATCTGGTCGGAAACTGTGGTGGGCCATGTGGGGTCAATATGAGTCTGGAAGTCCCCAACATTATTTGGTCCAGCATCACAACTATTCAAGCTCTCACTAATCAGTCGGGAGGTGTGGTGGTTAAGTCCAAAGAAATCAGCTGTGCCTTGAATTCTTTGTTTCTCAGCCTCAGTGAAGACAGGAAGTCTTGCCACCTCTTTACCACATAAATTCTTTTTTTTCTCAATCTGTTCCTTCAGCACAGCTGGATAGTCTCCATCTACAAAAATGGGATGAGCAAACCAGCCCAGCTTGAAGTTTAGATAACGCTCAGCTGCTGCTACATCCTCAACACTTGAGGGATTATTGGGCTCTGCCCAATCTGAATTAAGAGCAATGCCCACTTTTCCACCTTGCAGAATTCTGTAATTATCATTATAAATATGCCAAGCTTCCGCATGAGATTTTAGAATATTGTGCGTCACCTGCAAAAACAAACATAGAATTATCACTTTCTAAAATCATAAAAATATATGGTACTTTCTCAGATTGATAGACACACCTTGTAAGATGCGATTATTGGGTCTTTCACTCTTGGGGGATGTTCCCCTGTTCCATATCCCAAGTTGCTCACTGCCCACGGGCTGCCGAAGGTGATCCATGTTTTTACTCTGTCTCCATAATGAGAGAAGCAGAAGTCAGAAAATTCTTTGAAAGCTTCCACAATAGAGTCGTTTTCCCAACCGCCTAAATCCTGCAGAGCTTGGGGAAGGTCCCAGTGAAAGAGGGTAACAGTGGGTTGGATGCCGGACTGTAGGAGTGTATCAATCATCTTGTCATAATAAGCAACACCCTTTTCAAGCAAACTTTCTTTGCGTCCAGTGGGGAAAATACGAGCCCAGGAAATTGAGAACTGATAATTAGGTGTCTTCATGCCCCTAAGCAGATACACATCATAGTCCACCTTGTAATAACTATCACAGGCCAAATCAGTGGTCTGGTTATTAAAGACATGACCCTCATGACTAAATCGGTCCCATATGGTCTCACCCTTCCCGTGTTTAGCCCATCCACCCTCCACTTTGAAACTCTCACTGGAGATGGACCATTCAAAACCACCTGGGAACGAACCGCTCAAGAACTGATCGCGCTCAGCTTCGGTTTGACTTTTGAATTTCTCCCAGACTGTTTGATAAGACAATGCAGAAGCTGATTCCTGATGGGAGACTTTCTTAGTATTTTCCATCTGCAAACTAAATGAGAACATATTTGTTATGCTGACTTAAGTAGCTATTATATACTGATATATGTAACTTTTTGGTCTCAACTTTACCTTTTAAATGTTTCTTCTTGATCTAGCTTCTCAAAAAGATGAGAGTCCTGTGGCTCTGCATTGCTGTAGCACCAAAAAACAGCCAACAAAACAAGAGAAAGAAATCCCTTAAGGACCTTCATCATGACTGTTTGACTGTTCTGTAAAAGGGAAGAGTTTTCAAAGCTCTTTATAAGTACTACTGCTAATCTAAGTGGGAGGCATACATATTTGCATCACAATCGTGCAGTTTAACTTTAATCTTACTAGTGATACAGTTTATGGCAGTCATTAAGTTTATCATATGGACTAGTGGTCAGGCTCTTTGACAAAAAATTAAACTGGTATGAAAAAGCATAAAATGCATTTCCCTTTAAATTATGATGTGGGCAAATAAATCAAAGTTTGTTTTCTTTTAAATTAGATTAGTTTTTAATGCTTTTGTGTAGGAGGAAGTACTTTCCCTCCATGCAATATGAAATATCTTTTGTTTTCTTGCAGCTGTGCTTTATTTTCTGGGCTGCTCTCTTTAGTGTATTAATGTGCTCATTATACCATGTTGTCTGACTGTTTTCCTTAATCTTCTTTAAGCATAAAAGGATCAACCGTGTCTAATGTGCTAGAAAAGAAGGGATTCCATAGTTACTGTTACAATATCAAGTTTTTCTGAGCTATTGGATATGCTAAGGAATTGAGACCAATCAGGAAGATTATTTACAAAACAGTCTTTTGTCATTGGAATGATGGTTCTACCATATTTGTAACAAGGAGTTTGATTTGCAGCTTTAGCTTTAGCTTTCATATGGAGTAAACACGAGACTGGATAATGATCTGAGATACCATCACTCTGCAGCAGAATTTCAATGCCATTGACATCAATTCCATATGATAATATTAAATCTAAAGTATTATTATGACAATGAGTAGGTCCTGACACATGTTGTCTAACATCAGTAGTGTTAAGAATGTCTATAACTGCATCCCAATGCATCTTTTTCATTATCTACATGGATATTAAAATTGGCTACAAACAGCCAGTACAAACGTCAGTAGGAATTTATTATTGACACTTACTCTAGATAATGTTATATAAAGCAACTTACTGACTTCTGTGATATAACTGACTTCTGTGATATAACTGACTACTGTGACATAACTGACTTCTGTTTGATTCCTGACCTGGGCCCAATTAGTCAAGTACAAACAATAAGACTATGAGCCATATTTCTAGAGAGAAGAGTGGCACTGATACGATGATCACAGCTACCGAAAGAGTTTATAGGTGGCGATGGATATAAGAGTAGGATTACACCAAATGCTGTACCACTGATTTTATCCCACAAGGAATGATAAAACGATGTGCAATTTTTAAATAACTTTCATGGGTTTTTTACTACAAATTTCAGTAAGAGACATAATTTATGTTATTTTAAGCCATACAAGTCTTAATGTCATGAACTGTACCGCTGTGGCTCCCTCTACTCTCCGCTAGAGGGAGCCTTCACATGCATTGGACTATTTACTCACTACATTTCCCATAACACCTTTCTCATGAACTTCCTGTGTCCTCTCACCTCTCACCTGTCAGCCATCTTGCTTCTCACTGCATAAATAGCCCGGTTCACCACAGTCACTTCGCAAAGTCTCAACTAGCCCAGTCTGTTAATTCCGAGCATTTTCCTAGTCCTTGTTTTCCCGTTGTTTCGACCCCCGTAGTTTCCTCGTCCTTGATCGTTCGCCGCCTACCTTTTGACCCCCCCGCTTCGTCTCCCCGACTATTCTTTAGATTATCTGTTTTGCTCCCGATTGCTCCTGTTGACCCAGTGCCTGCCTGACTCTGAGTGTGAATAAAGGTTTGCGTATGGAACCGCACGCTTCCTGTCTCTTCCTTGGGGTTATCGTTACACTTAATACCTATGGTTCCCTTTAATATTATTTTTAGTGATCTCCGACTGGTGAAATCGAACATCTTACTGAATTTACGTTTAGCATTAGCCAGCACTTTTAAATTTGCCAAGATGTCAGGCCCTGGCTCCTGGTAAACATTGGACTATGGTGGCTGGTGTCTCTAAAATTGCCAATAACTAGGACACTTTCATCAGGTTTCTCAGTGTGTGCGGCACTGAGTGGGGAGAACCTGTTTAACCTTTTATCGGGCAAAGAATCATAATTGGTAACTTAATTGAACATTTACAATGGTGTTTACATGCCTCTCCATGAGCTTGTATAAGCACACGGATTTCTCCTCTCCAATCAACAGATATCAGTCTACTTCACAGACACCATAACATCTGACCAATCAGGAGTTGCCCGGGATGTTTCAAGGTTTCAGAATATGCAAAATGCGGATCTACGCTTCTATGAATTCCCACAAATCAGCATTGAAACAAACAGTCATAAATTAATGAAACACAAACATTATATGGTTGAAAATAAATGAAATGTTAAGAAAGACGTTATGTAGGATTTCTAGAAATTAGTGAATGTTGTGGCATGAAAAATGATGTGACCATTTTTAGATATACACCCCTTTCAGGTAAGACTAGCGCTAGTGACAGTATGTCCATTTTTAGACATATGCCTGATGTGTCTAGTAAGCCAAAATTGTTGTTGTGCCAGCTGACCCTGCCATCAGTGACGATGAGGGCTCCAACGAGGAAGATGATGACGTGGCAGTAAAATACATATGCATTATCATGAGTTGACGTTGTGTTACTACAAATCTGCATTTAGGTTATTAACAGACCAAAGTCTGGTCTAGGTGGAGCATAGGGCAAAAATAGGAATATTTGGCATGACCAAATCAAAACTGTTATCAAACAAAGTAATATTGGTTGGCTTACGTCTATAGTAGTGGCCATGACCTTTGACAAGAGATAGCATTAGTACATTCAAGTACACTCTGAAATTATATAGATTACATTGTATCCATGTTACCACAAATCTGCATTCAAGTTAGTAATTGACTAAAGTCTAGTTGAAATGGAGCATGCTAACTGAGATTTTAGAGATCTAGCTAACACTTGGTATTAGTTCAAGTGTACAGACTTTAAAGGCCAAAGGGAATTTTTGGATAGGTCAGGGGTTCTCAATTCCAGTCCTCGCCCCCACGCCCCTCTGTGATGGTACAATGAGACATCTCTTATTAGTGGATCTCAGACTTCTGGAGGGAGAGTAGATTAGTAATAGTGAGTGGAGGTAGGCGGGTATTGAGCCTTGTTCTATATGCAATCATCAGTGTCTTGAACTTCATGCAAGCCGCAACAGGCAGCCAGTTATATCTATAATGGTGGTCATGACCTATGACTAGGGATAATGTTGCTTTATTCAAATGTATACAGATCTATGGGGACTAAATAAAAGTACTTTTATTTGCTTTATTCTATGTTTTCTTAAAGGTTATTGACCTAACTGAAGCTAACATTACCTAACCGAAGCTAACAGAACCCAACTGAAGCTAATTTAAGCTAGCTAAAACTGTGAGCCTTTTAGTTTGTCTGAGACTCAAGGTACTGGTGCTTGCCTACAAGACAACCGCTGGCACTGCACCAGAATACCTAAACTGTCTAATCCAACCTTATGTCCCTTCCAGAAGCTTGCGTTCTGCAAATGAACGACGCCTTGTGGTGCCATCCCAAAGAGGCTCAAAATCACTTTCACGTACCTTTTTGTGGACTGTTCCCAGCTGGTGGAATGACCTACCCATCTCAATTCGATCAGCTGAGTCATTGGCCATCTTCAAAAAACGTCTGAAAACCCATCTTTTTCGGCAGAACTTGACCAATTGACACTAGCTCTTTCCTACTCTTTTCAGTTTTCTATATTTATATAAAAAAAAAAAAAACCCTTGCAAGACTTATCGTGTTTATCTAACTGAAATTTGCCACAGCACTTATACACTGTCGCTCTCTTGTTGCTCTGATTGCTTCTATTGTAAGTCGCTTTGGATAAAAGCGTCTGCTAAATGACTAAATGTAAATGTAAATGTAAGACGGCTGAAGAGGCAGTGGGGAAATCAAGTGAGCAGCTTAAGAAGGACAGGACAGCTGCAAAAATCATCTTTACCAGACAAGGTAATTTCCTTAATAGAGAAGCAGATAGATTAATAGAAGAGGAGCTCAAGGAAGAATATAAGAAGCTCTCACTTGCTGCTAAAGTTTTTTAGTCTAATGATGATTACAAGATTGCTGATATAGAAGCTGATGCAAGCAAAGAGGAAGAAGCGGTACTTTCAGTGAAGCAGTAAACATTAATGACTATGAAAACTATGAAGCGCTAATCAGTTTTCTTACAAAACTTGTCAAAGAGGTGATTGTAGCTTTATCACATTAGGAGAAATGGACTCAGATGCTGAAAGAAATGCCTTAGAAGGATGTGTGAAAAAAACTCAAAGCAAGCAGCAAGAAAGGATGAGTTTGCTAGAGCTCAGAGAATTGCTGAAGATACATCAACTACAAATCTCAACACAACAATAATGATAAACACTGCATCACTCACAACTAAAGTCACACCACTTGTGAGAATAAAACCAACAACATTGCCTGTGTTCAGCGGAAGTAAAATATATTTTTTTATATCACTGGAGGAAGATTGGGAAAGCGTAAATTGTAAACTATATAGTGTAAATTGATAAGATTGTAAAAGATTTAAGACTGTCCTCTTATAACAAAGCTGAAGATATATTCAGAGTGCTTGTGAATCGGTATGGTAAGAACTGGCTTGGTCTAATGAGGGCTCCTGGAAGTGACGTTACATCAGGTAATCACTTTGGCAATCTTCTTGAGTTCTTAAAAAAAGACGACGTGATCATCTGAAAGTAATTGAGAATGGGGAAAGGAATAAAAGGAAGCTAGAAATAAGTCATGCATTTACTAGATCTACAAAGACTGTATTGCCTGGAAGTGTGTGCACTGTGTGTGGATCTAAGAGGCACAAAGGGAAAATCTTCTTCTGCAAAAAGTTTAAAGAATTAAAGCTTGGTGAAAAAAGGTAATCCTGAGAAAGTTTGGAGTGTGCAGGAAGTGCCTGGGGCATCATGAAGATGACAGTAAATGCATAAAAGCTTTTCTGTGCAGAAGCAAGGATTGCAGAGAAGGATTGTCTACAGATCATCACTACCTCATGTGTCCCAGATGGGAGGCCAATCTGGAGTTTGAGGCCCACACAGGGTAAAAATTGTAGGAGAGATCTTATCTTGTGGGATATCATCTAGCAGTTGTCACTCACCTAAATGAGGAACACAGAAATTTATAAGAGGATAGCTATGTGGATGATATCCTTAAGTCTCATAACAATCAAAGCAGACTTGTCAAGATAGTGAAGGGACTTGAGGAAATCTTGGAAGCTGGTGGATTCTTATTGAAAGTATGGGTCTGGTCTGGGCAAAGTGGGAGGTATGGATCTGAAAAGACAACAAGAGAGTCTCCAAGCCTGATTCCAGAAAAACATATTGTGCTTCCTAATCAGCTGAGTGAAGAGGATAACAAAGCCTTAGGTATTAGGTACCTAGCAAGAGAAGGTAAGTTGTATGTTATGACCTCTGTCAACTTTTCTAAGAGGAAAAATTAGTTAAGGACAGAGCAAAACCTCCTTGAAGAGGAAGTGAGCATGAATACTCCAAATCCCTTGACCAGAAGACATCTATTAGGTCTGGTGAGTTTATGACCCTATTGGCCTTGTTATACCAGCTAAGCAGAAAGGCACAGTTCTCGTTAGGAAAGCATTCCAAAAAGCTGACATGGCATACATGGGACACAGCATTCTCTGAAAGTATATGAGTAGAAGCTATTGAGTTGTTCACCAGTCTAAAACCTCCAAATTGGAGAGGAAAGCCGCTGGGGTTACGTTCTTCGATGGAAGTGATAGGACCTACGGAGCAGTGTTATATCTCAGATGGAATTCAAGCCAAGGGATAAATGTCTAGTTAAGTCTAAAGTCTAGTCAAGCTGACTCCACTGGAATTGAAGGAGGATCCCATAAAAGCTGAAGTTTTTTACGTATTTGCAACACGTCTCAGAAAGTACTTCGAAAAGCATTGGCGAATAGAAGTAGAAAAGTGGTTCCATCTTGTGGACAGTCAGACAGTACTGGGAGCTACCATTTTCAGACATTTTTTGCTAAAAGGATTGGAGAGATACAGAAGGTAGGAGCTACGAGCGACTAGTGGTGGATTCCAGGGAGTTTAAACATTGCGGATATTATAACAAGAGGATCAAGCCCTAAACATCTCAACAAGGCTTCCAAACCTATTCCACTATTACCTAATGCAGCAAGGGTATCAATGTTGTTGGCTCAGGAAGCACATAATACAAACCATGATAATACAAATCAGGAGATTGCTGGAACTTTATTGAGAATGAGAAAAGTAGCATGGATGGTGAAAGGCTGAAGATTAGTTAAGGAAGTGTTCTTGTTGGCTTATAAGAGGTTCATGGCTCTGAGGGGACATTCCAAGAAGGTGTGATCTGACACTCATGTGGACTTTCTCCTGGGCTTATGAAGCCATTGCAGTTGATTATTGTAGTATAGTGCTGGACAGATTTCTTAGGAATACGTGGTAAATTTGGATCTGATCGATTCACATAGAAAAGGCCAAATCTTTCAGAATAACCCATTGTCCATTCTAGATTGTCCATTAGTGACCAGGCAGCGTAACCGCGCATGTCCACACCATCCAGCAAATACGCTAAAGAATAAAATGACATTTTGTTCAGTTAGTACAACTGAATTTTTACCAATAGTCTAAAAGTGATGCATAAAAAATGCATAAAAAATATTTTTACCTTTCAGGGCCTGATTGATATGGTTGTCATAGAAGTGGATTCGGAGAGCATCATTCAGATCTACTGGCCCTCGTTCTGATACTCCATTCTCTGTAACGAAAACAGGAGGGTTCCCATATTCATCCTTAATGAATTTCAGAAGTCTTCTGAATCCCAGAGGATTAACTTTCAACCAGTCAGATCCAGATTCCAGCCATGTACGATCACTAATAACTGCAGCACCCCTGGAATAGATGATAGCATAATAAATATTGATGCATGTTTTAAACAAATTGGGCTGAAAAAAGTGTGACGATGTTGATTAAAACTAAAAGACTACCTGTCTGCATCATAGTGCTCTTGGGTCCCAAAATCAACGTAAAAGGCTAAGACAGTGGCGTAGTGGTTGAGTCCAAAATAATCATGAGTTCCCTTAATCCTCGCTACTTCTGCCGGTGTAAATTCTGGAAGCCTGTTAGATGTCAAACACAAATGTAAAAGCATTCATAAGCATTTAAATACAAAGCTTTGAATTTCTCCTAGAAAAAGATCATATCTGTATTACCTCGATTGTGGTCGATACATTATATCGCTGAAATCTCCATTAAACACAGGATGAGCAAACCAACCCAGCATGAACTGTTTCAAGAGCTAAAAAAGAGGAGTGGTGCATTATGTATTCATGCACACAGGTATTGTTATTTTAGTATCATTGCTAAATTAACTTCAATGAACTTTTACATGTTTTTTAGCTGTTTTAATTTTAGTTAGCAATAACAAGACTGTCATGGATGCAGAAATAGTTGAACTACAAAACTGTACCTGAACTAAACGCACGGCATCATCCACATCTTCCTGTTTGTATGGGCTTCTTGGTTCAGCCCAGTCAGAGTTTATAGTTATGAGAATAATGCCACCTTGTTTTGCGCGATACACGTCATTATACACATGCCAGGCCTCAGCATGAGCCTTGATGAGGTTGTGTAGCAGAACCTGATTTTAGCAAGTGCTACATGTTCCTGGATCAACATCTTTGTTGATGATCAGATTTGAAAAAACAGTTTAAAGTTTTTGTGAAATTTAGGCTTATAATCAGTGTTTGGTGCTTGTACATCAATGTCATTAATCTATCATTTCCTCTGATTTTAGGGATTACTCATGGGTAAGGTTAGGTTTAGGTGTAGGGATGTGGTCAAGACAAAATTTTTGGATTAAAATGTTGTTCCAGGGTCAACAAAATATGTGAGGAACACATCAAACTCAGCAAAATCAGGACGTGCATATGGTGTAACGCCTGAATTATCATTTAGACCTGGACAGAAATAGAACATCGTGTTTTTTGTAAATCTGATTTGGCTTATCAGTTTCAATGTTAACAGTTAATACGGCATCATAAAATTCTCAAAGATGAATGACACCTGGTGCAAAGATTCCATGGCCATATCATGCAGTGCAACAATGTAGGGTTCATTTATAGTGATCCAGAACTTTACTTTGTCTCCCAGACTGTTAAATACAACATCAGCGTAGTCTCTGAACCTCTTGACAATGGTCTCATTCTCCCAGCCACCAACATCCTGGTGTGCTTGTGGGAGATCCCAGTGGTACAAAGTCACCTGTCATTTCAAAATGATTAATAGACTGTCAGAAATTAGTCAAATTCCCTTTTTTGCATGTAAAAAATATTTTCAAATATGTTCAAAATATTTTACCTGTGGTGTGATATTGGCTGCCAAAAGGGCATCTACTACTCTATGATAGTAGTTGAGTCCAGCTTCATTAATTTTCCTGTTTGTTCCATCTGGCATAATTCTGGGCCATGAAATAGAAAACCGGTAGTTTTTGACCCTCAGTATTTTGAGACTATTGATATCCTCATCGATCTTGTTGTAGATGCCACACGCAATGTCACCATTGTGATCCCCTGATATCTTTTCAGAAGTGTGAGCAAATTTGTCCTCTATCTGTGGAATTTGAGCATAACATGAAACAAATATCCTCATTTGAAGACACTCAGAGCAAACAGAATAGAAAAAAAGAAAAACTAGACTGTACCTGATATGCAGTGCTTGCTTTGCTCCACATAAATCCCTCTCTGAAATGTCCATATAACATGTCTACCTCCTCTGTCAGGGGAAAGCCATTATTTTTGATTATGTCGAAGTAGAGTTGAGCGGAGCGCTTTGGAGATCTTGGGCGACTTGGATGTTGAAAGTTCACATAGTGAAGTCCATAGCCAACAGTGTAGCCTTTCAGCCACTCAAAGGAGTCCATCAGAGAGGTAGCAATGTAACCATTGACACGTACACCATCCAGATTGTGTGCTAAAAAGAGAATACATGAAAATGTGTGTCAAAAACAATATAATAAACACTAGATTGCTTTTTATGCAAAAAAGTGAAACAATTTTAATAGCATTAACAGGTGTGAATTTCTTTTTTAATGTATTGATTTATGATTTCTTTATGAAAATATCCATAAGCAGATTTTATGCTTAAAGGGGTAGTTTATCTAAGAATGAAAATTCTGTCATTAATTACACACCCTCATGTTGTTCCAATCCCCTAATACTTCCGTTCATTCTCCATGTTACTCCAGTGGATGAAATGTAATTTTCTGACGCAACAGAAATGCTTTTTGTGCACCAAAAAGAGAAAAATAAACTTTTTTTCCAGTCCTTGAGAGCATCACTATCAATGTGTGTTGAAGCGAGAGTGTGACTCTCACGATACAAACTGTATGCTGCAGTACGCTGTAAGTGCTATACTGTTTGCAAGCAGAGGAATGCTGTATTACAGTACTATTACAGTAGTCTTTCCATTCCTCTGCTTGTAAAAAGTACAGTGCTTATATGGTATGGGTTGTATCGTAAGAGTCACACTCTCACATAAACACAACACACGAGTTGTGGTGCTTTCGTAGACCGGAGAAGAAGAAGCAGCTCTAGTGAACGCATGTTGGAGATTGATGCGGAAAAGAAAACTTTAAATGAATTTCTTTTTTTTTTTTTGAAGCACACAAACCATCCCTGACACTTTAAACAATTACAATTCAACCACTGGAGAAACATGGACTACTTCCATTATGTTGTTACTACCTTTCTGGGCCTCTGAAGTAAAAGTTTTCAATGGAGGGAAAGAAACCTCTTGAATTTCATTTTAAAATGTCTTCACTTGTGTTCTGAGGATGAACAAAAGTCTTGAAGGTGCGTAACAGAATTTTCATTTCTGGGTGAATCATCCCTTTAAATATGAACAGTACAGTTGGTGATTTAGAAACAGTGTCAGCTTACCCTTAAGAGCCTCATCAATATAGGTCTTCAGGAAGAATATTCGTTCACTGTCATCAACTGTTACGTCAAGGCCTGTAGCCACACCATTTTCTGTAACATAAATCTCAGGGTCTCCATACTCTTCCTTTAACCAGTTAAGAAGTCTTCTGAGCTCCCAAGCAACAGCCTTCTGCTCAATAACAGCTGTATGTATAGAGCCATCTGCATCCTCCTTTTTTACATCCTGATCAGTTTCATAAGATTCAATATCAAGTCTGCTGGTCACATGACACAGAACTTTGGTATTGTATGTACTAATGCAGAACACATCAGCTGTTCCTTGGATAAAGGCTTTGTCTTCATCAGCAAAAGAAGGCAACCGGGATTCTGTCAAGCCTTGAAGTTCACTTTTGTTCCCAACCTGCCACTTCATGGCATCAGGGTAGTCACCATTTTTAAAGATGGGGTGTGCAAACCAGCCTAGCTGGAACTGAAGGGCTCGATCAGTAGCCACCACCTCTCGAGGGACACTGACATCTTGGGGTTCTGCCCATTCAGCATTCAGACTAATGGATACCAGACCCCCTTGAGACACTCTGTATTTCTCATCATAGGTGTGATATGCTTGTGCATGAGATTTCAGGAGGTTGTGTGCAACCCTTTATGGAGCATCTCCAGGTTGCTTCACGTTAGGTGGAATTTGACCCAGTCCATATCCAGACCACGCAATTGTCTGGGGTTCATTAAATGTGATCCAAAACTTCACCCTGTCTCCAAATGTTGCATAGCAGAAGTCACAATATTCACTGAATATGTTAATCGTGTCAGGGTTGTCCCAACCAATGATGTCCTGCAAAGCCTGTGGCAGGTCCCAGTGGTAGAGAGTCACCATGGGTGCGATATTGTTTGCTATTTGATCATCTATGAGCCTGTTGTAGTAGTCCACCCCCTTCTGGTTAAGAGAGGATTTATAGCCACTAGAAAAAAAAATTGAGACCATGACAAGGAGAATCTGTACGTTTTCACTTTTAGGGCTCTCTACATGTATAGATCCGCATCTATTATATTATAACTGTCACATGCCACATTGCCATTGTCAACATTTGGGATATTACCAGGTGTTTGAGCAAAAGTATCCCAAACACCTGGTCCTTTTCCATCTGCATTCCAGCCACCTTCTACCTGATATGCTGCAGACGAGACACCCCACTGGAATCCCTCTGGAAATGTTCCATAGTGATAAAATTGTCTCTCAAACTTGGTCTGAGGAGAAAACTTTCCTCAAACAACCTTTGATTTTGAAGGAATTTCAGATGGTGGCAGACTAGGGAGTCTTTTGATCTCAATTTTATTTCCATACATTTGCATCTTATCCTTTACCACAGTAAATTTACCACTATATTACTACTCAATCACTTTTGAGTAGTAATATAGTGATGCTTTTAGGGTTCTTGGTCTGTCAGCACCTTCAAAGTAAACACAGTGCAAACCAAATCGGTGACTGTAGCCTTGAGGACCCTCAAATCTATCCGTTAGAGACTGGACTGTAAACCTCTGGATGCCAATTTAGTTTAGATAATGTTCAGCTGCTGCTACATCCTCAACACTTGAGGGATTATTGGGCTCTGCAAAAATACAAAAAATACGATCATTTTTACATAATTTGTTGAACTAATATTCAGTTCATAATATTAAAAACTTGATGGCAAAACTGAGCCAAAACATACAACTTTAATTTCTTATTTCTTAAACTGTTGTATTAAATCAGTATCACATGTGCACTTGTGGTATTCAGGACAAATACGATGGACAAACAAAAATGTGATATTGCACTTGTTGCATGTGTGATGTATTACTGTATTATATAATATAACTACGAGACAAAAATTCATACATACAAAATTTTAAGGGCATTTAACGGCACGAAAGGCTACAGGCAGGACGAGTGTGTTAAATGCTCTAGTTTTAATGCCTTGTAATTTTTGTTGTTTGTTTTCTTCTAAAAGAGATGAAAAATGTAAACAGATCTAGCAGTTTTAATGCTTTTCTGTAAGAGGAAATACTTTTCCTCCATGCAATACAAAATACCTCTTTGGTTTTGTTTTCTTACAGCTCCATTTTGTAGTATTGTACTAGATAATGATCTGGGATATCATTGCTCTGCTGCAAAATTTCAATGCCATTGACATCAATTACATATGATATTAAATCTAAAGTATGATTATGACAATGAGTAGCTCCTGACACGTGTTTTCTAACCTCAGAGTTCAGAATGTCTTTTTCATTATCTACATTGATATAAAAATTCCTTACAAATAGCCAGTACAAACATCAGTAGGGATTTATCATTAACTCTTATTACACTAGATAATGTTGTATAAAGTAATTATATAAAGCAGTTATATACTGACTTTTGTGATATAATTGACTTCACGTTGGATATAACAGACTTCTGTGATAAAACAATAATCAGGGTATCTTCTGTTCATTATTTTTTTTATTTAATATTGAAAAAAGAAAAATCACCCCTTTCCGCTGATTGGTCAACCAAACATTAAACCGTGCCGTCATCAGCTCCTCTGCAGTTCTGCACAGCAGAAAACAGTCCTGCTGGGACAGTTGTATGCATTCTTAACACGTATATTGTAACTAGATTTTTATCATTTTCTCATCAAACAAGCAGGCAAACAAATTTATTTGTTTAAATTTATAAAACCGTTTCCGCCACTGAATAAAAAGAAAAAGGTTATGGACTACTTATTATTTTCATGTTAAAATGTAAATATCAAATATAACACAAAAGGTGTTTGAGGATGGTTTGTTTGTGTATCTCCCAATCATCACTGAATAGCAATGAACTGCATTTATAAGCAAAAAAAAGCTGATGTATGAAATACACTGTGATATTTCTGATGTCAACAGCTGCCCGTCAATTTACTGCATCCACTACCAGTTCTACAAGAGATTGGCTCCGTCACAAATCAAGCCTCTGTGATGTACTCCAATTACCACCAGAGGGCCCCATCACTTGAGTACTTGCTTTTTTGATACTTTCTGATACTAATTTTATGGACTATTTACAAAACTATAGCACCCTTACTCTTTGCAATGTCTTATTATAGAGTCCACCTGTTTGTTGCCTGCCTTGACCCATTGCCTGTCTTGTGATTATGCTACTGTCCCTGACGCTGGTGTTTGTACTCTGTTTGTTTGTCCGAAGAATAACTGTTAATAAGTTGCAACTGGATATCAACTCCATTGAGTCCGCATTACAATATAACAACTGAATTACTTTATTTGTTTGGCTTATTACATCAGCATGTACAGACATAACTTTCACATGCAAAAAATTAAATCACGCAAAACAAAAAATCCACTCTATGCATTTAAAAAGAATGACATATTAAAATGAATTTCATATACACATGACAAAACTTAACTCATAATATATCACTTTGTACATATATTTTATAATAAAACCAGTTCTCATTACATTGTTAGTAAGTTAGACAATGTTAACTGATATTTTAAATAGATAATTAAGAAAGATAATTGAAAGGTAAATACTCAGGCAATTGCTGATATTTCTTAAAGAGACATATTTACAACCATTTATACAGTACTACTATAGCAAATTATATTAGGATCATTAGTAATGCAGGTATTATGTTCAGAATCTTTCTCTTTTCTGAAGGTCAATGTGTTCCTCTACAGAACGTTTTCGTTTCTTGGATGCCTTGACAAGTCCAAAAACCAGGAGCACAACAGCGACTGCTGCAATAACGGTGAGACTGAAGAGGACATTGAGGCCCAGTGTAGCATCAGAACCTGACACTTCCAAACCCAAGAAACTGACCAATAGTTCACCCTCTCCTTCACCAGGAGGAGATGGAGAAATAGTTCCTGTAAACAAGAGAAGACACAGTTGAATGGATGGATGGAGATTCAGAACAACAGGCAGAAAGACACAGAATGAAAGACAGAATGAACCAATTCACTAAAGGATAGATAGATAGATATGTACTGGGAAAGTCACCTTGAGGTTCAAGGATCTGACATTCATGTGGACTTTCTCCTGGGCTTATGAAGCCATTGCAGTTGATTATTGTAGTGTAGTGCTGGACAGATTTCTTAGGAACACGGGGTAAATTTGGATCTGATCGATTCACATAGAAAAGGCCAAATCTTTCAGAATAACCCATCGTCCATTCTAGATTGTCCATTAGTGACCAGGCAGCATAACCACGCATGTCCACACCATCCAGCAAATACGCTAAAGAATAAAATGACATTTTATTCAATTAGTACAATGTAATTTTTACCAGTAGTCTAAAAGTAATGCATGAAAAATGCATAAAAAAATATTTTACCTTTCAGGGCCTGATTGATATAGTTGTCATAGAAGTGGATTCGGAGAGCATCATTCAGATCTACTGGCCCTCGTTCTGACACTCCATTCTCTGTAACGAAAACAGGAGGGTTCCCATATTCATCCTTAATGAATTTCAGAAGTCTTCTGAATCCCAGAGGATTAACTTTCAACCAGTCAGATCCAGATTCCAGCCATGTACGATCACTAATAACTGCAGCACCCCTGGAATAGATGACAGCATAATAAATATTGATGCATGTTTTAAAAAAACTAGGCCTGAAAAAGTGCGACGATGTCGATTAAAACTAAAAAGGCTACCTGTCTGCATCATAGTGCTCTTGGATCCCAAAATCAACGTAAAAGGCTAAGACAGTGGCGTAGTGGTTGAGTCCAAAATAATCATGAGTTCCCTTAATCCTTGCTACTTCTGCCGGCGTAAATTCTGGAAGCCTGTTAGATGTCAAACACAAATGTAAAAGCATTCATAAGCATTTAAATACAAAGGTTTGAATTTCTCCTAAAAAAAAACAGATCATATCTGTATTACCTTGATTGTGGTCGGCCAGCCGCTAAACTTCTCTCTCGGATTCTGTTCTTCATTATATCGCTGTAATCTCCATTAAACACAGGATGAGCAAACCAGCCAATCATGAACTGTTTCAAGAGATAAAAAAGAGCAGTGGTGTATTGTTCATGCATACAGGTATTGTTATTTTAGAATCAATGCTAAATTAACATCAATTAACTTTTAAATGTTTTTTAATAGTTTTAGTTTTAGTTAGCAATAACAAGACTCTCATGGATGCAGAAATGGTTGAACTACAAAACTGTACCTGAACTAAACGCACGGCAGCATCCACATCTTCCTGTTTGTATGGATTTCTTGGTTCAGCCCAGTCAGAGTTTATAGTTATGCCAATAATGCCACCTTGTGTTGCACGATACTTGTCATTATACACATGCCAGGCCTCAGCATGAGCCTTGATGAGGTTGTGTCCCGCAACATATGGTGCAACGCCTGGATCATCATTTAGACCTGGACAGAAATAAAACATGGGGAGAATTTTATGATGCCGTATTACGTATAACTGTTAACACTGAAACTGATACGCTAAATCATATTTAGAAAAAACACAAAGTTGAATGATACCTGGCGCAAAGATTCCATGGCCATATCCGTGCAGTGCAACAATGTAGGGTTCATTTATAGTGATCCAGAACTTTACTTTGTCTCCCAGACTGTTAAATACAACATCAGCGTAGTCTCTGAACCTTTCGACAATAGTCTCATTCTGCCAGCCACCAACATCCTGGAGTGCTTGTGGGAGATCCCAGTGGTATAAAGTCACCTGTCAGTTCAAAATGATTAATAGACTGTCAGATTTTTTTATTTTTTATTTTTTGCATGAAAATGAAATCAGAATATTTTACCTGTGGTGTGATATTGGCTGCCAAAAGGGCATCTACTACTCTATGATAGTAGTTGAGTCCAGCTTGATTAATTTTCCTGTTTGTTCCATCTGGCATAATTCTGGGCCATGAAATAGAAAACCGGTAGTTTTTGACCCTCAGTATTTTGAGTAAATTGATATCCTCATCGATCTTGTAGTAGCTGCCACACGCAATGTCACCATTGTCATCCCCTGATATCTTTTCAGGAGTGTGAGCAAATTTGTCCCAAATGCTGAGACCTTTTCCATCAGCTCTCCAGGCGCCCTCTATCTGTGGTGTTTGAGCATAACATGAAACAAATGTCCTGATTTGAAGACACTCAGAGCAAATAGAATAGAAAAAAAATATTTGTTTAAATGTGTTAAAATAGACTGTACCTGATATGCAGCGCTTGCTGTGCTCCACTTAAATCCCTCTCTAAAATGTCCATATAACATTGCTACATCTTCTGTCAGTGGAAAGCCATTATTATTGATTATGTCAAAGTAGAGTTGAGCAGAACGCTTTGGAGATCTTGGGCGACTTGGATGTTGAAAGTTCACATAGTGAAGTCCATAGCCAACAGTGTAGCCTTTCAGCCACTCAAAGGAGTCCATTAGAGAGGTAGCAATGTAACCATTGACACGTACACCATCAAGATTGTGTGCTAACAAAAAGAGAATACATGTAAATGTGTGTCTAAAACACTATTATAAACACTAGGTCTCATTCACTAATAATTAAAAGTTAAAAAGTGTGAAAATTTCAATAGGATTAAGAGGTGTGAATTTCTTTTTTAATGTATTGATTTATGATTTCTGCATGAAAATATCCATAAGCAGATTTCTTGCTTAAAGAGATTTATCTAAGAATGAAAGTTCATTTACAGCCTAAGCAACTTTCACTTCGAAGAAAGAAACATCATGGAAGTAGCATGTTACTCCAGTGGATGAACTGTAATTTTCTGAAGCAACAGGAATACTTTTAATTGTTAGGTTTTTTTTTTTTGTTAGTTTTTTTTTTTGAAGCACACAAACCATTCCTGTCGCTTCAAACAATTACAATTTCTCAAAAGTAAGAAGTAAAAGTTCTCCAAAGTAAAAGCTGCTTCAAGTGTCAATGGAGGGACAGAAACCTCTTGAATTTATTTTAAAATATCTTCACTTGTGTTTTGAGGATGAACGAAAGTCTTAGAGGATTGAAACAACATGAAGGTGCGTAATAATGACAGAAGTTTAATTTTTGGGTGAATCATCCCTTCAAATATGAAAAGTACAGTTGGTGATTTAGAAACAGTGTTAACTTACCCTTAAGAGCCTCATCAATATAGGTCTTCAGGTAGAATATTCGTTCAGTGTCATCAACTGTTATGTCAAGGCCTGTAGCCACACCATTTTCTGTAACATAAATCTCAGGGTCTCCATACTCTTCCTTTAACCAGTTAAGAAGTCTTCTGATTCCCCAAGCAACAGCCTTCTGCTCAATAACAGCTGTATGTATAGCGCCATCTGGATCCTCCTTTTTAACATCCTGATCAGTTTCATAAGATTGAATGTCAAGACTGCTGGTCACATGACGCACAACTTTGGTATTGTATGTACTAATGCAGAAAACATCAGCTGTTCCTTGGATAAAGGCTTTGTCTTGATCAGTAAAAGAAGGCAACCGGGATTCTGTCAAGCCTTGAAGTTCACTTTTGTTCCCAACCTGCCACTTCATGGCATCAGGATAGTCACCATTTTTAAAGATGGGGTGTGCAAACCAGCCTAGCTGGAACTGAAGGGCTCGATCAGCAGCCACCACCTCTCGAGGGGCGTTGACGTCTAGAGGTTCTGCCCATTCAGCGTTCAGACTAATGGATACCAGACCTCCTTGAGACGCTCTGTATTTCTCATCATAGGTGTGATATGCTTGAGCATGAGCTTTCAGGAGGTTGTGTGCAACCCTGTATGGAGCATCTCCAGGTTGCTTCACGTTAGGTGGAATCTGACCCAGTCCGTATCCAGACCACGCAATTGTCTGGGGTTCATTAAATGTGATCCAAAACTTCACCCTGTCTCCAAATGTTGCATAGCAGAAGTCACAATATTCATTGAATATGTTAATCATTTCAGGGTTGTCCCAACCATTGATGTTCTGCAAAGCCTGTGGCAGGTCCCAGTGGTAGAGAGTCACCATGGGCGCGATATTGTTTGCTATTAGATCATCTATGAGCCTGTTGTAGTAGTCTACCCCCTTCTGGTTAAGAGAAGATGTATAGCCACTGGGAAAAATTCGAGACCATGACAAGGAGAATCTGTAGGTTTTCACTTTTAGGGCTCTCAACATGTATACATCTGCATCTATTTTATTATAACTGTCACATGCCACATTGGCATTGTCAACGTTTGGGATATTACCAGGTGTTTGAGCGAACGTATCCCAAACACTTGGTCCTTTTCCATCTGCATTCCAGCCACCTTCAACCTGATATGCTGCAGACGAGACACCCCACTGGAATCCCTCTGGAAATGTTCCATAGTGATAAAGTTGTCTCTCAAAGTTGGTCTGAGGGGAGAACTTTTCCCAAACAACCTTTGATTTTGAAGGAATTTCAGACGGCAGCAGACTAGGGAGTCTTTTGATCTCATACATTTGCATCTTATCCTTTACCACAGTTTCAGCAAATCCGTTTCTCTCAATCACTTTTGAGTAGTAATATAGTGACGCTTTTGGGGTTCTTGGTCTGTCAGCACCTTCAAAGTAAACATAGTGCAATCCAAATCTGTGACTGTAGCCTTGAGGACCCTCAAATCCATCCATTAGAGACTGGACTGTAAACCTCTGGATGCTAATTCCATCCAAATTCACAGCTGTTTGGAAAGAGAGATGTAGTTAGTGAACTTTAGATTTTATTATATAGTCTGATGTTATGGTTTGGCAAATAGTGTTTTAGGCCTGGAAATAATTAATACTATATAATGAATAATTCAAATATAACATTTTCCAAGAAATACATCAAACACTTCAGGTTTAAGTCACCAAAACGTAGTTTTAAACATTAACCAATTTTCTTAAGATGCTTACCTTTCATTGCCTCGTTAATGTAAGCTTTTAGATAGTCTACACGGTCAGTATCGTTGAACGCATCGCCATCGTATTCAGTTGGCATTCCATTTCCTGTGATGTAGATGGGCACCTTTGTGATGGACGTGTACTCTGAAGAGATGTAGTTCAATAATCTTCGAAGACCCCATGGAACAGACTGGATATGGTCGGAAACTGTGGTGGGCCATGTGGGGTCAATATGAGTCTGGAAGTCCCCAACATTATTTGGTCCAGCATCACAACTATTCAAGCTCTCACTAATCAGTCGGGAGGTGTGGTGGTTAAGTCCAAAGAAATCAGCTGTGCCTTGAATTCTTTGTTTCTCAGCCTCAGTGAAGACAGGAAGTCTTGCCACCTCTTTACCACATAAATTCTTCTTTTTCTCAATTTGTTCCTTCAGCACAGCTGGATAGTCTCCATCTACAAATATGGGATGAGCAAACCAGCCCAGCATGAAGTTTAGATAACGCTCAGCTGCTGCTACATCCTCAACACTCGAGGGATTATTGGGCTCTGCCCAATCGGAGTTAAGAGCAATGCCCACTTTTCCACCTTGCAGAATTCTGTAATTATCATTATAAATATGCCAAGCTTCCGCATGAGATTTTAGAATATTGTGCGTCACCTGCAAAAACAAACACGGAATTATCACTTTCTAAAATCATACAAATATATATGGTACTTTCTCAGATTGACATACACACCTTGTAAGATGCGATTATTGGGTCTTTCACTCTTGGGGGATGTTCCCCTGTTCCGTAGCCCAAGTTGCTCACTGCCCACGGGCTGCCGAAGGTGATCCATGTTTTGACTCTATCTCCATAATGAGAGAAGCAGAAGTCAGAAAATTCTTTGAAAGCTTCCACAATAGAGTCGCTTTCCCAGCCGCCTAAATCCTGCAGAGCTTGGGGAAGGTCCCAGTGATAGAGGGTAACAGTGGGCTCGATGCCGGATTGTAGGAGTGTATCAATCATCTTGTCATAATAAGCAACACCCTTGTCAAGCAAACTTTCTTTGCGTCCAGTGGGGAAAATACGAGCCCAGGAAATTGAGACCTGATAATTAGGTGTCTTCATGCCCCTAAGCAGATACACATCATAGTCCACCTTGTAATAACTATCACAGGCCAAATCAGCAGTCTGGTTTCCAGAGACATGACCCTCATGGCTAAATCGGTCCCATATGGTCTCACCCTTTCCATCTTGAGCCCATCCACCCTCCACTTTGAAACTCTCACTGGAGATGGACCATTCAAAACCACCTGGGAACGAACCGCTCAAGAACTGATCGCGCTCAGCTTCAGTTTGACTTTTGAATTTCTCCCAGACTGTTTGATAAGACAATGCAGAAGCTGATTTCTGATGGGAGACTTTCTTAGTATTTTCCATCTGCAAACTAAATGAGAACATATTTGTTATGCTGATTTAAACAGCTATTTTATATTGATATATGTACCTTTTTGGTCTCAACTTTACCTTTTAAATGTTTCTTCTTGATCTAGCTTCTCAAAAAGATTAGAGTCCCGTGGCTCTGCATTGCTGTAGCACCAAAAAACAGCCAACAAACCAAGAGAAAGAAATCCCTTTAGGATCTTCATCATGACTGTTTGACTGTTCTGTAAAGGGGAAGAGTTTTCAAAGCTCTTTATAAGTACTACTGCTAATCTAAGTGGGAGGTATACATAATGTGTGACAGTCGTGCAGTTTAACTTTACTCTTACTAGTGATACAGTTTATGACAGTCGTTAAGTTTATCATATGGACTAGTGGTCTTGGCTGTAATAAATAAATTAATAATAAAAAAAAAAAGATAATTTTTGACAATCTGTTGAACTGATATTTGGTTCATCATATTAAAAACTTAATGGCAAAACTGAGCCAAAACAGACAACTTTCTTATTTATTAAACAGTTGTATTAAATCAGTATCACATGTGCATTTGTGGTATTCAGAACAAAAACAGCACTTGTGATATTGCACATGTTGCATGTCTGATATTGCATAACTGTATTATATAATCTAAATATGACACCAAAAAAATCATAAATACTAAATTTTAAGGGCATTTAACGACATTATAGGCTACAGGCATGGCGGGTGTGTAAAATGCATAAATTTTAATGCCTTATGTTTTTGTTATTTGTTTTCTTCTAAAAGAGATGAAAAATGTAAACAGATCTAGCTGTTTTTAATGCTTTTCTGTAGGAGGAAATACTTTTCCTCCATGCAATACGAAACACTTCTGGTTTTGTTTTCTTCCAGCTGCTCTCCATTTTCCAGGCTGCTCACTTCAGAGCATGAGTGTGCTGTTTTTTTTAATCTTCTTTAAGTGTAATGGATCAACTGTGTCTAACATGCAAGAAAAGAGGTAGTTCATAGTTTCTGTTACAATTTCCAGTTTTTCTGAGCTATCATATATGCTGAGGAATTGACACAATTCAGAAAGATTATTTACAAAGCAGTGTTTTGTTGTAGAAGTGATGGTTCTATCATATTTGTAAAAAGGAGTTGGGTTTGCAGCTTTAGCTATATGGAGTATAGACAATCTAGATAATGATCTGCAATATCATTGCTCTGCTGTAAAATTTCAATGCCATGGACATCAATTTCATATGGTAATATTAAATCTAAAGTGTGATTATGGCAATTAATAGGTCCTGACACGTGTTTTCTAACCTCAAAGTTCAGAATGTCTGTAAATGCTTATCCCAATGTATCTTTTTCATTATCTACACTGATATTAAAATGATCAATTATTACACTAGATAATGTTATATAAAGAAATTTAAAAGCAGTAAAGCAGTTATATACTAACTTCTGAGATATAACTGACTTCTGTGATATAGCCGACTTCTGTGATATAATTGACTTCACGTTGGATATAACAGACTTCTGTGATATAACTGACTTTTAAGGCATAACTGACTTCTGTGATATAACAGTGATCAGGGTATCTTCCATTCATTCATTTTTTAATTTAATATTAAAAACAGAAAAATTGACCCTTTTTTTACTGATTGGTCAACCAAACATTAAATCGTGCCGTCATGAGTTCTTTCGCAGTTCTGTGCAGCAAAAAACAGTCCTGCTACTACATTTGTATGCATTCTTAAAGGCATTCTCATTGTTGCCAAGAAGGCAGTACATGCATTAACAAACCTGTAATAATAAATTTATGTTTTAAACATAACATTTTGAACAGGAAATATAAAATGAATGACAAAATTAAACGATTCTTGGAATATAATAGGGTT
Source organism: Cirrhinus molitorella (assembly GCA_033026305.1). Classification (NCBI taxonomy): domain Eukaryota; kingdom Metazoa; phylum Chordata; class Actinopteri; order Cypriniformes; family Cyprinidae; genus Cirrhinus; species Cirrhinus molitorella. The sequence goes on along the minus strand of CM065122.1, from coordinate 8,589,218 downwards.
ATCAACCGACTGGTTCAAAACGCAGATTCATTCTGGAATAAGAATGAAGTGGCTTTCTATACTATTGGGTCATTATAAATCACTTACTCAATCGATGCGTTAAAAGAGTGATATTCATTCAGGAACAAAATACCATTCTGTAGGTTATGCCAGGAGTTGAAAAGCGGTTCTGTGTCTTTACTTAAGATATTTATTTGGCAGAAATATAAAACATAATTTTGTGAGACATCAGTTAATACTGAATATTAATGAAATAAAGTCAACATATTGTTTAAAACAAAAGCTATGACTGTTGCTTATTTACACCTAAAGTGATGGTCTGCACTTCACTACAGTGCTTTGGCTCTGCACTGTCTAGTGCATTGCATGCACTGATCTTCTTTATAATTCTCTGTGGTCATGTTGCTTTGCCACACAAACTTTGATGTGTCAGCTCAATAAAACAGGCAAAGGTGTAGGCTAGGGGTAGAACTTGTATTTCTTGCGCAGGTTGCCAAATTTATGCCTTCTCAGAAATAAGCCCTCTCTAGGCTCTGCCCGGGTATGAGCTATTCGTTAGTCATTTTGGTTGTTTGATGAGAAAGTGATAAAATCTATTTGCAATAAACATGTTAAAGGTGCTGTATGTAAGTTTTTGACTCTACTAAAGCAAAAAAATACCATAATATGTTTGCACATATTTAAGTGCTAAGTTAACATACTTGTGTATCTGAAAAACATTGCTAGTTATTCTCCTTTGAAAATGTGCATTTCGTGCCTATCTCTGTTTTGGTTTGTGTAACCCGCCCACTAACAGTTTACCCAATTATATTTTGGCACCCTGATTTGCCATTTGGCAGAAAACACAACGTATTTCATTTCAGTCATGGAAGCTGCTAAACGAAAGGGGTCCGAGTCAGAGATCGAACATTGTACCCATCTTAAAAAGTCTAGGCATCCATCTAAAAAAAGTGTATGATCAATGGTATAATAAAAGCTTTATAAATATTGGAGATGCGTTTGAGAAATGGAGAGAGCTTAAACAGACAAAGGTTTCAAAACAAATGCTGAGTTGGCTAATTTTCTCCTTGACGGGTAATTAGCTAAAGTTAGTTAGCTGATGTATTCTGGCTACATTTTAAGTAAATATAACATTCAGACAGTACTCACGTTTACACTGTATTTCGTGGTACCTTAGACAGCATGTATATAGAGACAGTGTGGCCGACTAGTGTGGAGGTGCAGACGGGTCATGGCTGTTTATCACATCTGTAACAACCGTGAGAGAAAAATACGAAAACTAAGAAATACAAATACAAAATTTTATTTCATTTACCAATACTAATTAGAAATTATTCTAACGTACATTGCTATACTCTTCTTATATTCTTTTTTTAACTATTGGGGTCTGTCTCCGGCTGCGGTAAGAGAGAACACAAGTTAGATTTAACACAAACACTATTTAGACATAAATGTGAAACTATTTATTAATTTTCTTCAGCAATGTGTTGTCGTCGGGGCAAGGAAAAAAGTAAAAATTGTAACTCCAGAGTGGATTTGCAGAGTAGAAGGCTTAGGTTTTCGGAATAACGTGCTTAACTGTCTGTGTATGTTTTATACATAAGTCATTGAGGCAGTCTCGTTTGAGAAAATTAACCTTTAGATTTCAAAGTAAGAAATAAATTATAATATTTTACACCTCACAATGAATAACAGTCTACTTCATTGCGATTACAACTGGTCCGCCTCAATGTACGCAGCCAACAAATGCGACCTCCGAAGGATGCGATGCAGCAGCAGCCTCTGAAATTAAATGCATATTCAGATTTATAAGAATCTACATAAGGTGGTTTATAATTTGCAAACAATACAAATATTGCAAACGTATATATTGGCCGATCAAATTAGTGTAAGGCTCGATGCTTTCCATGGTCAGGTACGCTTGTTCCTGTTGCTGTCGTCTATCTGGCAACCTGCGTGTTCAACATTTTGAATTTGGACTGCAATACCTAGTTCAAACACTGGGTGTCAATCCTACATACAGCACCTTTAAGAATGCATACAACTGTAGCAGCAGGACTGTTTTCTGCTGTAGAACTGCGGTTTAATGTTTGGCTGACCAATCAGTGGAAAGGGCGTTTTATTCCTGCCTACATGCAAAATTCAAGTTATTTCTTTGTTTTCTAGCCCTGAATGTAAAAACGTAAATTCAAGCATAATTCTTGTTTTTAATTTTTTTTTTAAATGGAAAAACTAAAAAAAAAAAAAAAAAAACAGTTTGAATGGAATGGAAGATACCCTGACAGGTATGTTGTGTGAGTGCGCGAGGCACCAGCGCGATCACTTGAATTTCTTTCCTTACAGTGAAAACAATTTCATACTATGTCATTTATAATCATACAGATAAGAGCAGGACATTATTCGAAATGGAAAAATATATATATTTTTATTTGTGTATATTTAAAATGATTCATCCCTTTGAAAAATAAAGAAAACAACAGAATGCGCTGCTTTAGTCTCCATGAACATCTTGAGTTCAGTTCAGTCTTGAACACAAAAACACTGCCGTGCCTACTTTTAACGTTATAAAAAGTAACAATAAGATTATTTGATGTGAAATGCATTATATAAGTTACTTTTTTTCAATAAATCACAGTATATTTTATGATAAAATACATGACTTAAAGTCCAGGAAAAGAGCCGTGTTCTCATGTTTCTTTTTTCAATATTAAATAAAAAAAACAAAACAAAGAATGATACATGGATTTATAACTGACTTCTGTGACATGTCTGTGTACTTTTGCGTCCTTTAATTTTTCATGTTTTAACCCAGAAATGAAATACGTTTCTGTTTCTTATTTAATGGTTCAAACACTGATGAACAGAATAAGCATACAAAAACTCATTTTCATTATTCAAAGTTTGTTTTTCATTAAAAATGTAAAAAAAATTATATGAAGCTTGTTTTTTAGTGTATAAATGCTAAATCTTTTTTAGCGTCTCTATACGCAGATGCTACAACTCTCACGCTACTGACGTGTCTACCGTAACTGCTTTGTGGAAGTCTTACATGTAGCCCATGAAATACTCATTATATTTCCAGTGGTGAAGTGCAGAGTATAAGCAAGTAAAGCGTGTGAATAAATGCAAATATTATCTAAAGACACCCATCCGGCCCGCGAAGGAGTTTTTAAAAATACTAAATTTGGGTAACTGTTTGGGTTAAGAATTACTAATTTGATGCAATATAAGCGAACGCCATTTGATGGCAGTATAGCCTGCGGTACAGTTAATGTTAACGCCTACAAGAGATGAATGATTTCGGTAGTTAATTAGTACAAAAGAGTCTGGCGAAAAAAAAATAGACTCTGAATGTTGTGTGTTCAAGGAAAAATGGACAACAGAATACCAATATCGGACAGAAGGCGGTATGTCTATAACCTCAGTCGTCATTTTTTTAATCCAGCATTCGAATTATGCTGTCAACCTGTCACCTACAGAACAGGCAAACAAAGCTTTAAAACTTGCCACAAACTTAAAATCCCAGCAAAATACATTTACAAAACAGTGCTCTATTCAAGAATCTGTAACAAATGCTAGTTATGTAGTGGCACATAAAAATTGCAAAGCACTGCAAGCCTTTTTCGGAAGGGAAATTTGTGAAAGACTGTATGCTGGAGACTGCTAACATACTTTGTCCTGGATCCAAAAGTCAGTTTGAGAAAATTAGCTTATCACAGAGAACAATTACCAGGCACGTGGAAGTAATTGCAGATGAGCTGCTCTCCGAAATAAAAAAAAAGCGGATGGCTTCAGTCTTTTTTCTATCGCACTTGACAAAGTATTGACATCACAGACATTGCTCAACTTTTGATTTTTGCCAGAGGAATAAACTAAAATTTTGAAATAACAGAAAAACTCCTCGGGATGAAATCAATCATGGGAATGACCAGGGGAGTGGATTTGTATGACGGTGTTTCCGTCTGCCTGGAAAAAAAATAACCTGCCGTGGAGAAAGCTGACAAGTGCCACAACAGATGGATCGCCAAATCTAACACTGGACTGCTAAAAAGGTTACAAGACAAAGTAAAAGATGAAACCCCGAACTCAGAAGAACTGATATTTCTTCGCTGCATGATACACCAGGAAGCTTTGTGTGTTGAAGCTGGAAAATGTTGTCAAAGTGGTTGTGAAGCTTGTCAGCTTTATATGGGCAAGAGCGCTGAACCACCAGTTCATTCAGCTGCTTAACGAAATGGAGGCAGAGCACCATGACCTCTTGTACCATTCAAATGTGCGCTGGCTAAGTCTCTCAGCGTGTCTGAAACACTGAGGCATCTGAATGATCTCAATTTGAGACTTCAGGGAAAGGACGTTTTTGTGCATGAACTGTACAGCAATGTGAAAGCGTTCAAGGCCAAACTTGTACTGTTCTCCAGACAGATATCCAGCCGAAATTTCGCTCATTTTCGTACACTGACCGGACGTTGGCACACCAATAACACAGTCTCGCATTGAGAGGGTACAGCAGCACTTTGATCAACCTACTTGTAAGATTAATCCTATCGCTTCACAGACTTTGCAAAAATTGAGACTGAGCTTGAACTTTATTTTTTGACAGCGAGAAAGCACCACCAGACACACAACTGAACAAACCTACTCATGATCTACAAATCAAATTTAACAAACAACCACTTGTCAGCTATCCTGAGGAACTCTACATAAAAGATCACTCCAGACTTTGCCACCCTTGCAATTGTAACCAGTATAAAAACTATTCATTTCATATATATATAGAATTACACAAAAATGTTCATACGTGTACCTGATATGCCTACCTGTGCGTTGGTGTGCATCTTCCCCTTTAAATTTCTGCCTGAAATATTGGCCTTAATTTCCTGTCTTCGCACCTCCTCTTCCCTTTTCTGCCCTGGCTCAGCATGGGAGAGGTGGGTTTCTAATGAGCACTGATTAATCTAATTATATCTTTCTTTTAAATCACTTTTGTACTTCAATCTGTCATCTAAATCATATATGTGACATTATTTCTCAGGTATATTTGATTATTTTTGTATTTTCGCCAAGCTTGGTCACTTTTATGTCTTCCGTGAACCCGAAGCGCATGCTAATTGCATTGCATTCTATATTCATGTTTCAGAAATGTGAAAGGGCGAACTGATGCGGTTTATAAACGCCATTTATGTCTTTCTATCAGGTATGCTGTTTGTTACAAATGTTAAATTTTATTGTTTTAGTGTTTTCTTTCTCTCTGCTCTTTTCTGCCCTGGCTCAGCATGGGAGAAAAATGTGAAAGGGCGAATTGATGCGGTTTATAAACGCCATTTATGTCTTTCTATCAGTAAAGAGTCGAACTGCCAGCCGATGTCCGAGTGGTTTTTCCATGTAAATCACAACGCAGATTAGACCGGTTACACAAGGAGAGGGGACCAGGCTCATTGTTCACATTAACACACTCATAACCATGACTTGGAAAGACAAAGACTAAAGTTCTCCTTAAGTTTTTATCAGACAGTTTTATGATGATTGATATGTAGCATTGTAAATGCGATTGTCTGTTGTAAATTTGTCTCAATAATAGATATTAAATAAGAACTTTTGTTTAATGATAATGTGACAAATGTTTATGTCAGATAATATTTTGCCCACATCTGGTTTAAACAGTAAGCTCAAAACAGCATATACAAAGAAAACCCTACGGATTTCATCAGAGATTTGGGTGAGTCACGTCCAGATGCCAGTAAGTTATTATTTTTTAGTGTGTAGCCTATTTGGCTTAAAAGCACAAGGATTTAGGCCTGTACAATTATACATTTATTTTCTGTTGATTTCTTGAGTGTTTAAATAGCAAATGGGAGTGCTGGTCTGAAAACGAGGTGCGCTGTTGGGGCGTTGCTATTTTGAGGCAACTGAAATAGATCAGCTGAGCCACTGAACAACTGAAACCTGGTCTAAAATCAATGGCGCAATATTATTTTTTTGTTAGTAATATGCACATGCACTCTGCTTATTACAATTAAAATTTTTAATTTATCCTGGCTCTTCCAAGCTTTATAATGGTGGTGGATAGTAGCTGATATTCCGTCGTTTTATCCATTGTAAAAACTAACCCATACACCTCTGGGGGGTTAACACATGTCTTCTGAAGCAGATCCATGGGATTTTATAACAAAAATATTTCTACTTTTAAAATGATAAATGCAAATATTTGACTTCCGGCAACGGCGTACGCGTGCTTGCGTTAGTCGAGATCCAGCTTCTTCCTTGACTCGATGTATGACGTAAGCCGCATTCGTAGTGTAAGCTGTGATGAGAATAAACCAACGAGGATAGAGCAATACTAAACGCCGGTAACGAATTAAAAGTCGGAAAAGAGAAGTTAAAAAAATGACAGCGGATTTCACTATAAGAGGAACTCAACTCACGAATGCGCATACGGTCGCTGTAAGTCAGTGATTTGAGTTTCTAATTTAAAAAATATATATATTTTTGTTATAAAAACCCATGGATCCGCTTCAGAAGACATGTGTTAATCCGGATATATGCGCTTTTTGGAGCTTCAAAATATTGGCTACTATCCCTACCATTATAAAGCTCAGAAGAGCCATGATACATTTTAAAACAACTCTGACTGTGTTTGTCTGGAAGGAGAAAGAAACCTAGGATGGCTTGAGGGTAAGTAAATTATGGGGAAGTTTTCATTTTTAGGTGAACTATTCCTTTAAGCCTCGGTCACGCTACACGATTTTAGGCCGATTTTGTTGTAGGGTGTCCTGGGGATTCGTATACAACAATGAGCGTCGGGACGCAAGATTCGAACGTTTCATCTCGTGTAGTGTGTCATAGTGCACGACACGTCTGCTATGCTTCACGACGTCAAAACAGAAAGACTAGCATATTTATTTATATATTTTTTTTACATCGTACATGACAAGTTACGTCACATATGTAACACTGGCCAATAGGAGCACAGAAAAGCATTCGAAACATGCCAAAACGAAAGAGAGAGAGAGACAATGGTATCAGTCCTGCTAACGTTAGGTGGATTTTTACAATGAAGGAACTGTTCGTGGAGCTACGGCAACAATACTCCCGCATTTATGATGAAGGACTACTGCGACAGAGAGAAAAAGGTAAAATAAAAACTATTTACCTCAGTTCTCTTTGACAGTCCATGCGGTCCTCTTCATGCAATAAATACGTGTGTCCGATGTCAGGTTTTCTTTCTTTTTGGGTCTTTTCTGAAGACGGCAAAACGCTGTTTGCTAGCCATTGTTTGTTTACGCTCATAGCACCTTCTGCCTGGTCCCGCTGTATAGATGACAGCATGCAAGTCGTTATTGACGGCATGCGATGAATGGTCCGGTAGCATCGTATAGTCTGACATGTTTCTTGTTCACAACACAAGTCAACATCGGACACAGTGACTGTCGTAACCGACAAAAAAATTGTGTAGTCTGACCGGAGCTTAACTTGTTTATATAATATGTATACACGGCAATTTCGCAGGACTCTGCCATGTCAATTTTAAAAATCATATTTGTATTAAGTCTGCATTGTTCCAAAGATATCTCTAGTTCCCAGCTGAACATGCAGAAGAATAATTACTAAATTGTCCAAAGAAAACTTGTTTAAATCGACATGTTTATATATTTCTTTATATATAATTTGTGCATTTTTCAAATGTTTATTAAAAATGCAAAGAAATCATTAACAAAAATCTGAAGTCAATATTTTACTTTTTCGGGCAACATTTTGTGTGTATGGTTCTAATTTCAATTTTGGTATTCAGCATAGCATTTAAAAATATAATAATAATTATTTTTAATTTTTTTCCGTCATGGTTAAATAACGAAAAACAAACTGACGCAAAATCACACGGACCCATAACTGACTTCTGTGACATAACTGACTTCTGTTATATAGCTGACTTCTGGCTTCCTGAGAGTTGGAATAGATATCCAACTAGATAGATAGATAGATAGATAGATAGATAGATAGACAGATAGATAGAGGTCACCTTCAGGTTCATGGATTTCACATTCATGTGGACATTCTCCTGGGCTTATGAAGCCATTGCAGTTGATTATTGTAGCTTATTATTATTGATTATTGATGTATTGTAACTAAAAATGGTCACTTGTTCATATATTTTGTATTTTCTGTATGGTAAATGACACGTAGCGCAGTATAAAGGGATTAAGTATAAATATGCTTTTCTTTGGGGCAAATGAAGTCTGGTTGACACACAATCCTCAGCAGTGTGCACACAGCCTGCCCTGGTCCAGAGAGACAATAGCACAGAGCGGATCATATGCATGAGTCAGCAGACCATAAAACACAGCAGGATATAGAATATCATATATCAGATATCATATAGAAAATGCAATATGCAAATTATGTCTGTCATACACTGTCAAATGTCCACCTCTACCGCACCCCCATGAAATCCAAGAGGTGGTACATGCAGATGTTTGAATATGTAATAGATCTCTGCCTCACGAATGCCTGGATCATGTACAGGCGGGACATCAAGGTTCTTGCTGTGGATGGCCTGTTGTTAAAGAACTTCTGGATCCAGGTGTTCAGGAGTTGTAGCTGCCAGAGCCCAGTCATGTCTCGACCCCTAAGGAGATCATCATTTCCATGTAACCCTAGCTAATACCCCCAAGCCTGTCTGGGGACACCGCAGCTACATCCCAGATGATTCTGTGTGGTTTGACATGCCCCTGTTCCATGCCCCTTTCTACACCAACCGCCAGCGATCACGTTGTGTTACCACAAATCTGTGTTTAGGTAAGTAACAAACTAAAGTCTAGTTTAGGTGGAGCATAGGGCATGCCAACTTAGATTTTAGAGCTCTGGCTAACACGTGGCATTGGTTCAAGCATACTTTGGCTGTAAACATTAAAAAGGTCATTTTGGTTTGGGACAACAGAATGTTACTCAACCAACCTAGACAGGGTGAGCATTACCTCTGTTTATAATCTTACTGTAGCATAGTGTACATGGGAAACCATGACATGGCCAAATCAAAACTGTTATCAAAGAAAGTAATATTGTAGTAATATTATTACGTCTATAGCAGTGGTCATGACCTTTGACAAGAGATAGTGTTAGTACATTCAAGTACTCTCTGAAATTATATAGATTACATTGTATCCATATTACCATAAATCTGGTTAGTAATGGACTAAAGTCTAGTTGAAACAGAGCATGGGGCACACTCACAGAGATTTTAGAGATCTAGCTAACACTTAGTATTAGTTTAAGTGTACTTAGACTGTAAAGGCCGAAGGGAATTTCTGTTTAGGTCAACTGAATGTTGTTCTATCAGCTTAAATGTGGTTGGGTGGGTCTTACTTCTGTTTATTGTAATATTGTTCTAGCTAAGCGTACATAGGAAATCATGGCATAACCATACCAACACTATTATCAGAGAAAGTAATGGTCAGCTTATGTCTATAATAGTGGTCATGACCTCTGACTAGGGATAATGTTGCTTTATTCAAATGTATACAGAACTATGGGGACTAAATAAAAACACTTTTAGAACAGAGGGGGGCAAACTACGGCCCGCAGGCCATATATGACCCGCTGAACACTTTCGTCCGGCCTGCGAGGGAGTTTTTTAAAAATGCTAAATTTGAGTAACGGTTTGGGTTAAGAATTACTAATTTGATGCAAGTGAACTCCATCTGATGGCAGTATAGCTCGCGGTACAGTTAATGTTAGCTACAGTAGAAGAAAGCTTTCGGTAGTTAATTAGTGGAAATGAGTCTGGCAAAAAAAAGAAAAGTGGACTCTGAATGTTGTGTGTTCAAGGAACAAAATACTTCACCAGTTTCGGACAGAAGGCGGTATATCTGATATGCCAAGAAAGTTTTGCGGTTTTTAAAGAGTGCAACCTCAGTCGTCATTTTTCAAGCCAGTATTCGAATTATGCTGTCAACCTGTCACCTGCAGAAAAGGCAAACAAGGCTTTAAAACTTGGTGCAAACTTAAAATCCAAGCAAAGTACAGTGCGCTATTCAATAATCTGTAATGAAAGCTAGTTATGTAGTGGCACATAAAATTGCAAAGCACAGCAAGCCTTTTTTAGAAGAGGAATTTATGAAAGACTGTATGGTGGAGACCGCTAACATACTTTATCCTGGTTCTAAAAGTCAGTTTGAGAAAATTAGCTTATCGCGGAGAACAATTACCAGGCGCATGGAAGTAATTGCAGATGAGCTGCTCTCCGAAATAAAAAAAAGTGGACGGCTTCAGTCTTTTTTCCATTGCACTTGACGAAAGTACTGACATCATGACACTGCTCAACTTTTGATTTTTTGCCAGAGGAATAAACTAAAATTTTGAAATAACAGAAGAACTCCTCGGGATTAAATCAATCATGGGAATGACCAGGGGAGTGGATTTGTATGACAGTGTGAGTGTCTGCCTGGAAAAAAACAACCTGCCATGGAAAAAGCTGACAAGCGTCACAACAGATGGATCACCAAATCTAACCAGTAAAACCACTGGACTGCTAAAAAGGTTACAAGATGAAGTAAAAGACAAAACCCTGAACTCAGAAGAACTGATATTTCTTCACTGCATCATACACCAGGAAGCCTTGTGCCAAAATGTGTTGAAGCTGGTCTCCAGACAGATATCCAGCTGAAATTTTGCTTATTTTCCTATGCTGACCAGACTAAGCACACCAATAACACAGTCTCGCAATGAGAGGTACAGCATCACTTTGATCTTCCTGCATGCAGAATTTTCCTGTCGCTTAACAGACGGGAAAATTCCCAAACATTGAAAAGCATGCCCAAAGAATGCTTGTTTTATTTGGATCCACATACAATTGAAGACAAAATTATTAGCCCCCCTGTGAAATTTTACATTTTTTTTTATTTATTTCCCAAGTGATGTTTAACAGAGCAAGAGAATGTTTTGACAGTATTTCCTATTATTTTTTTCTTCTAGAGAAAGTCTGATTTCTTATAGTTGCTTGAATAAAAGAATTAGAAAATAAATAAATATAAATAAATAAATAAACTGCTAAGGTCAATATTATTAGCCCCCTTAAGAAATTATTAGTTTGATTAGCTATAGAACAAACCACTGTTGTCCAATGACTTGCCAAATTAACCTAATTTGCCTGATTAACCTAATGAGTTGAGAGAAAGAATTGTTAATGCTCATAAAGATGGAGAAGGATACATACGTTTATCAAAACGTTTTCAAGTTTCAACAACTGCCAAGACTCTAGTGAATGACCCAGTCACTAGAGCCCTGCACAGGAATGAACTGCGAGGTTGCTGACCAAGAAAGACTTCTGAAGAAGAGACACCTCCAAGCTAAAATAAAGTTTGCTAAGGACAACCTGGGGGAATGTGATGCATACTGGAAATGTGTCCTTTGGTCAGATGAGACAAAACTAGACCATAGAGATGTTGCCTATGTTTGGAGAAAGAAGGGAGAGGCATTCAACCCCAAGAACACCATTCCCACAGTGAAACATGGTGGTGGGAGTATAATGCTGTGGGGATGTTTCAGTGCATTTGGAACTGGGAATCTTGTCGGGGTTGAAGGAAACATGAAAAAGGAAGACTATAAAAATTTTTTGAAAGACAACCTCAGACAGTCTGTAAGAAAACTTGGTTTGGGTCAACATTTTGTCTTCCAGCATGATAATGACCCAAAGCATACCTCACTTCTGGTGAAAAAATACCTCCAAATGAGCAAAGTGAGTGTACTTGACTGGCCTGCACAAAGCCCAGACTTGAATCCAATAGAAAATCTGTGGGGTGCACTAAAGTCCAGAGTTTGTGCCAGAAGAACAAGAAATCTGGAGGAGCTTGAGAGATCTGCTAAGGAAGAATGGGCTGTCATTCCTCAGGAGACATGCTTAAAACTTGAGAACTACAGCAAACAACTAAAGGCTGTTATCAAGCAAAAGGGATACACTATTGACTATTAACATCAGAGGGCTAATAATTTTGACCAGTAGACTTTTTAAAATTATATACATTTATTTCTATTTGTATTAAAAACACTAGAAGCTTCCTGAATAAAAATGTTGATAAAATCTTTCTCTTAAAAAACACTTGGGAGTTATTTGAAAAATAATGAAATATTTTATAAGGGGCTAATAATTTTGTCTTCAACTGTATGTGTGTGAACAAACCTGCTCAGTCATGAACTACAACAAATCAAATTTAACAAACGGCCACTTGTCAGCTATTCTGAAGATCTCTACTTCAAAGATCACTCCAGACATTACCACAGTTGCAAGGAGAGGGGACCAGGCTCATTGTTCACATTAACACCCTCATAACCATGACTTGGAAAGACAAAGACTAAAGTTCTCCTTTAGTTTTTATCAGACATAGTTTTATGACGATTGATATGTACATACTAATAGCAATACAAATGAGATTGTCTGTTGTAAATTTGACTCAATAATAGATATTAAATAAGAATCTTTGTTTAATGCTAATGTGACATGTTTATGTCAGATAATATAGATTCCATGCATACCTCCACTGTAATAAAAGTTCTTTCATCAAGGATTTGTTATTTTATCAAGTTTTGTAATGACTGATATGTACTAATAGCAGTGCAAATTAGATTGTCTGTTGTAAATTTGTCTCAATAATAGATTTTAAATAATTTTTGTTTAATGTGTTAATGTGACCTCCACTCATAAATGTTGTTTTATCATAGATTTGGCATGCGGCCCTTCACTTGGTTTGCAAACTTGATTTGGCCCTATAGGCTAAAAAGTTTGCCCACCTCTGTTTTAGAAAGCAAGCATGGGGGCAACAGTATAAAGAGAACTAGTCAATTGCCTCTGTGCAGTGACAAAGTATGGCAAGTTTTTGATTATGAGATCCGTGTATACGGCTGGCATGAGACACTGAGTGACCTCAGGAATCCGTACAACGAGTGCAATTAAAAGTATAGAATTAAAAAAGCATGATCAAGTGTCATAATAATAATAATTAAAAATTGACAAAAAATTGCATTTGAACCTAAACTGATAAAATGGAGTCAGATTAGAATGTAATTGAATGTAAATCACACCGAAAAGATGAAAAAACTTGTGACATCATATTTGAGCATCAGAATGTCATAGAGACTTGGGCTCATTTGCCTCAACTAAGCAAGCAGCCAATAAATGAGAAAAAAGTGAGAGGTATACCTCTGGATCAGAATATTGTAGAGACAAGAGTGTGGCCTCGTTTGACTCTTGACTGGTAAGCTGTCTTTAATTATCACAGTGAAAGCTTTTTAGTCATCCCTAGCAACCTTATAATAAATTTACCTGCCCATACTTCTAACCACAATAGCATAGAGATGTGGTCTTGGGTTTTCTTGATTATATATATATATATATATATATATATATTTTTTTTTTTTTTTTTTTTGTGGGAAAAATATGTTAAAATGTAAATATCAAATATAGCACAAAAAGCGTTTGAGGATGTTTTGTTTGTGTATCTCCCAATCATCACTGAATAGCAATGAACTGAATTTTCAATCCAAAAATTGACTGTCAATTTACTGCATCCACTACCAGTTCAACTGGTAGTGATTGGCTGCGTCACAAATTAAGCCTCTGTGATTTCTTCCGATCACCACCAGAGGGCCCCATCACTTGAGTACTGGCTCTTTTGATAATCATTTTCTGGACAATTTACAAACCTAAAGCACCCTCACTCATTGCAATGTCTTATTTTAGAACGTTTCTCCTGTTCATTTGTTTTATTCTGTATATAACCCTGGACTCCTGTTTTGACCCATTGCTGCCTGCCTTTGTGTTTCTGCCTTGTTCACCTGTTTGTTGTCAGCCCTGACCCTGGCCCTGTCTTGTGATTATGCTACTGTCCCTGACGCTGGTGTTTGTACTCTGCCTGTTTGTCCAAAGAATAACTGTTAATAAGTTGTACCTGGATACCAACTCCATTGACTCTGCATTACAATATAACAACTGAATTTCTTTATTTGTTTGACTTATTGTTTAAAATCAGCATGTACAGAGATAACTTAAATCATACAAAACAGAACAATCCACTCTACGCATTTAAAAAGAATGACATATTAAAATGAATTTCATAAGCACATGACAAAACTTAACTCATGCACTTAAAATAATGTAATAATACAAGAAAGCTTACATTATTATATTATATTATATTATATTATATTATATTATATTATATTATATTATATTTCAGAGTAGAGTGTCACTTTGTACATATGTTTTCAAATGATAGCAGTTCTTATTACATTGAAATTTTAAATAAATAATTAAAAATGGGATCATTAGTAATGCAGGTATTATGTTCAGAACCTTTCTCTTTTCTGAAGGTCAATGTGTTCCTCTACAGAACGTTTTTGTTTCTTGGATGCCTTGACAAGTCCAAAAGCCAGGAGCACAACAGCGACTGCGGCAATAACAGTGACACTGAAGAGGACATTGAGACCAAGTGCAGCATCAGAACCTGACACTTCCAAACCCAAGAAACTGACCGTCTGTTCCTCACCAGGAGAAGATGGAGGAATAGCTCCTGTAAACAAGAAAAGTTGGATGGATGGAGAGTCTCAGAATCAAGGATACAATAAACAAATGAACAAAATTATAGATAGATAGATAGGTAGATATGTACGGGGAAAGTCACCTTGAGGTTCTGACAGGATCTGACATTCATGTGGACTTTCTACTGGGCTTATGAAGCCATTGCAGTTGATTATTGTAGTGTAGTGCTGGACAGATTTCTTAGGAACACGTGGTAAATTTGGATCTGATCGATTCACATAGAAAAGGCCAAATCTTTCAGAATAGCCCATCGTCCATTCTAGATTGTCCATTAGTGACCAGGCAGCGTAACCACGCATGTCCACACCATCCAGCAAATACGCTAAAGAATAAAATGACATTTTATTCAATTAGTACAATGTAATTTTTACCAGTAGTCTAAAAGTAATGCATGAAAAATGCATAAAAAAATATTTTACCTTTCAGGGCCTGATTGATATAGTTGTCATAGAAGTGGATTCGGAGAGCATCATTCAGATCTACTGGCCCTCGTTCTGATACTCCATTCTCTGTAACGAAAACAGGAGGGTTCCCATATTCATCCTTAATGAATTTCAGAAGTTTTCTGAATCCCAGAGGATTAACTTTCAACCAGTCAGATCCAGAATCCAGCCATGTACGATCACTAATAACTGCAGCACCCCTGGAATAGATGACAGCATAATAAATATTGATGCATATTTTAAAAAAAACTAGGCCTGAAAAAGTGTGACGATGTCGATTAAAACTAAAAAGGCTACCTGTCTGCATCATAGTGCTCTTGGATCCCAAAATCAACGTAAAAGGCTAAGACAGTGGCGTAGTGGTTGAGTCCAAAATAATCATGAGTTCCCTTAATCCTCGCTACTTCTGCTGGTGTAAATTCTGGAAGCCTGTTAGATGTCAAACACAAATGTAAAAGCATTCATAAGCATATAAATACAAAGCTTTGAATTTCTCCTAGAAAAAGATCATATCTGTATTACCTCGATTGTGGTCGGCCAGCCGCTAAACTTCTCTCTCGGATTCTGTTCTTCATTATATCGCTGTAATCTCCATTAAACACAGGATGAGCAAACCAGCCAATCATGAACTGTTTCAAGAGATAAAAAAGAGCAGTGGTGTATTGTTCATGCACACAGGTATTGTTATTTTAGAATCGTTGCTAAATTAACTTCAAGTAACTTTTAAATGTTTTTTAATAGTTTTAGTTTTAGTTAGCAATAACAAGACTGTCGTGGATGCAGAAATGGTTGAACTGCAAAACTGTACCTGAACTAAACGCACGGCAGCATCCACATCTTCCTGTTTGTATTGGTTTCTTGGTTCAGCCCAGTCAGAGTTTATAGTTATGCCAATAATGCCACCTTGTGTTGCACGATACTTGTCATTATACACATGCCAGGCCTCAGCATGAGCCTTGATGAGGTTGTGTCCCGCAACATATGGTGCAACGCCTGGATCATCATTTAGACCTGGACAGAAATAGAACATTGAAAATTTTATGATGCCCTATTAACTGTTGAACTGATATGCTAAATCATATTTAGAAAAAACACAAAGTTGAATGATACCTGGTGCAAAGATTCCATGGCCATATCCGTGCAGTGCAACAATGTAGGGTTCATTTATAGTGATCCAGAACTTTACTTTGTCTCCCAGACTGTTAAATACAACATCAGCGTAGTCTCTGAACCTTTCGACAATAGTCTCATTCTGCCAGCCACCAACATCCTGGAGTGCTTGTGGGAGATCCCAGTGGTACAAAGTCACCTGTCAGTTCAAAATGATTAATAGACTGTCAGAAATGAGTCAAATTCTATTTTTATTTATTTATTTATTTTTTTTTTTGCATGTAAATGAATTCAGAATATTTTACCTGTGGTGTGATATTGGCTGCCAAAAGGGCATCTACTACTCTATGATAGTAGTTGAGTCCAGCTTGATTAATTTTCCTGTTTGTTCCATCTGGCATAATTCTGGGCCATGAAATAGAAAACCGGTAGTTTTTGACCCTCAGTATTTTGAGTAAATTGATATCCTCATCGATCTTGTAGTAGCTGCCACACGCAATGTCACCATTGTCATCCCCTGATATCTTTTCAGGAGTGTGAGCAAATTTGTCCCAAATGCTGAGACCTTTTCCATCAGCTCTCCAGGCGCCCTCTATCTGTGGTGTTTAAGCATAACATGAAACAAATGTCCTGATTTGAAGACACTCAGAGCAAATAGAATAGAAAAAAAATATTTGTTTAAATGTGTTAAAAAAGACTGTACCTGATATGCAGCGCTTGCTGTGCTCCACTTAAATCCCTCTCTAAAATGCCCATATAACATTGCTACATCTTCTGTCAGTGGAAAGCCATTATTATTGATTATGTCAAAGTAGAGTTGAGCAGAACGCTTTGGAGATCTTGGGCGACTTGGATGTTGAAAGTTCACATAGTGAAGTCCATAGCCAACAGTGTAGCCTTTCAGCCACTCAAAGGAGTCCATTAGAGAGGTAGCAATGTAACCATTGACACGTACACCATCAAGATTGTGTGCTAAAAAAAAGAGAATACATGTAAATGTGTGTCTAAAACACTATTATAAACACTAGGTCTCATTCATTAATAATTTTGTACAATTTGTTTTTATGCAAAAAAAAAAAAAAAAAAGGTGTGAAAATTTCAATAGAATTAAGAGGTGTGAATTTCTTTTTTAATATTATGATTTATGATTTCTGCATGAAAATATCCATAAGCAGATTTTTTGCTTAAAGAGATTTATCTAAGAATGAAAGTTCATTTACAGCCTAAGCAACTTTCACTTCGAAGAAAGAAACATCATGGAAGTAGCATGTTACTCCAGTGGATGAACTGTAATTTGCTGAAGCAACAGGAATACTTTGAATGTAATTGTTAGGTTTTTTTTTTTTTGAAGCACACAAACCATTCCTGTTGCTTCAAACAATTACAATTTCTCCAAAGTAAGAAGTAAAAGTTCTCCAAAGTAAAAGTTGCTTCAGTTGTCAATGGAGGGACAGAAACCTCTCAAATTTATTTTAAAATATCTTCACTTGTGTTCTGAAAATGAACGAAAGTCTTAGAGGATTGAAACAACATGAAGGTGCGTAATAATGACAGAAGTTTCATTTTTGGGTGAATCATCCCTTCAAATATGAAAAGTACAGTTGGTGATTTAGAAACAGTGTTAACTTACCCTTAAGAGCCTCATCAATATAGGTCTTCAGGAAGAATATTCGTTCAGTGTCATCAACTGTTATGTCAAGGCCTGTAGCCACACCATTTTCTGTAACATAAATCTCAGGGTCTCCATACTCTTCCTTTAACCAGTTAAGAAGTCTTCTGATTCCCCAAGCAACAGCCTTCTGCTCAATAACAGCTGTATGTATAGCACCATCTGGATCCTCCTTTTTAACATCCTGATCAGTTTCATAAGATTGAATGTCAAGACTGCTGGTCACATGACGCACAACTTTGGTATTGTATGTACTAATGCAGAACACATCAGCTGTTCCTTGGATAAAGGCTTTGTCTTGATCAGTAAAAGAAGGCAACCGGGATTCTGTCAAGCCTTGAAGTTCACTTTTGTTCCCAACCTGCCACTTCATGGCATCAGGATAGTCACCATTTTTAAAGATGGGGTGTGCAAACCAGCCTAGCTGGAACTGAAGGGCTCGATCAGCAGCCACCACCTCTCGAGGGGCGTTGACGTCTAGAGGTTCTGCCCATTCAGCGTTCAGACTAATGGATACCAGACCTCCTTGAGACGCTCTGTATTTCTCATCATAGGTGTGATATGCTTGAGCATGAGCTTTCAGGAGGTTGTGTGCAACCCTGTATGGAGCATCTCCAGGTTGCTTCACGTTAGGTGGAATCTGACCCAGTCCATATCCAGACCACGCAATTGTCTGGGGTTCATTAAATGTGATCCAAAACTTCACCCTGTCTCCAAATGTTGCATAGCAGAAGTCACAATATTCATTGAATATGTTAATCATTTCAGGGTTGTCCCAACCATTGATGTCCTGCAAAGCCTGTGGCAGGTCCCAGTGGTAGAGAGTCACCATGGGTGCAATATTGTTTGCTATTAGATCATCTATGAGCCTGTTGTAGTAGTCCACTCCCTTCTGGTTAAGAGAAGATGTATAGCCGCTGGGAAAAATTCGAGACCATGACAAGGAGAATCTGTAGGTTTTCACTTTTAGGGCTCTCAACATGTATAGATCTGCATCTATTTTATTATAACTGTCACATGCCACATTGGCATTGTCAACGTTTGGGATATTACCAGGTGTTTGAGCGAACGTATCCCAAACACTTGGTCCTTTTCCATCTGCATTCCAGCCACCTTCAACCTGATATGCTGCAGACGAGACACCCCACTGGAATCCCTCTGGAAATGTTCCATAGTGATAAAGTTGTCTCTCAAAGTTGGTCTGAGGGGAGAACTTTTCCCAAACAACCTTTGATTTTGAAGGAATTTCAGACGGCGGCAGACTAGGGAGTCTTTTCTCAATTTTATTTTCATACATTTGCATCTTATCCTTTACCACAGTCTCAGCAAATCCATTTCTCTCAATCACTTTTGAGTAGTAATATAGTGATGCTTTTGGGGTTCTTGGTCTGTCAGCACCTTCAAAGTAAACATAGTGCAATCCAAATCGGTGACTGTAGCCTTGAGGACCCTCAAATCCATCCATTAGAGACTGGACTGTAAACCTCTGGATGCTAATTCCATCCAAATTCACAGCTGTTTGGAAAGAGAGATGTAGTTTGTGAACCTTAGTGCCATTTTATTATATAGTCTGATGTTAAGGTTTGGCGAATAGTGTTTTTGGCCTGGTAATAATTAATACTATAATTCAAATATGAAAAAATGTTGAAATCTCCAAGAAATACATCACACTCCTTTAGGTTGCCAACTCTATGACTGACATGTTGTCTCTTAGTTTTAAACATTAACCAGTTTTCTTAAGATGCTTACCTTTCATTGCCTCGTTAATGTATGCTTTTAAATAGTCGACCCGATCTGTATCATTGAACGCATCGCCATCATATTCAGTTGGCATTCCATTTCCTGTGATGTAGATGGGCACCTTTGTGATGGACGTGTACTCTGAAGAGATGTAGTTCAATAATCTTCGAAGACCCCATGGAACAGACTGGATCTGGTCGGAAACTGTGGTGGGCCATGTGGGGTCAATATGAGTCTGGAAGTCCCCAACATTATTTGGTCCAGCATCACAACTATTCAAGCTCTCACTAATCAGTCGGGAGGTGTGGTGGTTAAGTCCAAAGAAATCAGCTGTGCCTTGAATTCTTTGTTTCTCAGCCTCAGTGAAGACAGGAAGTCTTGCCACCTCTTTACCACATAAATTCTTCTTTTTCTCAATTTGTTCCTTCAGCACAGCTGGATAGTCTCCATCTACAAATATGGGATGAGCAAACCAGCCCAGCATGAAGTTTAGATAACGCTCAGCTGCTGCTACATCCTCAACACTTGAGGGATTATTGGGCTCTGCCCAATCGGAGTTAAGAGCAATGCCCACTTTTCCACCTTGCAGAATTCTGTAATTATCATTATAAATATGCCAAGCTTCCGCATGAGATTTTAGAATATTGTGCGTCACCTGCAAAAACAAACATGGAATTATCACTTTCTAAAATCATAAAAATATGTATGGTACTTTCTCAGATTGACAGACACACCTTGTAAGATGCGATTATTGGGTCTTTCACTCCTGGGGGATGTTCCCCTGTTCCATATCCCAAGTTGCTCACTGCCCACGGGCTGCCGAAGGTGATCCATGTTTTGACTCTATCTCCATAATGAGAGAAGCAGAAGTCAGAAAATTCTTTGAAAGCTTCCACAATAGAGTCGCTTTCCCAGCCGCCTAAATCCTGCAGAGCTTGGGGAAGGTCCCAGTGATAGAGGGTAACAGTGGGCTCGATGCCGGATTGTAGGAGTGTATCAATCATCTTGTCATAATAAGCAACACCCTTGTCAAGCAAACTTTCTTTGCGTCCAGTGGGGAAAATACGAGCCCAGGAAATTGAGACCTGATAATTAGGTGTCTTCATGCCCCTAAGCAGATACACATCATAGTCCACCTTGTAATAACTATCACAGGCCAAATCAGCATTTTGGTTTCCAGAGACATGACCCTCATGGCTAAATCGGTCCCATATGGTCTCACCCTTTCCATCTTGAGCCCATCCACCCTCTACTTTGAAACTCTCACTGGAAATGGACCATTCAAAACCACCTGGGAACGAACCGCTCAAGAACTGATCGCGCTCAGCTTCAGTTTGACTTTTGAATTTCTCCCAGACTGTTTGATAAGACAATGCAGAAGCTGATTTCTGATGGGAGATTTTCTTAGTATTTTCCATCTGCAAACTAAATGAGAACATATTTGTTATGCTGACTTAAATAGTAATTATATACTGATATATGTACCTTTTTGGTCTCAACTTTACCTTTTAAATGTTTCTTCTTGATCTAGCTTCTCAAAAAGATGAGAGTCCCGTGGCTCTGCATTGCTGTAGCACCAAAAAACAGCCAACAAACCGAGAGAAAGAAATCCCTTTAGGACCTTCATCATGACTGTTTGACTGTGCTGTGAAGGGTAAGAGTTTTCAAAGCTCTTTATAAGTACTACTGCTAAAAGGGAGGCATACATATTTGCGTCACAGTGTACAAGTGATACAGTTTATGACGGTTGTTAAATTTATTATATGGACTAGTGGTCTTACAAAAATATGATAATTTTGACAATCTGTTGAACTGATAATCAGTTCATCATATTAAAAACTTGATGACAAAACTGAGCCAAAACAGACAACTTTAATTTTTTATTCATTAAACTGCTGTATTAAATCAGTATTGCATATTCACGTGTGGTGTTCAGAACAAAACAGCCCTCATGTGATATTGCACGTGTTGCATGTGTGATATTGCAAAACTGTGTTATATAAATATGAGACAAAAATTCATATATACAAAATCTTAAGGGCATTTAACGGCATTATAGGCTACAGGCAGGGTGGGTGTGTTAAATGCATTTAATGATTTATATTTTTGTTATTTGTTTTCTTCTAAAAGAGATACAAATTTTTTAAACAGATCTAGCAGTTTTTAATGCTTTTCTGTAAGAGGAAATACATTTCCTCCATGCAATACAAAACACCTCTTTTTTTCTTATAGCTGCTCTCCATTTTCCGGGCTGCTCAGTTTAGAGCATGAATGTGCTCATTATACCATGGTGGTGGACTGTTTTTCTTAATCTTCTTTAAGTGTAACGGACCAACTGTGTTCAACATGCAAGAAAAGAGTTAGTTCATAGTTTCTGTTACAATTTCAAGTTTTTCTGAGCTATCAGATATGCTGAGGAATTGACACAAACCAGAAAGATTATTTACAAAGCAGTGTTTTGTCGTAGAAGTGATCAGAAGTTCTATCATATTTGTAAAAATATGCTATATGGAGTATAGACAAGACTAGATAATGATCTGCGATATCATTGCTCTGCTGCAAAATTTCAATGCCATTGACATCAATTTCATATGATAATATTAAATCTAAAGTATGATTATGACAATGAGTAGGTCCTGACACGTGTTTTCTAACCCCAGAGTTCAAAATGTCTATAAATGCTTATCCCAATGTGTCTTTTTCATTATCTAAATTGATATTAAAATTGCCTACAAATAGCCAGTACAAACGTCAGTAGGGATTTATCATTAACTTTTATTACAACAGATAATCTTATATAAAGAAATTATATAAAGCAGTTATATACTAACTTCTGTGATATAACTGACTTCTGTGATATAACTTGACTTCACGTTGGATATAACAGACTTCTGTGATATAACAATAATCCGGGTATTTTCCGTTCATTCGTTTTTTTTATTTAATATTAAAAACAGACAAATTACCCCTTTCCGCTGATTGGTCATCAGTTTTTCCACAGTTCCACACAGCAGAAAACAGTCCTGCTGCTACAGTTGTATTCTTAACATGTTTATTGCAACTAGATTTCATCACTTTGTCATCAAACAAGCAGGCAAACAAATAGCTAACGAATAGCCTAGACAGGGCTTACTTCTCTGTATAAATTCGGCAACCTGCACGAGAAAGTTATTTTCTCGTAGCCTAAATATTAATTCATACATCTCGTACCAGATTTGTTTACATCTCAAAATATCAAAAAATCAGTATTGCGGTGACAGTATTACAGTATTAATATGAGATTTCTAGATTTTTTACTATTTGTATATTATTACGTGGTTTTTTTTTTTTTTTTTTTTTTTTTGCTGTGTCACAGCGTACAGTGTACATTTTAGGACATCCTCAGACCTCAGAAAATGAAAAGGCGTCATGGCTCAGACTAAAAGGCTTAAGTCAGTGAACAAAACGGCGTCGTGTCTAAGACTAAAAGGCTTCGGATCTCGGGAAAATCAACGACAGGTGTCAGGTCTCGTACATTTAGGCATCGGGCGAAACGGACTCAAGATTAAAAGGCATCAGAAGGCGTCAGAAGCCAGGTTTGTATGAAATACGTCAACGTGTGATTTCCCCATCCCTGTACCTGGGAAACCCAGAAATATGTTAAACAGCATTTTCGGAGATCTAAATAAAATAATGATGTCCTTCGTTTTACTAATACATGTTTTAGTAGTTTTGTAAAAGATGTCTAGGCTAAAATGGCACAATTTAAATCGAATGTATTTATCTAATCTATGGATTAG
The DNA here is from genome assembly GCA_033026305.1 of Cirrhinus molitorella. NCBI lineage: Eukaryota > Metazoa > Chordata > Actinopteri > Cypriniformes > Cyprinidae > Cirrhinus > Cirrhinus molitorella. Next base: position 8,565,890 of record CM065122.1, on the reverse strand, counting down.
ATAAAACACTTCGTAAAACACTTGCATTGTTTTGGATCAAATAAATGCAGGCTTGGTGAGCAGAGGAGACTTCTTTAAAAAAAAACAATAGAAATCTTACTGTTAAAAATCTTTTTTGTAAACGTTTAAATTGAATTATTTATGTAAAAAAATAAATATAAAAATACCCAATGAAGCACTAAATGTATTTTTTTAATGTATGTGGATAACCTGGGCACATTTCATATCAAGATGTGATGAACAAGTCCTGAAGGTCAATATCATATTACTTATATAATCTATCAATGCAAGCAAATTTGGCTTGGGTATAGGTCAAAGTCAATCATTATAAATGTGAATTTATATCATTACATAAAAGAACAAGGTACGGTTTAAAGGGTTAATTAACAGTTAGCCTAATGTATTCAATGCAAGTGTTTTACAATTTGTTACGATGCCGAAATCTATATTCGATTTAAATTGTGCCTACTAGGCTACGAAATTAGTATTAGTATAACGAAGGACATCATAATTTTATTTAGATCAACGAAAATGCCGTTGGACATATGTCTGGGGTTCCCAGTTACAGGGATGGGGAAATCACAAAGTGATGTGTGTTTGATACGGACGTGACTTCAGACTGCACGCATTCGCCCGATGCTTTTTTTTTGTCTGATGTCTTTTAATCTGAGTCCGTTTCGTCTGATGCCTTTTTAATCTGAGTCCATTCTGATGTCTTTTTGTCCGATGCCTTTTAATCTGAGTCCGTTTCGCCCGATGCCTAATTGTACAAGACCTGACACCTGACGTCGTTTTTCCTGAGACCTAAAACCTTTATTCTGAGGCACGATGCCATTTTGTCCAGTGACTGAAACCTTCTAGTCTGAGGCATGACGCCTTTTCATTTTATGATTGAGGTCTGAGGATGTCCTAAAATGTACACTACAAATTTATGGTTCAGTAAAAATGTAAAAAAAAAAAACAACAACTAAGAATTGACAAGGTTAGTGACCCTTTATATTTTAATATTTTAGTATAGTATATATAGTATAGATTTTACTTTTGTGCCCCCAGTTTTAAAAAATCCCAGAATCACCCCTGCTACACAGAAGTAAGCCTTAGGCTCTGCCCGTGTACGGGCTATTTGTTAGTCATTTGTTAGTCTGGTTGTTTGATGAGAAAGTGATGAAATCTTTTTGCAATAAACATGTTACGAATGCATACAACTGTAGCAGCAGGAATGTTTTCTGCTGCGGAACTGCGGTTTAACCCTTTAACTGTAGTTTACTTCACCATATTACAAATAAATCCTAATCTAATAATCAGGAACTATATATCGTTGGAAAGGTCTAAGACTCCTAAATAGATATTTGACCACTGTCTTGTGTTACAAATTATGTAGGAAAAGTAATAGATTCATTTATGACAAGACTGCACCCCAAAAAATCTACATCATAACAGGAGTTCTGACCTTTATCAGAAAAAGACTTTCTTCGTTGCCTTTTTCCCTATCACGCTTTAGAAATCATAAGAAATTATATAGGCTACCTATCACTTGGAAAAGTTAAAATCTCAAAATTCATCCTTTGTACATCAAATGTACAACAAAATCATATTACAAAATGTTTTCGTTCATAAATTATAAAAATGTAAGTTTGCATTTTCACATATATGTTTAAAAAAGGTAGTTAAAGGGTTAATGTTTGGTTGAAAAGTTAACCAAGCCGTTTATTCATAGCCCTGAACATAAAAACGGAAAATCAAGCATAATTCTTGTTTTTTCTTTTCTTCTTCTTCTTTTTTTTTTTTTAATTGAAAAACAAAAAATTAACCATTTTCTTATTTTCTGTTATAAATTAAAAAACGAACGGAAGGCGTCAGCGCGATCACTTGAATTTCTTTCCTCAGCAGCGGAAAAAAACTTGTAATTTATAGTCATATAGATAAGAGCAGGACATTATTCGAAATGGAAAAATTTATTTTTTATTTGTGTATATTCAAAATGATTCATCCCTTTGAAAAATATAGGAAACAACAATGCGCTGCTTTAGCCTTCTTGAACATTTCTGGCGTATAACACCAAAACACTGACGCGCCTTACTTTCAACAGTCTCCTACATTAGGATGTGAAATGCATTATATAAGTTACTTTTGAATAAATCACAGCATGTTTTATGATAAAATACGACTCCCTGGTACAACACACAGAAGTAAGTCTAGGCTATGCCCCGGTATGGGTTGTGCTGATCCATTTATTAGTGTGTTTGTTTGATGAGAAAAGATAAAAGGTTGCAATAAACACAATAAGAATGCGTATGCAGTAGTGGAGCGTAACTGAGGAAGAACCCGGTTTGATCTTCGGCTGACCAACCAGCAGAAAGAGGGTGTTTCGTTCACACCACCTTGTAGAAATCGAATATTCAAGTTATTTATTAATTTTTCCACCCCTGAATGAAAAAAACGAGAAATGAAGCTAAATACTTGTTTGTTTGTTTTTTTCTGTGGGAAAAAAAAACGAAAAAGGAGCCATGTTCTTCTTTTTTCAATATTAAATAAAAAAATTAAAGAACGAATGATACACAGATTTATAACTGACTGTCTGTGAAATAACTGACTTCTGTGACATAACTGACTTCTGTGATATAACTGACCTCTGGCTTCCTGACCTGGGCACCAGTTAGTCAGGTACACATAATATGAGCCATATTTTTAGAGAGAAGAGTGGCACCCCTTAGAGGGATTAAAATCATCTCTTTTCAACAGGCCAGGTCTGCTTCAAAAACTTGTCTAATTGTCTATGAAACGTATGTTTTATTCTTCTGGCACCACTTCGATATCCAGCCATTGAGTGACAACAGTCTGCTAAGTATCTCGTCACCACTTTAAGCAGGGAGGGGACCCATGAAATATTTAAGTTATTTTAAAAAGTAGGCCTAACTATCCTCATTTAAAGTTTGGATGCTTATCTCTAGTTCTAAACCTGATAGAGAAGGCTACACTAAACGTGTCAAGCAGTGCATGTGACAATAACAGGAGGAGCCATGTTTTAACGTGGTTGTTAAATGATTTTGACTTACCACAGTTGATTAATAAACTGGTGCGAATGACAAGCTAACAGGCTAATGGAATGCTAGCAATTTGCACTAACAATTTAGATTAAAAGTGAACAATGCCAAATTAGTTTGATGGATAAAATCATACAAAAGATAAGAATTCAGTTATATTTTAGCAGTTGAAAGAAAGAGTCATAGTAAGATGGAGATTCCAACAGAAAAACAAAGTCACACAGAGCTACAATCACAAACAACTCAGTAGCACAGCAGACATGAACTCTCTGCAGTTCTTACATCCAGTTTGGGAAACCCTGCTGTAATGTTTATTGCATTTTATGTTAATATCAAATAATGGAATGCATTTTCTCTCACTTTGCTTTTTATATCAATTTGTAGTATATAATGGTAAATTTAAAACAAGTTAGGTAAAAACAGTCAGAATACATTTTTTATCATGTAATCTGTAATCAGTAACGAACTACATTTTGTAAGTAATCTACCCAGCACTAAAACAATCACTCTCTTCAATATTCCTACTCAAAAACTTTAAACACTAGGGATGTGACGAGATCTCGTGGCACCAGATCTGTCTGGTCTTGCGAGCACGTGATAGCAGGTGCAGTGTTTACATTAGAGCTGCACAATTAATTCTAAAAAGATTGCAATCTCTGTTTGAACGCCAATGCAATAATGATCATTATTTCTGTGTTACAGACATTTAAATAACAGAAGTACTAGAATAAAAGTTTATGGTTTGGGGATAAACACTTAATTGTCTGTAATAGCATCAAAACGAAAGTATTGTAATGTTTATCCTCTTCCACCAGGACGTGGCGACAACTGCACGTTTAAAAACGCATTTATCAATGAATCATTCATTCAGGAGATTCAAATAGTAAATTCAAGTCTCTATTAATTAGTTTGATGGAATATATTTTTTTAAAAAGACTTAAGCAGTGAATGTTGTCAGAATCACTAGTAAATTGTAATTTTGTTTAGATTTCTAATCTAATCTTTTTTTTTTCTTCAGGATCTTGAGAGAATCGTGATCAATTTTTTAAAATAGTTTTTTAATTTATCCAGAATCATATAGCATAAGTTTACATGTTTATTACTGCATATAATTCATTAAAATAGAAGTTTAATTTCATAAAGTACAAGTTCATATCAAAATGCACCTATATTTTTTGTATTTTTCAGTTGAATAAACTACTATTTTTCCCTATATATTTCATTATTAAGGATTTCTTTAAAAAAGTACAAAAAATCTTGTCTCGTCTCATTCTCGTGAACCCAGTCTCGTGTCTCGTCTCATCTCGTGGGATAAGTGTCTCGTCACACCCCTATTAAACATGCATTTGCAAACTCAGCATTAGCAAAATCCAGTGAGGATTCAGACAGTGTTACTGTTGACAGTGTTACTTGTTTGCTGTTTGCTGTTACAAAGCCCTATATGTGTGTGTGTGCGCGTGTGTGTGTGTGTGTGTTTATTTATTAGGGTAATGGGCAAAGCAGGTATTATGTTCAGAACTTGTCTTTTATCTCATGGTCAAAGTGTTTCTCTACAGGATGTTGTTGTTTCTTGGATGCCTTACATCCATACAAGTCCACACAAAACAGTGACTGCTGCAATAATGGTGAGACTGAAGATGACATTGAGAGCCAGTTCAGTATCAGGACCTGACACTTCCAAACCCAATAAACTGACCAACAGAAGCGGAGGAGTAGATCCTGTAAACAAGAAGAGAGTTGGATAGACGATGGATAAATGGATAAATGGATAGGTAGATAGATAGATAGATAGATGAATGTCACCTTCAGGTTCATGGATTTCACAGTCATGTGGACTTTCTACTGGGCTTATGAAGCCATTGCAGTTGATTATTGTAGCATAGTGCCAGACAGACTTCTTAGGAACACGTGGTAAATTTGGATCTGATCGATTCACATAGAAAAGGCCAAATCTTTCATCAAAACCCAACAACCATTCCAGATTGTCCATTAGTGACCAGGCAGTGTAGCCACGCATGTCCACACCATCCAGCAAATACGCTAAAAAATAAAATTACATTTTATGTAATTGTTTTTACCAATCGTCTAAAATTTAAAACAAACGGCAATAATAAAATGCATGAAATAGCATCACAGAAATGTATTGTTTTACACTGTCCAGAGATTCCTCTGAGGCACTAAAATTCTCTTTACCTTTCAGGGCCTGATTGATATAGTTGTCATAGTAGTGGATTCGGTGGATGTCATTCAGATCTACTGGCCCTCTTTCTGATACTCCATTCTCTGTTACATAAATAGGAGGGTTTCCATATTCTTCCTTAATGAATTTCAGAATTTTTCTGAATCCCACAGGATTAACTTTCAACCAGTCAGATCCAGAATCCAGCCATGTACGATCCACAACTGTTCCTGCACCCCTGAAATAGACACCAGCATAAAAAATATCAATGCATTTTTAAACAAATTGGGACTGAAACATGACGATGTTGAGTAGAACGAAAAGACTACTTGTCTGCATCATAATGCTCTTGGTTCTGATAGTCCATGTTATAGGCTAATACAGTGCTGTAGTGGTTGAATCCAAAATAATCATGAGTTCCCTTAATCCTTGTTACTTCTGCCGGGGTAAATTCTGGAAGCCTGTTAGATGTCAAACGCAAATGTAAAAGCATTCATTAGCGTTAGCAAAAAGAAATATATATATATATATATATATTACCTTGATTGTGGTCGGCCAGCTGCTAAACTTCTCTCTCGAATTCTGTTCTTCATTAAATCGCTGTAATCTCCATTGAACACAGGATGAGCAAACCAGCCAATCATGAACTGTATTGAGATTTATTCATGCACACAGTTATTGTTATTTTTGTATCATTGCTATACTATCAGTATTTATTAGCATTTTGAGTTAGTATTAGTAATTTGACATTTTAAGTAAAGTTTTAGTAATTTTGTTAAAGGTCCACTGAAGTGCCTTGAAACAGGCAGCCTTATTCTATGTGGTGAACTGAACAGGAAAACAGGGCGAGCCATATCGAGCAGCCCCGCCCACTTTTTAATATAGCCAATAGCACTCGATTTATATTTGTTTGGACCAGAGCCCTTGTGCATTTGACAGTTTATGACAGCCACACAAGGGCATAACCACGGTATAGATATTGGGGGGGGGGGGGATCCAAATGTGAGCCCTTCCCAGATATATATTTTTTTTAAGTGCATTTCCCACAATTCACAGTTTTCATATAGGCTATTGATAAAGATTTGCTCATCTAGAACATAGTTTTGAGGAATACATTGACCATTTGAATTAACATTGAAAGAACAGTCTGCAATTTCTCTGACATAGCAGCAAATAGGATGGCTTCCAATGAGGAAAACTTACATACCTAAAGCATTTTGGTTTAAATATTGTGTGTTTCATGTGAATGAAATCATATCAATCATGAAATCAAACTTACAACTACACTATGCCTTATGCACTATTATCAATGGAGTGGGAAGTGCGGGAACTCCTTGGTCTGTGAACGTAAACGTGATATTTTTTCACATTTATTCAAAAATTCCCGTGGTATTTTTGACCATGGCACTACTTTTTAGGTGTCTACTTGCTTACCATCTAAAAAAAAGCAAATGTCCGCTTGTCCGTCCTGCTTCTTTGTTTTAGCTCCTACCTTCATTTCATTTACGCACCAGTGACAGTCGGACTGAGCATTTTTTTTCTCAAACGATGCCGCAAGCCTGCGTTTATGGGCTCAACCAAGTGTACATTCGAGGGGGGTGGTCACACAGTTTTGTTTCCCTTGTTTTTCCTAAATTGAAAATAAAAATTGGAAATAACAACAGATCCACTAGGCTACAACCAGGGTTCACAAAAGGAGGGCATATCATATGTCACAGTGTAATGGGCGGGACAGTACGGATTCTAGAGAGCATTTGATTGGACAGAAGCTTTGATGAGAATCTTGAAGTGCAGTGTGATGTCATAAAAATCGTTGATTCATATTGGCGGAAGTGACGAGACTGTAAGTTTTGAATGTTCATATCTTGTGAATGTGAATTTTGTCCTTGTTTTGGAGCACACTAGCTTATAGATCACCTTAAGGCTAACATATTCATACAAAAAGCTAAAAAACTTTCATTTTGATTTCATGGGGACTTTAAGTTGTGTGTGTTTTTTTTAATAATTTTTATTTCAGTTCAAGTTTTAGTAATTAAAAAAAAGTTTTAATATTCCATTTTATGTTCGTTAATGTTTAATTTATTTAAATGAACATAAATGTTTTAAGGGTGAGTATTGAGGTCATCTGCAACCTAGCGTGCTCCAAAAGAATGACAAAATTCGCATTTAGAAGATATAAGCATTCAAAATTTACAGTCTCTCACTTCCGCCAACATGGATCAATGATTTTGATGACATCACCCTGCACTTTAGCTTCTCATCAAACTTTCTGTCCAATCAAATGCTCTCTAGAATCCAACGTGTTCTGCCCCTACACTAAAAATAAACACTGAAGCTGCTAAAAGCTAAAAGCTAAAAACTAAAAACGGACACTTGTTCACACAATTTGTATTTTCTGTATGGCTATTTTATATATAGAAACTGCAATATTGCAACATGCAAATTGTATCTGTCATACACTGTCAAATTTGGCTTAACCCAACTCAAAGGCTCTGGCCATTATACAGAAAAAAAGTGATTGAAAACGCTATTGGCTATTTAAAAAGGGGGGCAGGACTGCTGGTTATGTCCCTGTCCTGTCTTTCTGTTTCAGTTAAAATTACATTAACACATAGAATAACGCCATGTGTTTCAATGCACTTCAGTAGACCTTTAACAATACCAACACTGTCATGGAAGTAGAAATGGATAAACTTCAAAACTATACCTGAACTACACGTACAGCAGCATCTACGTCTTCCTGTTTGTATGGGTTTCTTGGTTCAGCCCAGTGAGAGAATAACGTGATGCCAATAATGCCACCTTGTTTTGCACGATGCTTGTCATTATACACATGCCAGGCCTCAGCATGAGCCTTGATGAGGTTGTGTCCCGCAATATATGGTGCAGTGCCTGGATTAGCATTTAGACCTGGACAGAAATAGAACTTTATGATGCATTATTAAGTGTTACTATTGAAACTGAAGCTAAATCTTATTACAAAAAGCAAAAAGATCATTTTAACATGAATGATACCTGGTGCAAAGTTTCCATGGCCATATCCATACAGTGCAACAATGAAGGGTTCATTTATAGTGATCCAGAACTTTACTTTGTCTCCCAGACTGTTAAATACAACATCAGCGTAGTCTCTGAACCTCTCAACAATGGTGTCATTTTCCCAGCCACCAACATCCTGGAGTGCTTGTGGGAGATCCCAGTGGTACAAAGTCACCTGCCAATTCAAAATGGTTAATAGACTGTCAGAAATTAGTCAAATTCTTTAATGCCACAGGAGCTACATTTGCATGGAAATGAATTCAAAATATTTTACCTGTGGCTTGATATTGGCTGCCAAAAGAGCATCTACTAGTCTATGATAATAGTTGAGTCCAGCTTCATTAATTTTCCTGTTTGTTCCATCTGGCATAATTCTGGGCCATGAAAGAGAAAACCGGTAGTGTCTGACCCTCAGTATTTTGAGACTATTGATATCCTCATCGATCTTGTTGTAGCTGTCACAGGCAATGTCACCGTTGTCATCCCCTGATATCTTTTCAGGAGTGTGAGCAAATTTGTCCCAAATGCTGAGACCTTTTCCATCAGCTCTCCAGGCGCCCTCTATCTGTGGTGTTTGAGCATAACATGAAACAAATGTCCTGATTTGAAGACACTCAGAGCAAATATATTACAAAATAAGTTTTATTTGTTAAAACAGATTGTACCTGATATGAAGCAGTTGCTGTACTCCACATAAAGGCCTCTGGAAAATGTCCATATAACATTTCTACCTCCTCTGTCAGTGGAAAGCCATTATTTCTCATTATATCAAAGTAGAGATGAGCAGACCGCTTTGGAGTTCTCGGCTGACTTGAATGTTTAAAGTTCACATAGTGAAGTCCATAGCCAACAGTGTAGCCTTTTAGCCACTGAAAAGAGTCCATTAGAGAGTTAGCAATGTAACCCTTGACACGTACTCCATCCAGATTGTGGGCTAAAAAGAGAATACATGCAAAAGTGTGTCAAGTTCAACAATTTAATTTGCACAGTACAAACAATTGTGAATTAGAAACAGTGTTAGCATACCCTTAAGGACCTCATCAACATAGGTCTTCAGGAAGAATATTCGTTCACTGTCATCAACTGTTACGTCAAGGCCTGTAGCCACACCATTTTCTGTAACATAAATCTCAGGGTCTCCATACTCTTCCTTTAACCAGTTAAGAAGTCTCCTGACTCCCCAAGCAACAGCCTTCTGCTCAATAACAGCTGTATTTATAGAGCCATCTGCATCCTCCTTTTTAACATCCTGATCAGTTTCATAAGACTTAATACTGAGTCTGCTGGTCACATGACGCACAACCTTGGTAGTGTATGTACTAATGCAGAATACATCAGCTGTTCCTTGGATAAAGGCTTTGTCTTTATCAGTAAGAGAAGGTAACCGGGATTCTGACAAGCCTTGAAGTTCACTCTTATTGCCAACCTGCCACTTCATGGCATCAGGGTAGTCACCAGTTTTAAAGATGGGGTGTGCAAACCAGCCTAGCTGGAACTGAAGGGCTCGATCAGCAGCCACCACCTCTCGAGGGACATTGACGTCTAGAGGTTCTGCCCATTCAGCATTCAGACTAATGGATACCAGACCCCCTTGAGATGCTCTGTATTTCTCATCATAGGTGTGATATGCTTGTGCATGAGCTTTCAGGAGGTTGTGTGCAACCCTGTATGGAGCACCTCCAGGTTGCTTCACGTTAGGTGGAATCTGACCCAGTCCATATCCAGACCACGCAATTGTCTGGGGTTCATTAAATGTGATCCAAAACTTTACCCTGTCCCCAAATGTTGCATAGGAGAAATCACAATATTCATTGAATATGTTAATCATTTCAGGGTTGTCCCAACCATTGATGTCCTGCAAAGCCTGTGGCAGGTCCCAGTGGTAGAGAGTCACCATGGGTGCAATGTTGTTTGCTATAAGACCATCTATGAGCCTGTTGTAGTAGTCCACCCCCTTCTGGTTAAGAGAAAGTTTATAGCCGCTGGGAAAAATTCGAGACCATGACAAGGAGAATCTGTAAGTCTTCACTTTCAGGGCCCTCAACATGTTTAGATCCTCATCTATTTTATTGTAACTGTCACATGCCACATGACCATTGTCATTGTTTGGGATATTACCAGGTTTTTGTGTGAAAGTATCCCAAATGCTTGGTCCTTTTCCATCTGCATTCCAGCCACCTTCTACCTGATATGCCGAAGACGAGACACCCCAATGGAATCCCTCCGGAAATGTTCCATAGTGATAAAACTGTCTCTCAAACTTGGTCTGAGGGGAGAACTTTTCCCAAACAACCTTAGATTTTGAAGGAACTTCAGATGGCGGCAGGCTAGGGAGTCTTGTGATATCAATTTTATTTCTATAAATTTGCATCTTAGGCTTTGCTGCAGTCTCAGGAAATCCATTTCTTTCAATCACCTTTGAGTAATAATATGTTGACGCTTTGGGGGTTCTTGGCCTGTCGGGATCTTCAAAGTCTACATGGTGTAATCCAAAACATTGACTGTAGCCTTCAGGACCCTCAAATCCATCCATTAGAGACTGGACTGTAAACCTCTGGACACCAATTTCATCCAAATGCACAGCTGTTTAGATAAAAAGTGTAGGTGTTTATAGTTTATAGTTACTACTTCTAACTCCAAAGTGTATGTAGCAAGTGATCTTTTATTATATAGTCTGATGTTAGGGCTTGGCAAATACATTGGTAGAAGTTCGTGTTAATGACAGTCCTAAATTTTTTAAGGCTATAGTTTCCTCGATTTTGTTCATAGCTTGCTGCTTTTTTTTTAGTAACCTAAGGTCCGTAAGATTTTTGCAGATTCTACCATTTTTATATATTTACAGCCTATTGAAATATTTATTATTTCTAGGCAAAATATATCAATATAATTGTGCCATGGACTATCCTGCTATGAAAGTATGGCCATCTCATACTCTATGCATGGCTTCCAAGAGAATAGTTTTTTTTTTGGCCTGGAAATAATGAATACTACATAATGAATACTTATAAATATAAAAATGTTAGAATCTGCAAGAAATGCATTACATAGGTTTAGGTCATTAACTCTGATTTCACACAGACTGACTTGTTGTCTCTAAAAGACTAAGACAGTCTTAGATTTAAACATTGACCAGTGTTCTTAAGATGCCTACCTTTCATTGCCTCATTAATGTAAGCTTTTAGATAGCTAACACGCTCAATGTCATTGAACATATCACCATTGCATTCAGTTGGCATTCCATTTCCTGTGATGTAGATGGGCACCTTTGTGATGGATGTGTACTGTAAAGAGATGTAGTTCAATAATCTTCGAAGACCCCACGGAACAGACTGGATCAGATCAGAAGCTGTGGGAAGCCATGTGGGGTCAATATGAGTCTGGAAGTCCCCGACATTATTTGGTCCAACATCACAACTATTCAAGCTCTCACTAATCAGTCGGGAAGTGTGGTGGTTAAGTCCAAAGAAATCAGCTGTGCCTTGAATCCTTTGTTTCTCTGCCTTAGTGAAAACAGGAAGTCTTGCCAGCTCTGTACCACAGATATCTTTCTTTTTCTCAATCTGTTCCTTTAGCGCGGCTGGATAGTCTCCATCTACAAATATGGGATGAGCAAACCAGCCCAGCTTGAAGTTTAGATAACGTTTAGCTGCTGCTACATCCTGATCACTTAAGGAATTCCTTGGCTCTGCCCAATCGGAGTTAAGAGCAATGCCCACTTTTCCACCTTGCAGATTTCTGTAATTATCATTATAAATATGCCAAGCTTCCGCATGAGATTTTAGAATATTGTGTGTCACCTGCAAAAACAAACACAGAATTATCACTTTATAAAATCATAAAAATATATGGTACTCCTCAGATTTACAGACACACCTTGTAAGATGCGATTATTGGGTCTTTCACTCTTGGGGGATGTTCCCCTGTTCCGTAGCCCAAGTTGCTCACTACCCACGGGCTGCTGAAGGTGATCCATGTTTTTACTCTATCTCCATAATGAGAGAAGCAGAAGTCAGAAAATTCTTTGAAAGCTTCCACAATAGAGTCGTTTTCCCAGCCGCCTAAATCCTGCAGAGCTTGTGGAAGGTCCCAGTGATGGAGGGTAACAGTGGGCTCGATGCCGGATTGTAGGAGTGTATCAATCATCTTGTCATAATAAGCAACACCCATGTCAAGTAAACTTTCTTTGCGTCCAGTTGGAAAAATGCGAGCCCAGGAAATAGAGAACTGATAATTAAGTGCCATCATGCCCCTAAGCAGATACACATCATAGTCCACCTTGTGATAACTATCACAGGCCAAATCAGCAGTCTGGTTTTCAAAGACATGACCCTCATGGCTAAGTCTGTCCCATATGGTCTCACCTTTCCCGTGTTCAGCCCATCCTCCCTCCACTTTGAAACTCTCACTGGAGATGGACCATTCAAAACCAACTGGGAATGAGCCACTCAAGAACTGATCACGCTCAGCTTCGGTTTGACTTCTGAATTTCTCCAATACCTTTTGATATGACAATGCAGAATCTGATTTCTGATGGGACACTGTCCTAGTATTTTCCATCTGCAAACTAAATGAGAACATACTTTTTATACTGACTTTAAAGAATAGCTATTATATACTGATTTGTCTAACTTTTTGGTCTCAGTTTTACCTTTTGATTGTTTCTTCCTGATCTAGCTTCTCAAAAAGGTGTGTGATGTCACAGCCCATGATGTGATCTTTGTTCTTTAAAACTGACAAATAATACTAGGTTGGCATCTGGTATTTTAATTTCATAAAAAGCATCTTAGACTTAGGACACATTACCTAAAGAAATGCTAACATTTACCTCCAAGAATTGTGTGAAGTGGCTGGAAAAGACTTTCATAGGCATCACAGTCTTTGACTGTTAGCTCATATATAAGGATGGGCTTTTGACCACTGCCAATCTGAAACAAGTGTGTCAAGTGTCATTTCAGTGACCTAGGATGTTCTGCCAAATCAAGTAATTTAAGCAAGTCTTTGAAAAATAAAAAACATCTCTTATGAAATCTGATGATTATTCAGTGAGCTGATTTGTTGTGAAAATGATCAAGAGCCACAATAAAATATTTACCTGCAACTCCGTAACAGGTGTCTCCAATTTGCAGTTGTATTTCAAGTGCAGAGAGATGAAATCCACATATTCCTGAAGATGAGACAAGAGAAGCATGTGATACATTACACAATATTAATTCACAAGTTTGCCTGCCCATTTAGTCTTAATGGTTAATGGTAACAGAATTTGCTGTCCTCATTGGAGACTCAACCCAAGGTTCGTTCTGAGCTCCGGGTTCAACACCCCAATTGTGGTACATACAGGGAAGATAACAGAAATAGAAGAACAGATGTGGAGGTGGAGAAATGTAGCACAATGACTGCTGCTTATGTAGACTCATAATGATGATGGACAGGACTAAATGATTAGGCTACTGCCAAAGTTTGGAACTTTATCTATTTACCAGCATAATATGATGATCTGTCTTGAACACTTACCATGATTTTTGGCCCCATTTGATCAAATCCAGAGTTAATATCACTATCTCTGATCCCAAGAGACAAATGAAGTCCTGAAAAACAAAAAATGTCACTATGAAAGACACCACCAGTGTATTATAAATAACTCATTACTTGGATAAACAGAAATTATAAATAATAATTTGCATAAAATTACATTCTAAATGAAAGTAACAACCTCACTGGAGATTTCTTAAAATAAAAAAATAAAAAAGAAGCTCATCCTTCATACCAGTTACCTAGACCTTCATAAGAGCATTTTTGTTGAGATACATAAATTGGACTTTTGACCCAGAGTTACTGAGAGTTTGCCCTTGACCACTAACCCTGGTCTGTTTTGTGTGCATAAAACATTATTTTAATAAATTAAATTAATCATTAAACTCTTGTCTTACCTTTGAAAATTTGATGATAGACATTGTAAACATTTGCATGGGACTGGACAGCACTTTGAAGTTGCACTTCATGTAGCTCATGCAGGTGACTGAACGTGATAAATGTGTCCACAAGATCCCTAAATGTACTCAACACAAATCTTGCATATTGCTCAAACATCTGCACCAGTAACGGATTCTCCCAAACTCCATATCTGACTCTAAAGAGTTCTGGTACAGTAGAACGATGGAGAATCAGCAGAGGTTTGATGCCTGATTCAGTCAGCTGCTGCACAAGCGTCTTGTAGCACTTCACAGTGTCTTCATGCGGCTGGTTAGGATCACCTGAGGGAAGAATGTGAGACCAGGATAGGGGAACCTTAAAGTGGGTCACCCCTCTGCTCTGAAGGTACAGGAAGTAGGCTCTGGATTGTTGTGGCACTGGACCTCCACAGGTAAACACATTGTCTTCTTCTGAAGTCTGGCTGGTGGTCAGAGGGCCTGCAAGTAACATGAAGTTCTGTTGCACTGCAGTACTGTAGCTCCAAAAAACCCCCAACAAACTTAGAGAAATAAATCGTTCGAGGACCTTCATGGCAGTTTTGCAAAGTGAAAGAGTCTTCAGAGCTCTTTATCAGTACTACTGCTAGTAGTAGCAGTTTATGGCAGCTGTTTTCATTATATAGACTCTGGACTAAGATAAGTGTGCTTGACTGCAAGGATATAATTTGAAAAACACTGGGGTTACAAAAAATAAAAAAACCCCTCAAAAACATATTTTTAACACTAGATGCACGAAACATATTCATCTTTCCATTTGTGCAAATCTTGTGCAAATCCCTCTTTCCATTTGTGCAGTAAAGCTTCCTGAGCTGACATCCACAAGTTAGGCTTATCAAGAACATAAGGAAAATCACAGAAGACAACAATAGAGTCAGTGTGTGCAAAGAAATTAAACCTTATCTAGCAAAATTTATATTCCAGTACTTTGTACTAGAGCATGTTCACTGGTGAATGGATAAACAATGTAATTTAACAGTTTCCTGTGAAGCTCTAAGACTAATAATTCTTACATTGGATACATTGAAGATTAGTAGCTGATCAGTAAAGCTTTTTGATACTCCTGTACTCTGCTTACTGGTATTCATCCAAGATGTAATATAAAATTATACACATGTATACAATTAAAAGCATGGAACCCAACTTAAAAAAAAAAAAAAAAAAAAAAAAGCATAGATATTAAAATTATGGAAGCAATAACTAAATATTTTTTAATATTATGGCTGTGTATGCCATTTATAACCAAATTATTGCAGTGGCATCCAAGTGAATTTGCATATGAAATTGAGATTAAAAAGTTAAAGTTAGTACAATGAAGTCGTGGGAAACACTATAATGCACTACATATTCAAATCTAACATTCTTAATGTATGCTGGTGCTACATAATTGCAAATGTCACTTATACAGGAAGGGAGTGAACAAATATTAGTTCACAGAGAGATAAAGAAAACTCCTTAGTGAGATAAGTGCAAAGGCACTTCTCACACTTTAAATATTTGTAACATAATATTATCCAGATAGATCTCATTATTCAAGACCAATTCACCATCTTGAAGGCTCCGAGAAGGAAAAAAAAAAAAAAAAAAACACGAACAATGAGGCATGGCTGCAGTTTTTAAACGCAACGTTTATTTTAGATTACAAAATATTTTACAAAAAAAGTTTAGAAAATATAAAAAATTGAGATGATGCTGGAGAAAGGTATCAAAAGATGGAAAACCTGTTAACAGACATTTGGTGACTTAAACAGTTTCAAGATGACACATTGCATTGGTACCATGTAGAAAACATTAGGCTCTATGGCTTTTAGCTCTGACACCTTATTGCTATTCACTGTAAACTGCATTTGGACCAACTTAAGATTTGTATTTGCATAAGGAAGGCAAAACTAAACAAACCTAAACAGAAACTGTATTCAAAAAGGTGGTAAATGAAAAAGGCAATGATTTTTTTTTATTAGTGCTTTCAATTGAGTGAAGACATTCTCTTAAAGTTGAGAATGCCTCTTGAATAGTTGGTCAAATGAAACGAAAGCCAAACAGAACCAAACTTGTTTAAAGCCTCAGAAAATAACGTAAAAAGTAAACAAATAAGACTGAAACTGTAGCCTACAGAGAAGCTTCTTCAAAATAAGAGGGGTAGTAACCAAATACTTCTCATATACAGGTAAAGTACACAATATGCAAATAAAATATCAAAAGCTTCTTTGTAGATCAATAATTGATTCACAAGTATTCAAGCATTTTCCAGGTTTCCATTTTGTTCATTACAAACACACACTAACTGTGGTCCACTACTCTAAACACAAGACTGTTCTAAACACACTAAACTACATTTCTGATGTGGTTTTACACTGGCTCGTTCATCTCATTTCATTTTGGAATGGCAAAGATATGTAAACTCCAGTTTAAGGCATTTTTGAGATGCAACCCTTGGCACTTCATAAGAAGTGTGGTAAACAAATGGAAGAACCACGATTTATTTTTCCTGTGAAAAAAGAAGAACGGAGAGATGACAAGAAATAAGACATTGCACAGTTGCCTAACGACTGAGGAGAATAACAGACATCTTCCTAACTAGCTTTTGGGCACTTTGGAGTATCAGGCAAACTGGCTGATGTCAAGTATAACTGGCTGGTGAGATGCTGCTTTCTGAGATTTTAACTCGCCATAATACTGTACAACGCATTCTCACAGACTCACCAGTGTGCGCAAGGACACACATGCTCCAATCAGTCTCACGAGGCTTCACACAATGTTCAGCAGCCAAATATAAAATACACAGCACAAACATACAGACACTTTCTGCTTTTCAAGAAGAGCAATGCCAACCACAGGTGGGGCGCTTTGTTGCACAGGAAAGCAATAACGCGAGTCTCAATCAAGCACGAATCCCTATGAGAAACAAAGAGGAGAAAATAATTAAAACAATTCACCAATTTGAACATGTACAACGTGAATTTTTTTTATGCACATACAGTATATATTTTTTATAAAATGTACATATATAGTTTATAATTGAAATAATGTATAAAAATGCAATACAATAAATAGTAAACTTAATTACAAAGTAAAATCTAAACCGTACCATCTTCTTATTTTTCAACTAAAAATAAATACAATTACCACTACCACCAATACATCAGTAAGCCATTGTGCAAATTGGTGTTGTCAAAAGTACCGACTTCAGTACAAAAATGTTAAAAACACCCATTTCCCACTTGGTGAAGAGTGTGACGTGCTGATCACTGTAGCCAAATCACAGTCATACCTGTTGAGCATGTGAACACTATGGCCAATCAGCGATCGGCTCAACAGTGCTCGAATGTTAGAGGGAAATGGACGTTTTTAAAATTTCAGTACCGATATCAGTACTTTTGACAACGCTAGTGCAAATGAATCACTTCTCCATCATACCTTTTTCACATGTGCTTCCCTGCTTCTCCTGCGCGAAGTTGAGTCTGTTCTGCTCGACAGCGGTGCCGTTGGACTCTGGGCTGCTGCTGCGTGAAGGACTGCTCTCCCCGTTCTGATAGGCCATGTCTAGATGCTGCTGGGCCAGTTTTAGGTGTCTACGTAGACGGTCGATATCTCGTGATGATGTCTCGTCACCAAAAGACTCCCGACCTGAGTCCAAGTTATACTCCGGTTTCAATCCCATGGACAGCTTGTCTTTTTTCAGGGCAGTGTGGTACCCTGGCGGGGCTGTGGGCACCTGTCTGCATATGGCGCCATGGGGGCGTGCAACATTGTGGTGGCGCGCACGACGTCTAAAAGCATCACGGATTCCACTGAGGCCCAAATGAAGAATCTCCAGCACCGTGAGAGACAAGCAGAGAGCGCTCACTGCATACATGATCAGCAGGAAGATTGTTTTTTCAGTGGGACGTGATACAAAGCAGTCGACCGTGTGCGGACAGGGACTGCGAGTGCAGACGTATGAGGGGGCGACTTCAAAACCATATAAGATATACTGGCCAAAGAGAAAGCCCACCTCGAAAATAACCCGAGATAGAAGCTGCAGGATGTACACTTTCATTAACCCATCCCGCTTTATCCTCCGCCGCCCATCGTGTTTTGCGGCAGGCTTCTCGGGGGCCTTTTCTTTCTCTGGAAGGATCTCCTCTGTCATTAAGGGGTCTTCCACACCGTTGTCCTCAGCCTCCTCATAATCACGGTTGGCGCCGCGGTTGATCATGGGCATGCGTTTCCTGTTCTTTGGCTTGTACTCCTCATCATTCATGCGGGCGATTTTGTGCATTGCAAAACCCATGTACATGATGGTGGGGGTCGTAATCAAAATAATCTGAAAAACCCAAAACCTGACATGAGAGAGTGGTGCAAACGCATCATAGCAAACATTCTCACAACCAGGTTGCTGAGTGTTGCACACAAATTTGCTCTGTTCATCATAGTATATCGATTCTCCTCCCACAACAGTCAACACAATGCGGAAGATGATCAACAATGTGAGCCAGATCTTGCCCACGAAGGTGGAGTGGTTGGAGATTTCATCCAACAGTCGTGTAAGAAAACTCCAACTCATGGTGCTTCGAAAAGAACCGCCGTCTCAGTCCTGAAACAAGACATTAACTATTAGTAATTAAAAAAAAAAAAACACATCAAAAACAGCATTTAAGAAATTAGTACATTACATCCAATAATAAATATGGCATGAACATAGCCTACCTGCCTACAACATGACTGACAAAAGTTGACTATTCTGAGGAGATGAGGTGCTGGTTTAATGTTAAGAACTCCAAATGATGAACAAAAGAGATTGCTTGCCATGCATCTTAGTAAAATGACAAACCTGTTCAAGGTCCTTTCCTCTAACAGAAAAAAAAAAAAAAAGTTTCCAGAAGACTTTTAATAAGATACTTAAGCAGGAAGATCCACTAGATGGAGCTAAATGGTCACTTTTCCATCAAGCTTTCACAGAAACACAATGTCAGCTAAGGAAAAGGGTGAAAAATTAAAAACTAAACGTATAACTTGGTTTTCATTTAATTAAATAGTTAAAATGATGATTATTACCATTATTAAGCTTAGCAAATGTTCTTTTGCAAATAGGTCCTTTTTGCCCTTACATGAAGAAACATTTTAGATTGAATGTTCCAAAATAAACATTTAAAACATTTACTTCAGTTTTACTCACTTTGCATACAGACTTTCAATTAACTAAATTAAAAAAAGTTCATATAAGACAATGATTTACAAAGAGCATTAAAAAAAAAAAAAAAAAACCAAAAGAAAAAATATATAATTCACATGAGGCATGTACCACCTTAGTGTTATCTGATCTCTAGTGTGTAACACCTACTTACTAAAACATTCAGTTACTCTAGTGTTAACCAAATAGAGCATGGGTCTCATGTAGACTTGAAACTAATTTTCCCATTTTGAACAACCAAAAAGTCACTGTGGAATTGGCTGCTCTAAAAAGTACATTCAAAACAGGCAACCAATTGAAAGAATTTTGGTCACAAACTGGACTTCAGCTACTTTAAGAATAGAGAAAGGATGGGGTCATCTGCTGGTCTAGTCAAACTATGCAATCTTCACTGCTCCAAGTAAACAAAAGACGCTTCAGGCATGGCTGTGACTTGATTTTTCCATAAAGTTCTGCGTGTGAATTTATCAGAACATCTGTAAAGACTCTCTAGGGTCCCTTCTATTATTGTTCTATGACGTTGTTCTTGATTACTGGATATGGATTTTCAAAAAGCAGTGATAATTTAGAATTTCCATTCTAAAATGACTTGATTTATCCATTTCTCCCATGACCATAGGAACCTTGACTCTCAATCCAGTCCAATTCTAAATTCATAATAAAACTCATGGGAACTAGTGGTGACATGTTGCCAATGGCCACAACTTCTGTCCAAGTGTTTATTAGAGACAGTTGCATGAAGTGAGGGCCACACTGTTGTGGTTAAAAAAAAAATAAAAATAATAATAATAATAATAATAATAATAATAATAATATTGGACTACGAGTGCCATTTAAAGGCTTCAAAATCACTGTAATTTGTACTCTGTACAAAGGGGCCATATCCGATTGCCGGCAACAGTACAATTGTGTGGTTGTCGTTTGCAACATTCCACAGCTGGTGCCCAGTTGGCCCTCAAATTACACATCAGCAGGGCCCCAAACTGTCTCTACACTTACAACACACCTAGCTTGGTGATCTTATAAAGGTGTGATCTTACAATAGGGTGTGCCAATTTTGGTCAGTGAATGACCATGACTAACGACATGGTCATTGAAAAATTTTAAATTGTATAAATTCAAACTAATTTGAGGAAAAAAGGACAAATAATAGCATGATCAGGATGGAAAGTGATTAAGAAGAAAAAAAAAGTGATTTAAAAACTTAAAAAGGCCAGCAGAATTGGGCTTGAAGAACTATGCATGTGAACTTTAAAGGGATAGTGCGAAAAAAAAAACAAAAAAAAAAAAGTATGTATTTTGAAGGTAACCAAACAGTTACATGCAGCCACTGACTTCCTATGAAGAAAAAAACAACAAAAAAAAAACAAAAAACACAAATGGAAGACAATGGCTACCAGCAGCTGTTAAGTTACCAACATTCTTCAAATATATATTTTGTGTTCAGAAGAACTCGAGGGTCAGGCTTTTCATTTTTAGATGAACTATCCCTTTAAGTCATTAAAAGACTGGGAGACCCTCAGCAATACCTCAAACCTAACCCTGACCTCCTATGTCAAGCAACACCACACAGAGGAGCCATTACCACGTCAGACATTAACTTAAAAGAGAGAACAGAGTGGCTTTGTGGAGACATCTGAGAAAGTAGTTATCGTTCCAATCCAGATTCCTTCAGCTCTGGGGAAAGGACAGGAGACTGGTGCTTACCTCAAAACAACATGGTTTTCTAAGAAACTCTAAAGTTAGACTTATTTGGCCCTTGCAATTGATAAATTAGAAAACGGAAAACTTCTATAATTACTATTAATACTTCTATACTTCTAATAATTACTAATAACTTTTACTTACCCTATATCAAATGGGAAAAAAAAAAATTGAACCATTTTAACCGGCTAGTGGACAATTCTGGCATTTAAAATGCAATAGACTAGACTTTTTTTTTTTGGGGTAATCCTTCTAAAACAACAAGAGTTTAAAGTTTCTTAAACTTAGCAAATCCTAGGCTTAGCAGAAAATTCTTGCAGGCCAGCGTAGACCAATGACCATATATATATATAAAAAAAAGATTGTCTGATAATCTGTTTGACCCATTTATGAATTTAAATATAAACAATATTCATGTTTCTTAATTACTGAATCTTTAACATCAAGGGTATTTAGAGAATAATACCCAACAACAGTGAAAAAACAAATTTAACTATAGGACAGTTATACTTAAGATCATCAATCAGATTAAAACACATTAAGGTGACCACGTAAAACGCATATTTGCATGAAGTAACGATAGTTTTTACTCTTAACAGTTTAATTGGTGTGAACGAAGTATAGCTCAAATGGATTCCAATTAGGCCTTAATTTCAATATATCAGGTCATGAGGCAAGAGACAAGATATATCAAAAATATCTGTGAAACTTATCGGGATTTTTTTAACAAACGAAAGCCAACACAATATTAACCATACTGTTTTTGATGATTCTGCCGAAACACATTACTACTTCAGAAATTAACTACTCAAGCGCAACGTGTCGATGTGGACGCGCGCGAACGGTGGCGCGCGCTTTTACCTGAGGTGAATCTTTTTACTCCTCTCTGAGTGGGGGAAAAAAGCCAACATCCCAAAGAGCAGCGTGGCTCGGTTTCAACACCACGTACAGAAGAACATAACGATTAAAACAACCACAGAAAGACGTCGTACAGCTACGAACAGTTTGTTTGGCATCTCTTCACATTTCCACGAAAAAGCCCCATCCAGCTGCGCATAAGTTTACTATTGTTCTCCGTCCGTCTGACGCAAGAAAGACGCGACAGACCCTTATTAAAACAACTTAAAGGCACTAGTTCAACTCGAATGGTGCTGTTTGTGGAAAAATAAGCGCGTAAACCTCTCACACACCAACCGATAGAGCAGTAAATTGTCTATTTTACGGAGTATGCGCGAGATGTCACCAAAAAATCCGTTGGCCGCGTCACTGGTGAATTTCAGTCAGTTGAAGAGCGCGAAAAAAAAACATACCTCGTTAAGTAGATTTCCACACTTTTCCTCAGCTACGTCCTTTGTAAGAGTGCGTACGAACGGTTGAAATATCACCACATCCCTCAGCTATCTTGGACGACGAAAGCCACACTGGTTATTAACCCATTCGTAGTATGACTATGGCAGCATGTGAGTCCTCTCGCAGTCGGGGTTCATATAACAAAGAGGCTCCCGAAATGCAGTGCCACTCCTCCCGCCTCCGTCTGTGCACCCCACCCCCTTTCAGGCCTTAGTATGAAATTTGATATAGTCTGATCATCCTTTTAGCGATTTTTGTAGCTCATACTCTACTGGCACATGCTTGATTTGCATCATTTACATCACATATTTTGGAGAAATGAAATAAATCGATAAATAAAATACAAATACATAGAGGAATTAACTCATGTAAGTGAATGTTTACCTCATATTATTAGTGTCTGGTTAATGGGGGCTTTTTTGTAACTGTAAAGTCTCAGATTCATAGTGATTGATGGATCAATACTTCAGTATTGCTACTTTATACTGATGTTGCATTCAGAAGATTTATTTGCACATATCAAAGTTTAGTTTAACGTTTTGTTTAAAAAATACACTAATTTTATTATTTAGCTTGAACAATTCTGTGCATCATAACTTGTGTAGGATAGAAACTATTTCTCTTTTTGTTCATCAGAACATAAGCATATTAATATTGTTGTAAAATATGTTTAGATTTACATTAATAAACTTGTAAACATGTTTGTAGAACTTTAGGTTAAACATAATGGCTATGTCTAAGTAAAAATACATATTAGAATATATAGGCTAGTACAGAAATGTAAGATTTTTATAATTTTTTTATTATTTAATAATTAATCAATATTTTTTATTATTTAATCAGATATCAATGTTATTATTTAACTTAAAATATAAATAAAAAAACTTTGAATATTATTATGAATATTATGAATATTATATATATTTAGCAAAAATGACTACGTAAGCAGATTAATATTGTTTTTATATATATATATATTTTGTTAAATTTACATTCATAAACTTGCAAATATGGTTGTAGAATTTTAATTGTAGAATGTGATTAGTATTTTTTAATATTTAATAATAAATAAATATGTTGAATATTTAATCAAATATCAATTTTATTAAATAGCCTATATGAGGTGGCATTTTCGTGTAAATTTGTGTGATGTTATTAGTACGGAAATGTATCATTTATAGAAAATAGTAAACACCTAAATCTTATCATCATTGAGGCGTAAGCGTATTGATGAAGATGAGATTGAATTTATTAGTCACCAATTTGCTAACATATAAAATATTTTTAGATTGCCATAAAAATGTGTTGATCTCAGATTATTGTCAATAATCAAAATAAGGAACTATGATTAAGATGTTTACATGCAAGCATCTTCCTTTGTGCTCCATAGAAGAAAGTCATGTGGGTTTGAAATTACATTTTTGGGTGAACTACTCTTTCACATCCAATCCTTAATTTATTTCTTTTTTTATTTCTAATTTTATTTCTTTTCTATAAGGGTGAATGTAAAAATAGTACAGGATTGCATTTTGATGACTGTATATTTTACAATTCCTAACTACGTCACCAACATTTAAAAATCAGTCATTAAAAAACAGTTTTTCTGTTGCCACATTTATTTCAATAAGCCATTGTTAGTGTGGGTTTTTACGCTTTTACATCTATGTGTTATTTTTCCTTTTTCCTCTTAAGTTTTATTGATGTAGTTTTTTTCTTCCTTCTTGGCCCAGACAATAAACTAGAAGGAAAAGACCCAAAGTAGACAATAAATCTCTCCCATTTCAGTGCTTTTTTCATCAGTATGTCATGTGATGACAATGATTATAGGGCAACTACTCAGTCATGCCACTATTCATTTTCTTGAATGCATGATTTGTACAAGCAAGAAATTTATTATCAGGCCAAAGACATTTGGATTGGGAAAGAGACTAAATTCCAATTTTGAGGTCTATTTAAACATGGTTGATTTAAAAAGTATGTTTATATTTAATGTGTATTCTATTAAGTATGTATTCAGTACATTACATTGTCAGTAAACTCCTGTTCAGAAAAAAAAGAAAGGAAAGGAAGAAATATCTAAACATTGTTTAACCGTAACATGTCATTCTATGTAACCAACAGCTTTCCCTTTTTCCTGCCGAGGATGGTGCTCGGAAGTTGTTGTTATTGAAGATCTTTCCTCCATTGCGTTTTGCACAGGATGAGGCTGTAAGAGGGGGGCTTCCCTTTCTGGGTTCTGGGTATGTTTTTAACAGTAACACACATTTAACACTATACTCTAAAAAACACTGGGTTAAAAACAACCCAATTTGGGTTGTTTTCAACCCAAGGGCTGGGTAAATATAGGACAGAACACGCTGGCTCTCGTGCCCGAGCTGGAATCGTAAACAGTACAGTAATTATTTTATATATAAAAAATAAAATGTACACAAACCTGTTTTCCCGAAGAAATGGCACTTAGAACTGCTCTTTCAGTGCAAAATCCCAGCGATAAATAACTCAACCGCTGGTTTACATCTGACCCAGGATCTGAGTAATACAAAAACTACCCAAACATTAGGTTGTTATGTGACCCAGGAGCTGGGTAACACAAAACTACCCAACACTGAAAAAATAACCTGAATAAAATTACCCAAAAGGCTCAACCCAGCATTTGGGTTAAAAAATAACCCAAGATTTTTTAGCGTGTACCGAGTGTGATTTAACAGACAGATAGTTGCCTGTAGACTGCAAAAAATGCTTTTCCTACTTAGATTTTTTGTCTTGTTTCCAGTCAAAATATATATAAAATCTTAAATCAAGAAGGATTTTCTAGACAAGTAAAAATAATTGTCTTGTTTTCAGAAAAAAGAAGTCAAAATTAAGTGAGTTTTTGCTTAAAACAAGCTAAATATAATCTGCCAGTGGGGTAAGCAAAATAATCTTATTTTAAGCAGAAAACTAGATTATTTTGCTTACCCCACTGGCAGATTATTTTGCTTGTTTTAATCAAAAACAAAAACAAAAAAGATTTTTTTTGCAGCGTAATTGTCAATTAAAAATTTGTGCAAAGCTTGTGTCAAAGCATCCAACTCTATTGGTAGGCTAATGCAAAGACTTTGGATACACCATCTATAGCTTCTGGGAACATTAACCAACAATCAGATGAGCAAAGCAAACAATTTACATTTGTAAGGCAATCTGAGAGATGTTCACAAGTTTGTACTGCCTGAAGGATTTGGCATTTGAATCTTCCATAGAGTTGTTATCACATTTTGGCTGACATTCTTTTGAAATGCAATCCAGGTGCTTGTTTGGAAGCCAGTCAGAGAGAATTAGCACTCTGTATCTTCTTGAATGTGTTTTCCAACATGATATCAATACAATTCGAATTAGTGGTGTTCAACACCAGTATTACTATGGCTTCAGACTTTGTTCTAAATGTTGCATTTAGTGTTAAATTTTACACATTCTGCATTGTTCTGAGTTATAGACATTAATGTAATTCTTGTAATTCTATATTCAGCCACTTCTGGACCACTCTGGATAACTAGTAGTGCTTTGATTTGTCAAGGCAAGCATGTTTATGCAAGGGGTGAGCGCTATTGCCAGCAGCAGTGAAAATATGTGGAAATGCTTGACCACAAGCAGCTTGCAGCATGCTTTTTCCATGTCTAGTTTTTGCATTATTCAGCAGTGTAGCAATGATAAGTTTTTATGACAGAATTCATAAGTTATTTGATTTTTTTGTTGTAAACCATTTCTGTGATTCAGTAATTCTGCCAGTCATTGTTGTGTGGTAAACATACATTAAAGTGTCATGAAACCCCATGTTTTAGCACTGGTTAGGTATGAACATTTTGTTGCAGCGCTAATAACTTTTAAAGGGCTTATTTTGTGGTGTACAAGTCTTTTGATGGGTGGCATCAAGGAGCTGTAAAAACTGGTTAGTGTTTGTGCTGAACTGTTACGATGCAAAAAAAAAAGAAACGCCCTCCTTCGATCCATGAATATTTTTCTCAAGAAATGTTTGCAATTTCACAGTCTGTTCACAGTCTCTCACATTTGTGAATAATTAAGCTAAGCAAAACGTCTTCTCATAGGATAAGAACACAGAGAACACCGGTCATCACTGAAGTACTATAGTCTGTGGCATCAACACAATGTATAGTAGTCAACATTTGAAGTGGATCAAAACCTTTAATCAAAGTTGTCCTAAAACCAAAACAATACCTGTTCTTGTCTTAGGACAACTTTGTCCTAGGACAACAAAGTTGTCCTAAAACCAAAACAATACCTGTTCTTGTCTTAGGACAACTTTGATGGACTTTTCTGATCCACTTCAAATGTTGACAACTGTAGATGTTAAACCCGAAAGACGGAAATAGTGCAAAAAAACTCACAAATTACCTCCATCAATTAAAATGAATGAATGCTGACATTGTCTTCTGTAATGTGCAACACAAACTGCTAAATTCTCAGAAAAAGTAGTTTGGTGTTTCATGACTCTTTAAAACTCAGGGATTAACATTGCCTTCCTGTGCTATCAGAAAGAACAGAAATCATGGTGGACAGCCCATTCATTAATTCTTGTCTGTTTCTTGGGGAAATCTTATTAAAGATCCTTTGTGTTTCTTTTGCATGTTTGAGAAGTATTTTTACGACAAACTAACCTTTTAATTAACCTTAAAAGCTATAACATCTTAACTCAAAGCATTCATTTAATGCATTATTTTCATCTTTGCAGAACAATGACTGAAATCTATTTAAAACTAATAAAACCAACTATATATCCTATTGCCATATACCCACAGAATGACTGTGGCTGAGCTAATTTTTCATCACAAACTACCATATTCAAGATACGATCAACTCTAAACAAAACATCAAGCCTTTTATTGAGCCTTTGTCATAATATTCTTGATACGATGCATCCGTTTCTGTTAAGCAGCGGTAATTTTATAGAAGATTCTTTGGCACAGGGACCTTTTTTCTTTTGCCAGAGTAATTTAGAAATCTATTTCAAATAAATCTCTTGTAGTGCTGGTTCGTAGAAGAATCTGATAGCCTGCCAGTCAGATAAATGCAACTGTCTAATGTGGTTTGTTTCATGGTATTTTTATTGCTGCCCACAACGCTTTTGACAAGAAAACAGACTTCCATATTCAAAACATGTGCGGGTCTAATCACTTGCATCCTAAAGTGAACCTCCACTGCAGTTTTTCCAGAGGTTGGTTATTGTTTAATAAACACAAACAGCCTAAACACCTTCAGTTGCAGTCACGTTGCTATTCAATGTTAGTAATTAACTAATGCCATAAACATACACGTAGTTGTTAGAGCTTAATTTATAGTTCTGCAGGGAAGTGGAATCAGGTGCCAACTGCCGTAATGTTTACCACCTGTGTTGTTAAGCCTAATTTGTGCTTTACTTACTACGCTTATTTTACTGTAACATAAAAATACTTTTACAGGTCCCTCAGACTTAACACCTGTATTTTTTTATTTTCTGATTTAGGAAAATCATGATGTTGAGAAACTGATAAATAATCCACTAAATTAATAAGCACTTTTATATTGTGTTTTCATAGTGCTCTTTACTTTAACAATGTGGTCATAATCGCTAACAGCGTTGAGGTAAACAAGCCTGTATGTATACTTTCTTTTTTTTTTTCTTCAGTGGAACACATGGAGAAAAATTGAAGAACCCTTTGTGTGAGGAACCAATTAAATAATATTAGTTTCTCACATAATCTTATTCATGTTCAAATTCAGGTTTAAAAAATGATCGATGCATCAGGGATCGCAATGCTGAGAGGTGCGAAAGAAGTGAAGATTTTCATTAAAATGTGTGTTTTTTCTTCAGAAGACTTGAAATATAGTGTATTGGTAATATGGACTTCTTCATATATACGTGCTTTACTTGTGTATTTTTGTCCTTTTTTTTAAAACTGTGATCACTTAACTGTCTTGCTTTGTGTATTTCATGGAAAAAGTAGCAACATACGTTTTTGGAGTTCATAATTTCATTTTTGCATAGGCTATTGCTTTAAGAACAATAGAGTGTCCACATATACTGTAAAAAACTATTTGTTGAGTTAACTTAAAATAATTTGTTACCTGGCTGCCTTAAAATTTTAAGTTGAGTCAACTAAGTGACAACTAAGATATTTGAGTTGAGTCAACTTAAAATGTTAAAGCAGCCAAGTAACAAACACAGATGTTAAGTTTAACAAACAATTTTTTTGTTTAGTCAACTCAAATATCTAAGTTGTCACTTAGTACAACATTTCAACTTGAATACACTTATTTGAGTTGACTGAACTTAAAATTTTATGGCAGCAGGGTAACAAATTATTTTAAGTTGACTCAACAAATTGTCTTTTTTGTTTTTCAACAGTGTACTCACTGAGCTTTAAAACAGATAAGAAGTTAAGCTAATGTAATGTTTTTTCTTCAGAAGACTTTAAATATAGTGCATTAGTAGTATGGACTTCTTCATTGTGCTTTACTTGTATGTTTTTGTCCTTTTTTTTTTAAACTGTGATCACTTAACTGTCTTGCTTTGTGTGTTTCATGGAAAAGAAGCAACATGCGATTTTGGAATGGAGGTGAGTTCATAATTTAATTTTTGCGTAGACTATTGCTTTAAGAACAAAAGAGTGTCCACATACTCATTTAGCTTTAAAACAGATAAGAAGTTAAGCTAACGTAATGTTTTTTTTTTTCAGAAGACTTTAAATATAGTGCATTAGTAGTATGGACTTCTTTATTGTGCTTTACTTGTGTGTTTTTGTCCTTTTTTTAGAACTGTGATCACTTAACTGTCTTGCTTTGTGTGTTTCATGGAAAAGAAGCAACATGAGATTTTGGAATGGAGGTGAGTTCATAATTTCATTTTTGCGTAGACTATTGCTTTAAGAACAAAAGAGTGTCCACATACTCATTTAGCTTTAAAACCGATAAGAAGGTAAGCTAGGCAAATAGTATGGTTTCTGTCTGGTGGGGATTTTTCAGTGTGAGTGCTTAGCCATTTGGGGGTTGGGGTACAAACTGGTAGATGGGGGTTGGGCACTTTGTGCTGTTTCACCCTTGTGTTAGATGACGGATGGGGGTGGCGAGGAATCTCCTGTTTCAGAAAAGGTAAAGGGAGGATAGTGTAGTGAAACAAGTAGTTCATGACTACAAGGTGAAAACATACAGGACTTGAAACACCCCTTTAAAGAAAAGGGCAGGGTGTTGCCATAGAAACAGACAGATCTGGCCTCAAACTCCCCCGACATTGTAACAGATGGTTGGACGTTTTGGGGGTGGGTTAAACCGGCATTTTCTCAAAGATCACCATTAAAAGTTTCCTTCCTGCACAGCTCTTCCATCATTGACCATTACCTGTGAAAAGGAAAGAACAAGCTGGAAAGAATACATCACACAGGACACATCAAAACTAGGACATTTGCTAGACAATCTTTTAATAATTTATTTACATAATTTGCCAATGCGGATAACCCATATTAACCTAAAAACAATGCATGGACAGTCATCTGTGCTATTTTTTTCCCACCATCTTGCAAGTTACAGAACAAATTTCATCATTTAGAGAACAATGGTGTTGGCACTAATTTCTTGCTCTCTTTTAACACAGCTTTATAGACATTTGCTCACGCTTAACCCTGCCCAAATTGCGCACAGTTTGGGTGTATTATGGGATAATCCGCTAATAGTCAGTATTTTGGATGTCAAACAGCTTTGTCTAATCCGTGAGTAAATTATTTGAGCACAATCACAAGTCCTAAAATTGTTAGGGACTTCAAAGTGTCCCAGCCCAGTGTGATTAAGTGGCTTACAATAGTAAGGATAATGCTTCATAGTTTAGCTGTCCACATTTTATTTGAAGAGTAGCACAATCACGGTAGGATATACAGAAATCAAAGTAGAAGAGAGTAATGAATTTACTTGTCATGTATTTTTTTTTTTTTTTTGAAAGCAACTCAGTGCTACACATTTCAGGATTAAATTACAGTAGTTCAAAAACTAAACAAAAATAGTGTTAGTCAAATTTATTTGTAGGAAGTGCCTTTGATTGTGGCTTTGGTTTAAGTTAAGAATAATTCACATTATGTTGGATAATGTTAGGCGATATAACGTGTAGAGTATAATAGCAGGGCTCGACATTAACGCTTGTCCGGGACAAGTGGATTTTGTGAAAGGGCAACTAAAAGAGAATTTTACTTGCCCGACCGGACAAGTAATCTAAATAAAACATCAATGACACACAATAACTAGGGCAACACTGAAATTTTGCTGAGAATGATTCTGACTGTATTACTCGCAGTGTAAACGGTGACTAAAAATGGACAGTATCAAGGTTGCGTCAGCTGAGGCTTGTGCAGCCTATCTGACTCACTGAAAATCAAAACTAACAGGCGCAACAGCATGCACAAAGAAACAAACAGGGGACAAACATACTGCGGTAGAAAAAATGTAAAATATATAAATAACATGATATAGGTAAGCAACATTACACAAACAAACACCATTACGATTGCAAATGTGACATTGATTTTATACAACAGCAGTTCAATAAACTAGTAGTTAATATTAACTGACTTACATTTTAGATACATCACTGACCATTTTGCTAACAATATATTTCTAAGCAAAGCCACAGCAGAACAGCCACAACAAGCCACAAAAAAATCGTCAACAGTCGCAAATTTCAGAGCAACACAACAGTGTTTTATTACTGAATGATTCAGCATTTTTTTTATTATTTCTGGTGAGTCAGTGATTCAGTGAGCCATTCATAAAGACAGTTGTTTCATTTACTGAATGAATTAGCCATTTGAACGACTGCCACCCACTGGTGGTTCGGTTTCATATTTGAAAAAATATTGCATTTCAGATTTGTTTTTTAAAAAAATCTAACATTTATCTTATAACATTATTTATGCATTTGCAATTTTACTGTGTAAATGCATTTTTGGAACCTCTTCATTAAACAGTCTGAGTAAATACATTTAAATGGCTCTTTCGATGCAGGTTCGGTTTTTCCTCTGCAGTGGAAAGATGAAGTTTGTTGATACTGATTTAATTTGAATGGTAACAACCATACAGAGTCTAATTATTCTAACTGAATGTATTGATAAAATTTAAGAATTTGATGTAAATGATGACACATTCACTTAGTAAGGATAGGAAATTATTGCCATACATAAAGTTCAAAAGTGTCCTAGAAATCAATTTAAGGCAAATATCACAAATATGCTGATTAAAGTAAGACCTCATAGAACAATGATGAGACTACTGCTTCAACATTTGAATGACTGATATACTTCTCCGGAGGACAAGCACATATCAAAGTTTAATTACAAGCTCTGAATAGTTTATGTTAATAAACTAAAAGGGATGGTTCATCAAATAATTAATTTTTTCTTATTACTTACTTACCGCCATGTCATTCCAAACCTGTTTGACTTTCATTCTTATGTAAAACCCAAAACAAGATTTTTTTAAAGGTTTTTTTTAATCCATACCGTGAAAGTCATTCAGGTCATTAATTGAACCTCAGCATTCTTTTAAATGACTTCCTCCACTGAGGTTTAAAAAAAAATACAAAATTGTATTTCTTTAAAGAATTTGTTCAATTCCAGAATAAAAAAGTCCTGATAATTTACTCACCCCAATGTCATCCAAGATGTTCATGGCTTTCTTTCTTCAGTCGAAAAGAGATGAAGGATTCTTGAGGAAAACATTCCAGGATTTTTCTCCACATAGTGGACTTAAAGGGGAGCCAATGTGTTGAAGGTCCAAATTGCAGTTTCAGTGCAGCTTTAAGAGGCTCTACACAATCTCAGCTGGGGAATAAGGGTCTTATCTAGCGAAACAATTGGTCATCTTCCAAAAAAATTACAATTTATATACTTTTTAACCGTCTTCATCTTTGCATGTTTGCTTTGTAAACATTGGGTTGGTACTTCCACCTACATCATGCATGACCTTTTCAACGTGACTACATACTGTGTGAAGTCAAGCTAGTGCAAGATAAGCATTTGTAGTTAAAAAGTATATACATTTTTATTTTTTTAGAAAATGTCTGATTGTTTAGTTGGATAACTAAGACACGTATTCCTCAGCTGGGATCATGTAGAGCATATTGAAGCGGCATTGAAACTGCAATTTATATCTTTAACCAATTGACTCACACTAAAGTCCACTATATGGAGAAAAATCCTGGAATGTTTTCCTTAAAAACCTTAATTTCTTTTAGACTGAAGAAAGAAAGACATTAACATATTGGAGGTAAGGAGATAATAGGGTTTTGTATAATGTGAAAAGTGCCAAGTTTAAATATAAATAGCATCAACTAGATATTTGGTATCAAAAGAACCAGACTGTCCAACTCATGCTTGCGTGATGATGTCAGGTTGAGTCTTCTGTCAGTGAGTGGGCAGCGAGGGGCCTCACAGAAGCCTTTAGTTACACCGTGGTTTATAGGTCAGCTCTGCCCCGAGACAGCACATTCTAAGGAAAGCATTCACACACACAAAGCACCTCTGTTTTAGGAAAAACAGAAGTCTCAATTTACAAAAGGTATCTGGAATTTCTAGAGAAAGGGTTGCATCTTATGGACAACAAGACAACAGTGTAGCGATGCATTATTTGCAGTTTGAAATGATGCGTCTCAAAAATACTTGGACAGAGAAAGTGACTGTGCATGCACGAATGGAAAAGTTGATGACTTCCATCTGGTACACAATGTGCCGAGAGGGTGGGTGTGTGTCTTGGGGTTGATGGGTTGTTTTGTCATGTTGCTTGAAATTGTATGTCAACCGTTTTTGATATGAGTAGTAGCCTTAAAGATTTAAGGGACCCTGAAGTTTATCTTTGATTGTTTTTTTCACAACAACATTTTGATTTCAAATAGTAGAAAAATATTATTACAAGATATTTGCACTGGCCAAGAAGATATACACAGATGACTTTTTTGTATCCTTTGGGAGGATCATGTCTAAAACTATAAAAGAAGATTTGTTTTCTTGCCAGAATGATAGGAACATTTTCTTTTCAGTGTATTTTGGAACCAATCCTAATTCTGAATGAGACCAATCTTGACAAAGAGTCCAACTGAGGGAAGCATGTAATTGGTTAAAGTATTCACACCTCAGTGCTCATCGTTCACACCTGTTTGGCAGACAACGGTCCAGTTTTATGGTTTCGCAGTTGAAAAGCTGTTCAATCACATACGCATAACAGAAGGCCACATGGTGCAGATGCCACACGTTGCAAACTTGAACTCATAAAAGGACAATGTTAGCACAGCATTCCGTGTCATGACCTGCTTTTCAGTGACCTGAATATGGAGGAGGACGAGCTGACGTTTTAACAACGCAAAGAATCCTGACAAATGTTAAGGACCCCTGTTCAATTGAAGAGGTCAGAGTGGGTTGAGACTTCTACCCCCATCCGTCCACTAGAGTGTTAAAAGTGCATGTGGCTCCATAACTTTTTAATTTACACAGTGAAAAGAAATACCTTAGAGTTTAGCACCAGGCCGAAGCTTGTAACAATGGCCTTTAGAAGCAAATTGCTCTTTTACTTGTGTCTAAGGTGGAAGAAGTTTGTACAAACACAACCGCACCTACTGTTCATTGTTGTTTGTCACTGTTTGATTTTCATATAATGTCTTAAACCATGGGCATTACTCTTTTCAAACCACACCATAACTTACTTTGTCATTCTAGGTGACAAATGTTGATGTTCAGTGCATACTAACACATACACAAATTTTATTGCATTCTTCTTTGCATTGTCTATAATTTGGGGCCCCTCTAAAGCCAATCTGCTGTACTTCCTTTCAGCATTTATGTAGTAAAGTTTAATGCCCAGTCTGAAAGCATCTTGGTAGATGAATAATGCTCTCCACAGGTCGTCTTCATTCTAACAGCTTCTTAAGGCTTAAGTTCCCACTGTCTCAAAAAATTCCAATAGTTGTTAGGTTTTGTTGGATTAGTTTCTTAATCTCGCTGGTGTTAGTTGAGGCTGAGTAAACCAACCTTTAGTGTACAGAGTGAATTCACCTACTTTTTTTTACTTAATTAAACCTCCTTTTAACGTCCTTTTTGCTGATTGTTGATTTCTGTTCTTTTCGACAGTATTTTTAAATGACATCTGATTATGGTCAATGTAAATAATGTTTTTGTTGATGAGAAGCCGCAAAAATAAATGCATTTTTTATTTCTTAAAAAAAAAAAAAATAGTATATTAATTCAAACAGGTATCATAATTTAACAACAAAATCAATGAGAGAGAGAGAGAGAGAGAGAGAGAGAGAGGGAAAACTAACTCTTAAGCCAGTATCTTTTTACAGTGCAAATAGTCAACCTTGTTAGCAAAGGTTATTTTTCCAAACTCCACCCACCATTACTCAGTTATTTTACCTTTAAAACAAATAGCGCATTACTTATATTTACACTTTGTGTGAATAGTATTTATTACTATACTCAGTGTAAACAAGATGCTTTTTAGTGTTTTTAAACAGCCCCTGCCATTTAATGCTTTATTTATTCATTGCCCTTTTTGTGCATTGTTACAGAAAGAGTGCATTCATGATATGATTAATATTAGTTCATCCAAAAATGAAAATTCTGTCATTAATTACTCATCCACATGCTGTTATAAACTCGTCAGACCTTTGTTCATTTTCGAAACACAAATTAAGATATTTTTGATGAAATCCAAGAGCTTTCTGACCCTGCATAGATAGCAACTACCACATTCAAAGCCAAGTACACTCTTAAAAATAAAGGTGCATTAAAATGTTTTTCACAGCCACAGAAGAACCATTTTTAGTTCCACAAAGAACCATTAATCTTATTCTTGCCTTTTTATAATCTGAAGAACCTTCTTTCACAACAAAGAACCTTTTATGAAACAGAAAGTTTTTTTCAGATTTTAAAGGTTCTTTATGGAACCATTTAGACAAAAGGGTTATTCTATGGCACTGAGTGTAGTAAGTAGCAAAAATAAAACAAAGAGAACAAAAAATAACGACTGTATTCAACAGTTCTCTTCTGTGTCAGTTTTCATTGCGCTTTCAAGAGAGTACTGAGAGTCCCAAGATGCATGCGTTGTCTATGGAGGGTCAGAAAGCTCTTGGATTTCATCAAAAATATCTTAATTTGTGTTCTGAAGATGAACGGAGGTCTTACAGGTTTGGGACAGCATAAGGGTAAGTAATTAATGACAGAATTTTCATTTTTGGGTGAACTATTTAACCTGATAGAAAATCGCTTCATTGTACCGGTGTTCATTCACTGTTCACTGAATTATTTTAAACAATATTCTTTCTACATTTTTCTTTTTTAAAAGAGCAAGTCAGCACAAATGAACTTCACTTCAGAGCTGTCATCTATGTGCACAGCCTAGAGCCATGCTTTGGTGTTTCACATTAGTTTGAGCTCACGAAATCAGTTCTACTGCACTGAAGAATAAAACACTGCCAGACCACCATTTAGAAGTAGTACAATGAAATTCTGAATGTCTCTGTCTTTGCTGACAGTAGGGGACAATCAGTAATGAGGCCAAATTACTGCAGAGGCTGTATATTTATGGTTGCTGCTGACCCGAATCATCCATGTGCAATACTTCATGAACAGCCCTGAAAAATTAGCTGCACATCACTGGAGTTTAATAAGAGTGTGTTTGTCATTTAACAAGCAAGTAAAATAGCAGCATAAGAAAAGAACTTTTAGTCAATGTATATTAAAAATGACATGAAACCACACGTTTTCTCAGTCAAAAGAGAATATTTCAGTGTCTGCAGTGGAAATGGCAGTGGTTAAACTGAATTACTAGGCATGATACTCTACCCGTGTGGGATGAAGGCCACTCTTGGCTCTGTGACGTAGTGGTTAAACTTCTATGTTTGTATCCCAAAGGTTGCCGGGTTCAAATCCTGGAAGGGGTGATTCATAGACTGCCTGCCAGTGGATGGTTTACTGACTATCTGATGCATATTGCACAAAAAATGTCAGTGGCTGGTTTGCAAGAAATCAGACTGATACATTGATACTGAGGAAGAACTGGATTTGCCAGTTTGGTGCTAAATATTTTTGTGAAAATGGTGATCGATTTTTGTTTCAGGGCTCTTTGAATATAAAGTTCAAAAGAACAGTGTTTGTTCAAAGTAGAAATCTTTATATACTCTTTTTAATCAATTTATTGCTCAAAATATCAATTTCTTTTTATAAATTAATACTTAATACTTTTGTATGAACAGAATTAGAAAATTTACATGCATTTCTGCCATTGACCTGCAATGTTTGATTGGTGCAAAACCACTCTGGCCTAAACAATTCAGACTGATTGCTTTCACAAGTATATGCATTTGTATTGAATGATGTTTAAATTTGAATCAATGCAAATATAGCTACTAAGTTGACAAGATAATGCAAACCTGAAGTTGCTCATGGGAAACAGCAAAATAGAGTGTGCTTCATTGGTTTCTGGGTTGGTGATGAATAAATGGTGTTGAATGAAAGGGGCTCATATTCACTTTGGCATAGATCTGAAGTTACCTTGAATGACAATACAGCTCTCAAAGGTTTTTGTTATGTAAGGGACATTAGTGACATAGGTGAGCTAAAATTCCCTGTAGCGTTTCATCTGAGGGCTGGTAAATGAAGATGTAAAATCCACATTCACTGACTTTATGCCAGTGAAACATTACCAAACATAACAATGCTCATGAATGAATATCCACCCTGTTCTTTCTTCTTCTTTACTGTGTTCCAGGTCACTGAAACTGACACGAAGACTGATGCAAAAAGATAATCTGGCCAAAAATAAAAATTCTGACGTAATTTACTTACTTTAATATCACTTCAAACCCATGTGTCTTTCTTTTCTCTGTGGGACATAAAAGGTGATTATTTAATGACACTTATTGTGAAGGCCACTCTTGGCTCTGTAACATAGTTAAAGTTTTAAAGTTTGCAAGATTCAAATCCTGGAAGGGGTGACTTATGGACTGAATTTTCAGTGGATGATTTGTTGACTGTCTGATGCATATTTTACAAAAAATTACAGTTTTAATCTGATTGTCTGGTTTACAAGACACCAGGCTGATACATTGAGTGCTTCTGAGGAAGAACTAATCACTGGATTTGCCAGTTTGCTTTCTAAATGGCACCAAAACTAGTTTGAAGCCCTTCAAACTAGTTTTGGTGCCATTTAGAAAGCAAACTGGCAAATCCAGTGATTTGTTCTTCCTCAGAAGCACTCTATACTCAGAATATCTAGAATATGTAGATACGAGCAGAAGAGTATATTCTTATGTGCAGTGTTGGGGAAAGTTACTTTTAAAAGTAATGCATTACAATATTGCGTTACTTTATTTAAAAAAAGTAACTAATTGCATTAAATGTAGGCTACATACTATGTACTTATTATAGTAATTACAGTAACTAGGTAATAACTAGGTACTACTCCTAAACCTAGCCCTATGTAGTTACCTTATATTACCAGAAAGTACACTCTAAGTACTTTACTAGTTACTTGAAAAAGTAATCTGATTAGGTTACTTGTATTACTTGTAATGCGTTACCCTCAGCACTGCTTATGTGTTTCTGAATTATATTTTCAAAGATTTTTTGAAAGAAGGCTGCATTTGTTTAATTGAAAATACGGTAAAACAGTTGTATTGTTTTTTTTTTTTTTGCTTGTTTTCTATATAGTTCATTATATATATATATACACACACACAAAAATAATAAGGCTGTCAGGCTTCGATAAGGATTAAAACGCACATAAAAG
This sequence comes from Cirrhinus molitorella, assembly GCA_033026305.1. NCBI lineage: Eukaryota > Metazoa > Chordata > Actinopteri > Cypriniformes > Cyprinidae > Cirrhinus > Cirrhinus molitorella. The sequence goes on along the minus strand of CM065122.1, from coordinate 8,527,643 downwards.
TTTCATAAAGTAGTTCATATGACATGTGCACTATATTCCAAGTCTTTTGTGTGACAAACAGTCACACATTTAAATCATTATTCACAAATAATCTTCCCCTTTTTCTGAACTGCTGCGACCAGATCAGTGAGTCAGTCAGTTAAGAAACAGTTTAAGAAACAATTAAATTAATGAACTGCTACCTCTCATGGTAGTTACGGCGGATAGCAAGATTTTCAGAAATTTCTCTAAAGCTTTAATGTTGTTGTTGTTAGCATCAAAGCTATGGTCATTACAAACACTCCAAAATGGTTGTTTTAACAGACCCCTGCTACACTATTTTTAAGTTTGTTCTTTTGTGTTACAGAGAAAATATAGTAGAATATGAGGTTGGAAAGCTGTGGGGGTGAATAAAAGATCAAACTCTAGATATTGTCAAGGTAAAAGGCAATTAAATGAACAATGGGGACAAGATCCTCTGCCCGAAAGGCTTGTACATATAACATTTATATGAACTTTTTTCCCCCTTTTTTTTTGTAGATGAGCATGCTATTGAAAAGGGATTTTCTCTGCTGGCAGAAGATACAGGAGACTAAACAGATAAAGAGATTGGAGTCAACCATAGCCAACTCTATTCCTTCTTGATGAAAACAGATATGTCCTGGAGACCAGGAATGGGAGTAAAACAATAAAAAGTGAGTCCCTAAAGAGCCGCTCAGGATGAGTACATCGTGGGTGATATTATTCTAACCAGGTATGATTACATCCAGGTCTACTTTCTCAGGAGGAAACTGAGTTGGACCAGAGGAAAGTAGCCAAGCGTGGGAGCGAGAGGTAAGTATCTAGCCAAGCATAATTGATCCAATTTAATTTCCACCTATTTTCAACTCACTGGTGCCAAATGGTAAGCCCAGGTCTTTAAAAAAAACCTCGCCCCATAACCGGTTCTCAACAAATCCAGTTACAGTTGTGAATTTCAGTAAAACAAAAAGGATTGACCTCTTTTAGAGTGCTCTACCTGTTGGTGTTTATTGCAAAATCTATAGATACAACCATTATTGACTTCACCATCAAGGATTTTTTTTTTTCCAGCCTCCAAGACCTAATTTGTCAGTCAGCGTCTTTATCACATTTAGGGTGTGTAGCAAGTCTTTGTTAAAAAGCTGAATGGGGAATGTTAACCGAAGGCCAAAACACAAATTAACCTGTGAAAATGAAAGAACAGAAAATAGGACTCTCATCTGTCAAGTAGTAACTGGATTAAACATTTTTAATTCCTGTTTGCAACTGAATTTTACTTCTTTAATGTGATGTATTTTTCCATTGTCCATCAAGAATTGGATTGTGAAAGTGATCATTATATACCAAAATTTCTAGTCACAGTGAGTTGCTAAAACTGTGCCTACGTAGCTATTGCTTAACCTCATCCAATAGTCCTATTGTTAGTAATAGTTTTGCCATGTGGCCTGTAAGTGATGTCAGCAGAAAGTTATTTCAGAGGAAGAGACAGTTACTACATTTTGATTAAAACCGATGAATTTGTAATGTGCACCAATGAATCGTTCAAAATAAACCCAAACGTGCTTAAAGAAGTAAATAGGTCTAGTTTGAGTTTGTGATGATTTTAAATTTTGATTTAACAGAAACACTATGTTCAGCCAAATAGCATACTTTTATCATAATAAACTGTGGGGAGTATATTAAAGAAAGAGATTCCTCACTCTTTAGGGAAAAACCACAGACTAATTTATGGCCTCAACTTGATACCATTGTATTACATTGAGTAATAATATTCACAATAAATTAAAACAATGACAAATAGATTTTTATTTTGGCTTGTAGAATCCCTCTGCAAACAAAACCATTTAGACTTTCGACTCACTAAAGAGAATTGGATCTGTTTTGGTTGTTGGCAGTGAAGATATCCAGCACCGCCATCTTTGGATTTATCCCATTTGTCTACAGCTGTTTGACTGACACTAAAAGCCATGGGAGGAAAAGCTGAATAGGCCTGTCTTTGCTTAAACACGTGAAACTCTGCTTGTGTGCTAATCCACCGTGCCCTGCACCACAGCTAAATATTCCTTCCTAGTTCCTTATCAGCATTTTCCTGAATACTGACAAAAAAAAAGAAAATAACACTTCCCTTTGGCCCTGAAACTTTTGCACCAGTCAGACAACATCTGCAAAGGATCACACAAAGCAGGCATCCAGAGGACAAACAGTTTTGTCACTGTTCTAACAGATAAATATCGTAACAGCTGCACTTTAACACCACTAGCATTCTGAAAATGCCATTCATGAATGCGTACTAAATTGTTTTAGGCATAATGGTCACTACAGTATGAATGCATGCTGGCAGGCTCATGTGCTATTCGAAACTGAATTGAGGTACAAAAACTGGAAGTGATTTTCAATGTATGAATGTAAGGTTAATGAATTCATACTGTAATTTTAAACTATGACAGTAAAGTTAGATTATATATAGATAGATAGATCCAAGCCACCCAAAAGTGAAAATTACCACATGAATCAAGCCATGTATACGACTTTCTTCTTTCAGACGAATACAGTTGGAGTTTTATAAAAAAAAATGTCCTGCCTCTTCCTTTAAAATGACAGTGAATGGCTGTTGAGATTTTGAAGCAAAATAAAGTACATCCATCCAAAATATTCCACATGGCTCCGGGGGTTTGCCTTTTGAAGCAAATCGAAGCATTTGTATAAGAAAAATATCCGTACTTACGCTACCTGCTGTACAGTTGAAGACAAAATGATTAGCCCCCCTGTGAAATTTTACAAGTTTAATTAGCTATAGAACAAACCACTGTTGTCCAATGACTTGCCAAATTAACCTAATTTGCCTGATTAACCTAATTAACCTAGTTAAGTCTTTAAATTGCTCTTTATGTATTTTGCGAAACAACTAGTAAAATAATATGCACTGTCATCATGGCAAAGACAAAAGAAATTAGTTTGGACTTGAGAGAAAGAATTGTTAATGCTCATAAAGATGGAGAAGGATACACACGTTTATCAAAGCATTTTCAAGTGTCAAGAACTGCAGTGAGATGCATTATCAAGAAGTTTAAAGAGACCAACACAGTGGAGAACAAGACTCGCAGAGACAGGAAGAGAAAGATTTCAAAAACTTTGGAAAGAAAACTAGTGAGAGAGGTTCCTAAAGACCCAAGATTGGAATTGATGTCTCAATGAAGACAGTCACTAGAGCCCTGCACAGGAATGAACTGCGAGGTTGCCGACAAATAAAGACTCCACTTCTGAAGAAGAGACACCTCCAAGCTAGAATAAAGTTTGCGAAGGACAACCTGAGGGAATGTGATGCATACTGGAAATGTGTCCTTTGGTCAGATGAAACAAAACTATGTTAGGAGAAAGAAGGGAGAGGCATTCAACCCCAAAAACACCGTTCCCACAGTGAAACATGGTGGTGGGAGTATAATGCTGTGGGGGATGTTTCAGTGCGTTTGGAACTGGGAATCTCATCAGGGTTGAAGGAAACATGAAAAAGAAAGACTATAAGAAGATTTTGAAAGACAACCTCAGACAGTCTGCAAGAAAACTTGGTTTGGGTCAACATTTTGTCTTCCAGCATGTTAACGACCCAAAGCATACATCACTTCTGGTGAAGAAATGCCTCCAAATGAGCAAAGTGAGTGTACTTCACTGGCCTGCACAAAGCCCAGACAGAAAATCTGTGGGGCACACTAAAGTACAGAGTTTGTGATAGAAGACCAACAAATCTGGAGGAGCTTGAGAGATTTGCTAAGGAAGAATGGGCTGTCATTCCTCAGGAGACATGCTTGAAACTTGTTGAGAACTACAGTAAACGACTAAAGGCTGTTATTAAGCAAAAGGGATACACTATTGACTATTAACATCAGAGGGCTAATCATTTTGACCAGTAGACTTTTTAAAATTCTTGGTTATACATTTATGTATTACAAACCCTAAAAGCTTCCTGAATAAAGTATTATGTTTAAAAATGCTGTGTTGATAAAATTGCCTTTCTGTTAAACAACACTTGGGAGTTATTTGAAAAATAATGGGTAACGCTTTAAATTACAGCCCGCAAAGAACTATGTAAGTATGCTGAACTTACAGCGTACTTATAAAGAACGTACGTGTAGGTATAAGGGAACAATATGTTAAGTTCGGGTAATAAGGGGGTAATAAGACTGATAATTAACCTGCAAAGAACTATGTAAGTATAAAGAATTTACGGTGTACTTACTGTGTAATTATAAAGAACGTACGTGTAGGTATAAGGGAACAATATGTTACGTTCGGGTAATAAGGGGGTAATAAAACTGACAATTAACCCGCAAAGACCTATGTAAGTAAACTGAAGTTACACCGTAACTTTGTTGTAATTACAGTATACCTATTTAATACATCCATGTAGGTATAAGGGAATAGCATGCGATATTTGGGAAATAACGGGGGTAATAACCTGTGAAATTTTTTTTTTATACTGTAGCCTATCATTTATAACTAGGCTATTTAAAACTAAGGGCTACTATAATTAGGCTACATCGTATGGTACAGTGTACTGTATATGGCCTAAACAACAGTCTTATGTTGTGAATATGATTTAAAAAGACGATGTACTTTTCATAATTTTATATTAATGTTTTTTACAGGCCTAGATAGACTATTTCTTATAGCGTAGCTACATATTTAATATTAAAGGATACATGATGATTTCACAACAAAACTAGACATCCAGTGAAATGAGTTGAGTTTATAATTTATCATTCACATGTCTCCTTACCTTATGAAAGCTTATTGATTACCCTCTTGTATCCTTTAATATTAAATATGTAGCTACGCTATAAGAAATAGTCTATCTAGGCCTGTAAAAAACATTAATATAAAATTATGAAAAGTACATCGTCTTTTTAAATCATATTCACAACATAAGACTGTTGTTTAGGCCATATACAGTACACTGTACCATACGATGTAGCCTAATTATAGTAGCCCTTAGTTTTAAATAGCCTAGTTATAAATGATAGGCTACAGTATAAAAAAAAAATTTCACAGGTTATTACCCCCGTTATTTCCCAAATATCGCATGCTATTCCCTTATACCTACATGGATGTACTAAATAGGTATACTGTAATTACAACAAAGTTACGGTGTAACTTCAGTTTACTTACATAGGTCTTTGCGGGTTAATTGTCAGTTTTATTACCCCCTTATTACCCGAACGTAACATATTGTTCCCTTATACCTACACGTACGTTCTTTATAAGTACGCTGTAAGTTCAGCATACTTACATAGTTCTTTGCGGGCTGTAATTTAAAGCGTTACCAAATAATGAAATATTTTACAAGGGGCTAATAATTTTGTCTTCAACTGTACATGTGTTCACAAGAGATTGGTTTTCCAGCAGATGATGGTTTTTTTTTTTACACAAATTTGCTTTAGGAGGTCTTTATTAACCCCCCAGAGTTTCACGGAGTAAGTGGAGTGGAGTTTTTTAATATAACTCTGATAGTGTTTGTTTTGAAAGAACAAAGTCATATACACCACTCGGATGGCTTGAGGGTTAGTGAATCATGAAGTAATTTTTATTTATGGGTGAACTATCCCTTTAGTTCCCCAGGATGCATTACTTGTGTTGAATCTCTTTGAATTGGTTTTCAATAAATTCCTCTTTTTGTAATTCCAGTTCAAATTCTTGTGGGGTGTGACTTTGTTTGGCTTCCACAACAAAACAGAAAAATCAATAAAGTCATGATGACATATGTTTTTCCATTACTTTACCTAATCAATTTAATTTAACCAATTTTAACTTTGATTTTTAAAAGTCAGTGTAGTACATTTAAGTTAAAAATTGCTTGTACAGCTAATTTGATTATACTTCAAATTCAAGGCAGCAGCTAAACTTACGTTTTACATTTGAAGTAGGTTGTTTTTTTCCAGTGTACCTGTTTTTTTTTTTTTTTTTATAATTAAGTTTGAATTTTGGATTCTTGCATTTTGGATTCTTACTACTTGCTGTGCTGTCAGTCTCACAGTCTTCTACAAGTCTGTCATAGAGTTTGAAATGAACATGTCTGCTCACATCTATGCTAGTGTCACATGTCACATAATTTTATGTGACTCACAATTATCGGAAAAGCCTTTTCATCAGCTGAATGATCAGTATGTTGTTAAACAACCATACAGTCTTTAAACACTGTACTTCTAATCCCTCACAGCTTCCTTTTCATCCAGTCAACAATTAAATATGGCTCTACTCTGAATAAGATCAATTGCAATGCAAATCCATCTATTCTGGTGCTACATATAATTTTTAGTCTCCATTTCTATTAGAAAGAAAATCATAGCTCATTCAAGAGTTGTATCTGATGGCAACCTCAGTCTCCTTTTAAGAAGAGCATGGTCTGGAAGCTGTTCATGGTTGTGCAGGTTTTGATGGACTCTTATGTAAGCACTATTACAGATCTTGGCTTCCCGTTGTGCAGCTGGGTAAGAATTTTGATTCAGCGAACGAGGAGAGATTAAACAGAGACGTAGATAACATAAAAAGAACATAAAAAGTGTTAACAGACTTTTAAAATAACATGCTAACCCAAGTCATGAAGACAAAGACATAACGTGGCCTGTCTCTCAGGCCTTGTTGATTTTTGTCCACTTTTTAACATCTTAAATTCATCACACCATTCATTAGAGACAAAGCAATAATTCAAACAACTGAGAACTATCTTTAACAATTATAAACGGTATCAGTCAGGACAGCTGCTTGCACTCAGATGTTGATTATGTGGGATGCTGTTGACGTACTCAAAACCAAAAAGCAATTTGCTTTCAAACTCTTAGCCACACCACTTACCCCCAGTTTCACAGACAAGACTTAAGCCTAGTCCCAGTTTAAAATGTAAGTCTGAGCTGTTTCAACTGAAGAAAACCTGGGCTGATTGGTCTGGAAATATAGCAGTGCCCTTGTTTTGTTTCAAGATGCGCAGAACCTAATTTTACCAAGTGCGACATCAGGGTCAACATCTTTGTTCATCATCTCAACAACAATTTTGTGAAATTTAGGCTTATAATCATGGTTTGGTGCTTGTATATCAGTGTCATTCATCTATAATTTCCTCTGATTTTAGGGATTACTCATGGGCAAGTTTACATTTAGGTGTAGGGATGTGGTCAAGACAATTTTTGGATTAAAATATTGTTCCAGGATCAACAAAATATGCTGAAACAGGAACACAACAAACTCAGCAAAATCAGGACGTGCTTCAAGATGCACACCAGTAATGTTTTTTGTTAGGCATGTTTGTGTATAAGGCAAGGTTCATAGACAAATGTTTGATTCAGTCAGAGTGGAAGAACTTGGCTGGTCTGCATAAACCAAGTCCTAATCCCAGCTGAACACCTCTGGTGTGACTTTAAATGCAGACCTTGAGCCAAAAACTCAGACCAATCACCAATAACCTGTGTGTATGGGTACAGTCATTTTAGACACGTCTGAAATGAAGCAACAGAGAAGGAAATACAATTTTTAAATGCATAAATTATGCTTCCCTCTTTGTTGCTACGGTTTTGGGAGTGCGTTTTTCTGTTCTAAAGAAGGCGGTGTCCCAATACTTTTGTTCACATAGTGTATGTACAAGTCATTGTTGTTTGGAGATGAGTTTTTCGCTCAAGGGTTGCCTCATTTCTGCACCACAGTTTCACAGAGTCACCACAGATCAGTGGTAACATGTCAAATCTAAGAATACTGGTGGCATCCATTTAAGCCATGCGTGCTTCAGCAGCAACTGTCTAAACTAAGCTAAATCTATGTTCTCACAAAGTGAGAAAGCTAATACATAAGTTAGATTAAGTGTTGAAGTCACGTTTTTAGGATGGAGGACATTATGTAATTATTCTGTGTCCATGTTAGCATAAACAATTTTTTTTTGAAGCAGTTACTAATTAAGTGCTTAAATAATAACAAACAAGTTGTATGAAGACCTAAGAACAAAGGGCAGCTTAATTAAATGTTATGAAATCTATAAATTTGCCTTATATGTTGCAACACTTTCATTTTTATGTGTAAATCATGAGTCAGATCTCTGACCTGAGGATCTCATTGTCACGCTATTACTGGTGTTTTACAGTAACATGTAGTGAGTAACAAATTAACAGACTTGCTGAACTGGATGAGCATTGATTGCATCATGTGACTTTAATCAGAGCATTTGAATTAATTTGGATTTGAATGACAGTATAAAATGAAAGTTAAATTTACACTAAACCAGTCTTTAAAATGATACAATATAGCTGAGTGATGAACATCAGCTTTTAACTAAATATATTGCAATAAGTTGCATAATGAAACACAGGGATGTTTGTGCAGGTAAACTGAACTAGTTCATTCCATTTGCATGAACAGATTCAATATAATAATCTCAGTCTTTGCACATTGAGGGAAAAGTACTAGAATTATATTCCATATTGATTTCCAGCTGCATTTCTGCCTACTACAAAGACGGTTGAGTCAGCCCTGGAAAAACAAACACATGATTATTTAACAAAAAATTACTATCATTATCCACACCTTCACAAACAGAGAGGCTGAGAGGTCTATATTAACTTATGGTCTCATTATGTTTATGCATTGACTAGATGGTTAAGGAGACACCTCAGTTTGTTCAACCACGGTCTGAACAGCAGTTTGAATTGTTGTTTTAGGAAGTGTGTCCACAAGCTTATCTTATCTGATTGACTGTGATAAAACAAAGCAAAGAGCTCTGACCATGTCAGAGGGGAAAATCTTAGATTCTGTCAAATCAAATAAGACTTTATTCGAGAACTCTCTTAACAGTGTTTGAGCATTTAGAGATGTACTTATACTGAAAAGATGCCTCAACATCTGTTGTGCTTTTCTTTTACATTCCTGACTTGGTCTACTGTTTATTCAAAGACATTAGCTTCTACTAGAGTATCATGCACTTGATGTCATAGACAACGCACATGGTAAATACAACCAACTGGTTTGGCTGGTATGATTCCTTATAGTGTGTTACTGCACAATAATCTTACAGCTGAAGTCAAAAGTTTACATACACCTTGCAGAATCTGCAAAATGTAAATTATTTTTACCAAAACAAGAGGGATCATTCAAAATGCATATTATTTTTTTTATTTAGTACTATATTTAGTAGATATTTCACATTAAAGACATTTACATATAGTCAAGAGAAAATAATAGTTGAATTTATAAAAATGGCCCTGTTTAAATGTTGACATACGCTTGGATCTTAATACTGTGTTACCTGAATGATTCAGCTGGGATTTTTTGTTTGTTTTTGTTTAGTGATAGCTGTTCATGAGTCCCTGGTTTGTCCTGAACAGTTAAACTGCTGGCTGTTCTTTAGAAATATCCTTCAGGTCTCAAAAAAAAGCATTTTTGTGTATTTGAACTCTTTCCAACAATGACTTTATGGTTTTGAGATCCATCTTTTTACACTGAGGACAACTGAGGGACTCATATGCAACTATTACAGAAGGTTCAAACACTCACTGATGCTTCAGAAGGAAAGACAATGCAATAAGAGCTGGGGGGCAAAAACTTCTGAACAGAAGATAGTTACATGTTTCCCAGACAAAATAAGTAAAACTGACCCAGATCTTCAAATTCAAAAAGTTTTCACCCTATTAGTTAATATTTTATACTAATATTTTCTCTTGTGGACCGTATGTAAACACGTTTTATATGAAATATCTTATTCAGGTCAGTATTAAAAAAAAATAACATGCATTTTGTATGATCCCTCTTATTTTGGTAAAATAATTAACATTTTGCAGATTCTGTATGTCTTGAGAAATTTGACAGTCATCATGACACTCTGTTACATTGTTTACTTTATACTAGTTTTCCAGTTCAAATGACTTAACTACTTACTCTCTCTTAAATCAGTATCACTTAGTATAAAGTTTGCGTTGTTGTTATTTAACATTATCATTTTAGTTTCGTAATGCATGTTTTTATTAATTATTGCACAATTATTTATTTTTGTATCATAATTAAAACAATACATATCATCTCAGACACTCAGTCGCTATTTAGTCATTAAGAGCCAAGCCTAACCAAAATGTTTGATGATTATGTATAAAGACAGTAGAAAAGCAAAACTGACACTGTTTTATCTTCATCTTTTGCAGTGCGTTGGGTTGTCAACTGCATGAACGTTTTGAGCACATTTTACTGTGGCGCTGCTGAAGCGAGATCAGACATGAGGTGCTTTGAAGTCCTGGAAAGCTGTTCTAAAAAAATGTCAGTGATGTTAATTTGAATTTGAGCTTCTCTCTCACGTGGACAGGTATTTAAATATGCCCCATTATCCACCATCAGCATGAAAATGCAATACTGGTTCAGGCATGATGCAGGATTGTTGTCACAGTTACAAGCCAGGGTGTGTATTAGATTGAGTCTGAATCAGAGCCTCCTCCACACTATGATAAAACCTGGAATTAGCAGAGCTAATTTTCAGTCTTGTTCTAACAGAGCACCATCATGTTATTTTTTTCCCCATACACTCTTAAAACTAAAGGTTCCAAAAGGGGGGTTTTGCACCGATGCCATAGAAGAACTAATTTTGATTCCCCAAAGAACCTTTTAGTGACAGTTCTTAAAATAACTATTTTTTTTTCCTTAGTGTGAGAAACGTTGGAATAATCTAAATATTTTCTGCTACTTAGAAAATTTTTGTGCAATGGCAAGGTTTCATGGATGTTAAAGGATTAGTTCACTTCCAGAATAAAAATGACCCCTATGTCATCCAAGATCATGTCTTTTTTTCCCTTAGCCACAAAGAAATTAACGTTTTTGAGGAAAACATTCCAGGATTTTTCTCCATATAGTGGACTTCTATGGTGGCCCCTTCAAAGGGCTCCACACAATCCCAGCTGAGGAATAAGATCTTGTCTAGCATTTTCTTAAAACAATAAAACCACAAATGCTTGTCTCACACTTGCCTGAACTTGCACATTACATAATGATTTTGAAATGTCACGAGAAAGAAAGTCAAACGCCCTTTGCAAAAAAAGGTAAAACAACGATGTAGGATGATTTTTTCACCCTTTGAAGCTGCATTGAAACTGCAATTTGGACCTTTAAACCACTATATGGAGAAAAAGGAATGTTTTTTTCAAAAAAAGCTTCATGTGCGACAAGAACATCTTCCAGCGGGTGTGTTAATATCAGGAAATTTTATTCTGGGAGCAAACAACTCCTTTAAATGAACCATCAATGCCAATAAAGAGCCTTTATTTTTAAAACTTTTACTTTAATGAGGTAATTATTTCTCCTTCCCTATTTAAACAGTTATTTAAGAGCGTTAGAAAACTCAAAAAAAAAAAAAAAAGAATCAGAAGAAGAATCAGAAGAATCATAAATGTGTTCCCTGCATTATGTGAACTTCTCCAAGGTACAGAGAAATACTTTTGTTGTCTTAAAATACAAATAGATTTCTACTAAACCAAAAACCTTCCCTTAAGCAGAGCTTGTCAGGCTTCTATTTAATATAAAAGGGTTGCACCAAATAAACAGAGCCCTTCACAAACTCCTCTGCTTTACTGAACCCTCTGAACCTGTTCCTCTGGACAGGGGTTCAGTTCAAAAGCAATAATGGGCCTCTGCAAACAAAAGAAGCCCTGTAAAGCAGTTCATTTCCTGTTGTTGCTTCTTGATCCTCACCTTGAACATTTGCCAGAGTGTGGATTTAGAGAGAGAAGTTACTAGACGTCCCGGGACAGTTTCAAGAGGTGTGCTCCGACAATTCATTCATTTCAAATGTAAACACATTTCTTTAAATATCCTCAATGTTGTTCCTCTGGTATGCTTCGTGGTTCTCAACAGGTCCTTGCAGTGAAGGAAAGCCTGCCATGATGTTCGGTACTTTCATTCTAGCCTTTCATCATATTAGTTTGTAATGTCTCTGGTTACCATAACAAAAAACTTCACACGCTTACTGCTGCTCCCTGACATCCACTCAGTGCAAATATTGTCTCAAGTGAGCAAGCTAGCTTGTCAAGCAGGAGAAATGCTTAAACAAAAATGTGTTTTCAACGAATGAATTTTTTATCACACAACATGGGAAATTGCATTTAAGGTTTTGCTGTCACTAAATTCTAATGTTCTGGAAATTGCAGGTTATATTCAGTCAACTAAGCACAAGACGCTTTTTTGGGGAGTACATTTGTAGTTTTAGGTTTCAGTGCTGTGAATATTTTGTGTTGAACGAAATGAGATGGAATGTCTGCAAAGCTCTGTATACAGAAACAATACATTTGGAACTTAACACATTTATTTTCCTTTGATCATGTTTGAAATTTGTTCAAACTGAATAAAACTGCCCAGGAAAAGAGTTGAAACACACTACCCTGCTGAATAAAGCATCTCAAAGCGGCCTAAACTTGTTTGCTGGTCTCCCAGCCTAGTCAGACTGGTCTGTTGCTAAACCAGCTTGGAAAACAATCTGAAACCGAAAGAAAATTAAACTACTTTAAGCCTGGATAGGATTAAGCTATAATATGACATGATATGCACCAGTTATATTTTTTAACTGCATCTTTTAAGATTAATGTTATTCCTATTATTGTTTCAGACAAGAATCTGTAGACAAAAACTTCAACCATGTGTCCCAGTTTGAGACTTATTTTGCTGAGGTATTTTGCAGTGGTGTGTGTGCACGTCTGAACACATTCTAACATCTTTTTTTCTTACCACAACCAGCAGCTCAGTTCACATCAGAGGTGTGATAGAATATTCTGTGCCCTTACACTAATCATTTTGTTTTTATGTGTAATATTTAAGCAGTTCATTACTTTTTTAAGATCTGCGATTTTCTGTCTAAATACCAAGCTTCCCCAAAATTACAAATTAAGCTGATAAATAATCTTTTGGCAAGTTAAGCGTCCAAATGACGTGTTACAAAAAACTATTTACTCAGTGCGTCTGGCTTCTGAGAAAAGACAGTTGTGTTTTTAGACACAACAAAACACTGATACTATCTTAAAAAAAGTTTTGATTTAAGTAGAAATGTATTCATGGATGATATCACTGTCGACTCATAGTTAGTCATATTTAAACTAAACTAAACTTAAAAAACCAAAAAAGCCTATTCTAATCGGAGACCAAATCTGCCCTCTAGTGGATAATGAAGAAACACATCAGAAGTCAACATCTGTATAACAGTCATTCTTGAGAAGTGGGACAAAACAGGGTGCAAAATTGAAAAAATAAAACCATGTACTCAGACAAATGAAACCACATTTATGTATCTTACATGCACTAAGATACTGAACTATGCTTTGATACAACCTCCCAACCTTTCTGTTTTTTTTTAACAAAATGTGCTTTTTAACTTGTACTGTGTAATATAATTTTATCTTTATCTTTAACAGCATTCTAGATGTATTTAACATTTCAAAACACATTCTCAAGTTAGCAGACAGATTACACTAACACATGTGACCAACAATTCAACAACAAATATTACATATCATTATGAAATATTGTCAAAATATTCATCTGACGGAGGTGACAAATCTGACGGAGTTGACACATCTGACGGTGGTGACCAAAACCTGAATTTGTAGTCATTATAAGTAACAAATGCATTGAATCGATCAATTACTGTATTAAAACAAACACAACAAACAGTGAGTATGTTATTGTTTTTGAAGCTTCTATTCAGGAGTCACATTTAAGTATTTTGATATATCATTGAAACACAAAATCTTATGGTGGTGACATCTGACGGTGTTGACAAATTTGCATTTCTTTCACAAAACAAATGGAGTTCATGTAGTAGCCATTTTGTTTTGAGGCTAATGGAACCTGCTTCTGGAAAATGAAATGATCTAAATATTTCAAATAATTTCCTCAGAAATTGGAAGATGGTGTTGACATATTACGGTTGTGACACAGGAAATATTAACATTAGAATTTAAAATATTCTAAAACTATAAAACTTAGCACAGTCTGTCTGACACTGATGTACTCTGCAGAGGAGCACTGTGGCAGTGGGGTACTTTAGAGTGACAGCTGCCCATCATATTTCCTGATATTATTACATTTAAATTAATATCTGACGGTGTTGACAAAAAGTGAGGACACAATTTCGAAACCTTATTAAACATACATGTGTCATTGAAAAACAACCTTGCTTTGATATGATATAATTTTAAGTGTTGTTTTTGATAAAACAAGCTCTTTTTCATCATTAAAAAACATTTTTATCCATTTTATAGCATATGAATGAATGAACGCTTCTCTGTGGACACACTGTTTTAGATGTAGTGAGAAGACAAGAAGTGTCATAGAAATTAAACTGAAGGGTATAATTGTGTTAAATACATTCTATTATTAATCCCCATAACATTTATAATTTGAAAATATTTTTATTTTTAAAACTAGTAGCAGTTATAATTGGTGGACATGTTTTGTCCCACTTCTCAAGAATGACTGATAAACTAGTTATATCTACGTGGTTTCTTTACAAAACTTCATTAGGAATCTAAAGTTAATATGAAATAAATGATCTTACTCCCTTGAAAGATTACTTAGTATGAACATGATAACATAGTTACTACAGTTACTATAATAAAACTGTTCAAATGAAATAAGCTTAACATTCAGTAATATTTAGAAAAGAATGTTTATTTGTTAGTTCTAGTTAGTTAGTTAGTTATCGATATATTTTTTTTTCGATAGCATTTTTGTGTATTTGAACCCTTTCCGACAACGACTTTATGATTTTGAGATCTATCTTTTCACACTGAGGACAACTGAGAGACTCGTATGCAGCTATTACAGAAGGTTAAAACACTCGCTGATGCTCCAGATGGAAACACAATGCATTAAGACCCAGGGGGTGAAAACTTTTTGAATTTAAAGATCAGGGTAAATTTCACTTATTTTTGTCTTCTGGGAAGTGGTTCAAATACACAAAGAAATGATTACCAAGTGTATGTAAACTTTGAGGTGCTATCAAAACTATTTAAATTTTGACTAATTTACTAATAAAGTTAAGAGTAAAAACTGTTTATTGCTGTTAATATTGTAGTCTTTATATAAAGCACTTTTAGCATTTATTTCATCCTCAAATTATATTGTAATATTTTCTACTATTGAACTTTTTTTTTTATTATTGCAAAATAAAAGCCAGTCTCTCTCTCTCTCTCTCTCTCTCTCTCTCTCTCTCTCTCTCTCTCTCTCTATATATATATATATAAGAAACAATACAGTGATTTCATTTCTTGAAATAAAAAAAATGAAGTAAAAAAATAGCTTTGTGACTGTGCTGCTTTAGTATCATTATATTATATTTTATATATTATGTATATTATAATTTCTGATTTTAAGGGTTTTAGTAAGTTGTTTTCCTTTGTACTATAATTGTTATTATTTACAAATATAAAGTTCTTATTCTTTTTTTATTTTAGTTTGTTATCTTAAGGTGTTTTTAATGGTTGTATTGTTAGATTTAGTTAATATAATAATAACCCTGTTGTCAACAATATCTAAAGAAAGCTCGAGGCCAAAAATACCTGGAGCAACTGTGGTTTGGAAACACTTACCATAAAAACAAGCCACAGACATCAAGACATTTCATCGCCTAGATGTCTGATTCATTCTCTGTTCATGTTTCCTTGGTAATATCATCTCTGTTTGCATGCAGACCTCTTCTCGACAGTGACCTGCAGTGAATCATGGTAGACAGTCTGGCAAATCTCTTTGACTTTAACGCACTGTGGCTTTATTAATGCAAAAACATCGATCATGTGCACTGAAGCGGTTTGAAACCTGCATTGCACTGGCACGGTTTGCAGTCCAACGTAAACCCCACCAGCAGCATGCAGAATATCATACTGACTGACATACCCAAGCATCGCTTTGATTGACAGCCTGTATCCTCCTATTTCAGCCCTGGGATCTTCGTTTGCCAGAACAACGCAGTAATACCAACCCACAGTCATACACACTGACACACTGTCTTCCTTATTGTGGCTGAGTAATGACAGGTGCTGCTAATAATGTCTGTACTCCTCCAGATCTGTGCTGACGCATGCATTCTGATGGAATGTTGGATCCGTGTCTTTCTGGGATTCTCGTCGGGGGAGGAGGAGATCACTTTAAAAGCAGCCGGCCCACCACCACTGACAGGCAAGCGGCCAGTCTGGGCAATGAGCTCTGAGAACAGTGCTGTGTCACTAACAAGATCCAGATATAAGACAGATGGCTTTTAAAATTAAAGGAAGCCAAAAAAATGAGAGCAGATAAGGAAGACAATTTAAGGAAGAGCTTGGGAGTAATGGGTCTGGATACTGCAGCTCCTTCACTGTAATATAATTGTACAAAATAGAGATTTAAGGGGAGACTGGATGCAAATGGCAAGTTATTTAGTTATTTATATAACTCACAGACTGACACACTATAAATCTATAAGTAAATGCATACAGTTGAAGTCAAAAGTTTACATAATGACCTGAATAAGATATGTTGTTTACATATAAATCCACAAGAGAAAATAGTTGAATTTATTAAAATGAGCCTGTTCAAACATTTACATACACTTGATTCTTAATATCCACAGCTGTTTTTTTTTTTTGTTTGTTTGTTTAGTGATAGTTGTTCATGAGTTCCTTGTTTGTCCAGAACAGTTAAACTGCCTACTGTTCTTCAGAAAAATCCCACAAAAGTCCCACATATTCTTTGATTTTTCAGCATTTTTGTGTTTTTGAACCCTTTCCAGCAATGACTGTATGATTTTAAGATCCATCTTTTTACACTGAGGACAACAACTGAGGGACTATTGCTACAGATGGAAAAACAATGCATTAAGAGCCAGAACGCAATGTGGATGTGTAATTTTTTATTTATTTATTTATTTGTTTATTTTATTTAGTACTGCCCTTCTGAAGCTTTAGTTCTGCCCTTCTGAATGTTTCCTAGATGACAAAATAAGTTAAACCTACCCTAAACTTCAAATTCTAAAAGTTTTCACCCCCAGCTCTTAATGCATCGTGTTTCTTTCTGAAGCATCAGTGAGCATGTGAACCATCTGTAATAGTTGTATATGAGTCCCTCAGTTGTCCTCAGTGTGAAAAGATGGATGTCAAAACCATACAGTCATTGTTGGAAAGCATTTAAATACACAAACATAACAAAGAATTGGTGGGACCTGAAGGATTTTTCTGAAGAAGAGCAGTTTAACTGTTCAAGAGAAACAAGAAACTCATTAACAACTATCACAAAACTATCAAAAAAACAAAAACAAAAAAAATGTTACTATTATTTTCTCTTGTGGACTACATGTAAATGTCTTTGTGAAATATCTTCAGGACAGAACTAAATAAAAAATAACATGCATTTTGCATGATCCCTCTTATTTTGGTAAAATAATTAACATTTTGCAGATTCTGCCAGGTGTATGTAAACTTTGGACTTGGCAGCTGTATTTGTCAAAAGTAATAGTTAAAATATTAAAATAGTAAAATATTGACATAAATAAATGTAACTAATTTCAACTAATCACTATATCTCAAAGATATACAAAAAGAAATGTATGCTTTTATTTAGCAAGGGTACATTAAATTGATCAAATGTCATAGTAAAGACATTTAAAAAAAAATGCTGTTCTTTTTAACTTTCTATTCAGCAAATAATTCTGCAAAAATGCATCACAGTTTTAACAGTGATAATAATAACTGAGCAGCAAATCAGCATAGAATGATTTCTGAAGAATCATGTGACACTGAAGACTTAAGTAATGATGTTGAAAATTCAGCAGAAATAAATTACATTTTAAAATATATTCAAATAAAAAAGATTTATTTTAAATTGTAATAATATAAGAATATTACAGTTTTATGTTGGATCAAATAAATGGATATAGTGGAACATAAAAGACAAAAAAAATACTACAAAATCTACACATCCCACTTTTGAATGATAGTGTTTCCATCTTGGAGTGGAAAACAGAAAAGGAAAATTTAAAATAACATTTTAGTCTTGAGTTTGAAGTAAAAAAAAAGTCAGAATTATGATATATAAAGATGCAAACATGAGTAATACTCATACCTGCAAGATATGATGTCACAATTATTATTTTTTACGAAAGAAATGGGCTTCTGTTAAAAAAAGCACAAATTAATTAAATATTTTGCTGTAATACCTAAAAAAATGTTGTTGTTGTTTTTACCTTTTCACCATATTGTTGTGATTCACTAAATATTTTAAACACAGTCCAAGTTGTATCTTGATTATAATAACTCACAGACATCCCAGATCTCTCTTACTGAGTAAAAACATTGATCACTGTGTACTAGAGAGGTAAGGCACTTGTTAACATAAAACTAAGCTGATTTATGTTCATTCCACTTCTTAGATTAATCATTGTTAAGAACTACATCATAATAATGTTAAAATATTCATGTTCTAATATAGCATATCGGTTCTATCAGGCCAGCCCTTTCAGCTGAGATCCTACACACTGAAATATTCCCTGCACTGATGGGAAAGAAAATTACAGTCCCCCTTCCAACAAAATTTGCTCTTCCGTTAAAAGCTCATGAATATTTTAGAGATTTTGCTGACACAGGACGTTTATCTTCAGAGAGTTTTTTTTTCTGTTTCCAAAGAAAAAGTGAGTGCTTAGTCAAATAGCCACCTCATTATTCGTGTTTTGTTTGTGTGTTTGCATATTGACTGGAAGCTGCGTAAATTAGCATGAATTAGTTAATTAATTAGTTAATAAAGTTTGGGTTTGTTCAATTTTCTAAGCTAAAGTATGAGCAGTAGTTAAAGTGATGGTTATGACTCTTACTTTGTTATTGCCTATCATTACAAACATTCACAGATGCTTGTATCAAATTTACCCCATTTTAACCACAAGGAGGCAGCATAATCTGAAAGTGTATCGAATCCTATTGTACTAAAGCTATTTCTGTATCCGTCACATACTGTAGCCTTCTTTGCTGCAATTTACATAACTCGTTCAATATGCAAAAACACATTAATTTTTAAAGATTGCTTTTGGACATGAAGAAAAAGGATTACCTTAACCCAGGGTCAAAAGTGTGAAAGGTTTGTTGGTTTAGCGAAATTAGCCATCAGTAAAGAACAACACTAGGCCTAGAACAGGATCAGCCTCCTGAAGTAAATCAGGGTCACCATCTCTATCGAAAATATTTTCTCAGAATATCTGGGTAACCTCTCATGACTTATATATTATTGAATAAAACCTAAATAAATAATCACCTCCGCTCCATAAACAAGGCCATTCCTTATCATCAAAAACACTACATCAGGTTTATCCAAGGAAAACACTCAATTTCCATGTGTTTAATTTAGCTCTTCTCAATTATTTCATAAGCCAGCTGTTGTGTTACAGTATGAGAAGAACATCCTGCTTTTGAGCTCATCACTCAGTGACAGGATGAGAGAAATCAATGACAACAAAACAAGTGATTAGGGAGAAGAAAATAAGCAATTTGTGTGTTTGGAAACAGTCCAAGTCATGAATTCAGTCCCAACACTGCATTCATTTCAGGCCCTCTGAAGTATGCTGGTTTAATTTTGCATTGAATGGCAGAGGAGTGTTGTATATCTGGCAGGAAGCAGTCAGTATGTGCAGCCCCTCATCCAATCTGACAGGTAACAATTTCTGATTTTCAAACAAGCAAAAATGCACATTTGAAACGTAAGGTGTGCAAACCTCAAACTGAGCAAAAGGATATTACCTATAACTGGTTATATGAAAAAAATCATTTCAACTACCTACTAATCTACTTGCTGTTTATTCATTTACATCAAGTCCTGTTTATCACCAGGAACTGTTCATAGTTTATTTTGAGTAGGACATTATGAAAGCAATAACCCGCAGTTCAGTGAGTGAGTCATAGCCTATTAAGATGTTTTTATGCACTCAAAAACCTACTCGTAAGATTAATTCTTTTGGTAATTCGCTGATGAGAACTGAATCATTAGAGTCCTACAATTGGGAGTCAGAAAATTCCTTAGAAGTTTTTGGTTCACTAAAAACACCCGCATTGTCCACCTTATTCTTCAATGCAAAAGTAGGCTTATGTGCGAGACTTCTGGTTCATTAGCCGTCATAGGGAAAATATGAAAAGAATAAAAACGAGCACTAAATGTTAAAACTGTTACAAACCACTGTGTCCATAATTAAGATAATGCATTAAAACAATGTGGTAAAACACACCAATTTGCAATATCATGTAGCAAAACCAGTTTTTTGTACAGTTAAAAATAGCTGGACATGGATGAGACTGGAAGCCAGACCCATAAAATTTACAAATGGCCAAGCCCCCTCTTACGTCAAAAATGAGGTGGATAAGATTTATCATTTCAGATTTTAACTATACTAACATTAAACCAGTCACAATTAATGTTTTAATTCACTAAAAGAACTGGTGAACAGCATTCATTAGTTATTAGGAATTAGACAACAACTATCACGCTATAGGTTTTTGAATCATTAAAAAAGAACCAGTTTTCGAAACTAGACTACACTGGTTGCATCGCATGCATTATGATTCACTGAAAAGAACCGACTCATAACAGTCATCCGTTTGGGAATTGGATTGCACATATTTCACGCTTAAACAAACAAACAAACAAACAAACAAACAAACAAAATGTCTCGTAACTGTAACAGTATTTTACAGCTTTGTTCTGTCTGCATTGATGGAACAACCAAATCAACAGAACTGAATCATGAAAATAATTAGATTTGTATATTTCATAAAACTGAACCTTTCCTCAGGCCCCAACCTTACTTCTAAGTGAATTGAGTATAAGTTAAAGTTTGAGTAATTTAATTTGTTAAATAATGGAACAAATTGAAACAAATACAAATTAAATGAAAATTTGGATTAAAATAAGTGGTTAATATTAAATAAATACACATAGACAATTACATCACGGTTTGGTCAGTTACCAGGATGAGCAGCTTGTTGGAGATACTCGGATGTAAACAACCCCTGATAGCACACGTACATCTCGTAGATGTCTATTTGACGTTTACATTTACATCTGCAAGACGTAGTTTGCTCATCTGCAATACATCTATTGGACATTTCCTATCAGATGTCAAATAGACATCTATTAGCTGTCTTTAAGATGTTTCTGATTTAGAATGTAGCCTATGTAAAACTGACATCTTACAGATGTCTGCCAGACGTTTGTACATAGCAGTTATGCTAATTTGTCCTGTCTAAACCACTGAAAAAATGTGTGGAAGCTGCTAATTCATATAGAGTAGGACTTAGTAATCAGGAAAGGGTGCAAAATTTTGACAAACCAAAGTTAATAGGTTGTAAAGATCAGTGTTGGGGAAAGTTACTTTCAAGGTTTTTCTAGACAAGTAAAAATTATTGTCTTGTTTTTTTTCTGAAAACAAGTCAAAATTAAATGTGTTTTTGCTTGAAACAAGCTAAATAATCTCCCAAATGGGGTAAGCAAAATGATCTTGTTTTCTGTTTGAAATAAGATTTTTTTTTTTTTGCTTAGCCCATTGGCAGACTATTTTGTTTGTTCTAAGCAAAAATTTAAAATTTGACTTGTTTTTTCTGAAAACAAGAAAATAATTATTTACTTGTCCTGATAATTCTTCTTCATTTAAGATTTTTTTTTTTATATATTTTGGCTGTAAACAAGACAAAAAATCTAAGTAAGAAAAGTATTTTTGCAGTGTACGGTTGTATTAGATCAACGAAGGTCAGCAGCAAAGACATTGGTTAATAAAATGGTATTAAATGGAAACAAAAAGTAACTGGCGTGACTTTTTTGAAAAAGCAACTCAGGTATTTTCTTGGAAATTAAAAAGAAATGCGTTACTTTACTAGTTACTTGAAAAAAGTAATATTATTATGTAACTTGCGTTACTTGTAATCCGTTACCCCCAACACTGGCAAAGCTACGTACGAGAAGTATTTATTAAGATATTATTTAGCCTAATATTTCACCTACCTGACTGGAAATGATAAGAACAAACACAAATGTTGTCAAGATTATTGCCCTGGAAATCCACAAACACCTTTTGTTCCTCAGACAGGTTTTTTGCACTCTTCTCCTTGATTTGTTATAACTTTTTGCAGTCTGTAGTACAAATGTTTTTCCCGGTCCGACCGATTAATACAGCCCAAAACATGACAATAACTGACCATTTTAGCGGCAATAATCAGCGAAATTTGCGAGTTCCGTTTGGTTCAGTGGCATTGTTTACATTCAGTGAGCCAATATGACTACATATAACATATAACAGTACTAGTGATTAGAACAAACGAACGATGTCAAAAATGTAACTAATGTAAAAACAAATGTTGCTGAACAGAAATAATATTTTACATATATTTATAATATCAATTTATCTTTATATTTGAGAGTCTGTGGAAGAGCCCTGATGAACAGAACCGTCAGCAGCATCTAGTGGCTGAGGCGAGCATCACTCTCGGTTGAGGGAGACAGAAACGGAGAGATAGAGCAGCTGGAGCGCTTCACTATGGACCAGCACGGCCGCTGCGCGTTCTGACCGATCGTCTTCACTCTCATTTTGCTTGGACAACTCTCCAAACACACAGGTAGGCGAGCGCGACACTGTCCGGGTGCAGATCTGTAGCAGCATCACACATGTTCACGATGACACAAGGCGGAATAGCGCAGATCATCTTGGCTAGCATGGATACTGGTGCGTGGAGGCGCTCCTTCCTCCAGAGCCTATGGCAGAAATGTGTCTCCCCGTGGATATGATGAAGGCAGGGGTGTGTGCTCAACAACAAAGCCGACAAAACACTAAATTAGGATGCGTAAATTGTGCGGACGGGTCATTCAGGTGGATGGGAAGATTCGCGTGGAGTCGTATAAGAAGGTGAAACGTTTGCAGACACATTTAACGGGTTGGATAGTGAATCAAAGGCGATGTTGAGCCACCGTGTGTGCAGAAATGTTTTTGAGATTGTCATTTATGCAAAACATAATATTGAAACAACATTCAGTTTCAGAGTGTCGAGAAACCTGTAACAAAGAGGACAGCGTTTGCTGCGAACCTGAAAGGGTTAATGCTTGAAAGATGCTGAAGTAGGTTATTTGAGCTAGTCATCCTGAACATGCATGAAGTTATTAATGCAACCCTATTACTGGTTTCTAAATAGAATGAAAACTTTATGACAAAAACTGTTGGAATTAAGATATGGGTCAACCTTAAAAGACCACAAAGGATTAAAATATATTGAAAATGCAATTCCTACATATATTGAAAATGTAATTCCTGGCTTTAATACACCTGTTTCAGGGTGAACAAATATCAGATTTCTGAATTGAGTCTATTTAGCATTTCAAAACTTGTATTCAAGTTTTTGAAAAAGGCATTTACTAAAAAGGCACACAATTAATCAAATTTGGCTTTTAAAATATTATCATTTTATATTTTAAAATTAAACTTTAGTGAAATATGTAGACCTTTTGTTATCATGTTCACATATAATAATTATTTTAAATAATTCTCTGAAGATTTCATCTTTTTATCATACCTATTTGCCCTTGACCTATATATCAAAGCATACTTTTTTTTTTTTGTAGTGGTGGTGGATTTTGTGCAATTATAATTATTAAATCATTTCCATAAGTCTTTGTTGAAGTCTTGTAGTAGGGTTTAGGATGTTAGTTACCTGTCTAGTTGTATAGGAAGAGCGGGGCTAGTTGTCACAAGTTATCACAAATGATTTGCTAATGAATATGTGACCCTGGACCACAAAACCAGACGTAAGTAGCACAGGTATATTTGTGAAACAGCCAAAAATACCTTGAATGGGTCAAAATTATCTATTTTTTCTTAGTATATTTAAGTAAAGATCATGTTCCTTGAATGTATTTTGTAATTTTACCATAAATGTACCGTAAATATGTAAAAACTATGCATTTTGAGTAGTACTATGCATGCTAAGATCTTAATTTGGACGACTTTAAAGTCGATTTTCTCAATATTTAGATTTGTTTGCACCCTCAGAGTCCAGAATTAGTTGTATCTTGGCCAAATATCGTACTATCTTAACAATATAATAATAATATATATCAATGGAAAACTTATTTATTCAGCTTTCAGATGATGTATATATCTCAATTTCATATTGACCATTATGACTGGTTTTGTGGTCCAGGGACACATATTTGCATTGGCACAGATAAAAAGATAGAGTTCATTTATCACATATTGACTGATAACAGTGCATGTTGTCTCTGTATATGTCCTAAAATAGCATATTACAGATTTACAGTAGAGAACAGCCTTGTAGAACACAATTCACACTTTTGGTTAAAGTCTACCGCAACCCTAAACCAAATCATGCAAACAAAAGATAAAAACGCTTATTTTATCTTTGCGTTTCTTACTTCTTACTTTTTAATAAACATGTCATTGTATACTATGAGTATATATTGGCTCTGTGATGAATTGCTTATGCTTCTCTATGTTGAGTTGCTTTGGATAACAGTGTGTGCTGATGTATATATGAATGTACCTTCAACTAGGTGTTACTAAATCATTGTTAGACAAAACAAGAATTTGTGCAGTTTCATTCAAGATAGAGATTTGAGATATAACCCCCTACATATGTAAATCTACATGAGCTTTATTTTGATCAGTTGTGATTCTCTGATGATGATGAGAAAAAAAGGAATGACGGCATTTCAGAGTTAGTTTGGTAGCAGGTCAAGAACTCACTTGAAAATGCATTTTTATGATTTTTATGTCCTTAGATTCTTACTGCCACAACCCTGATATTTTAAATCTGAGTTAATCAAATGATACCTGTCCTCATCTTCTGCATGTTTTGAACTATACTTCCCTCAGATTGCACTCTTAGCAGTGTAGCTGAAGCATGTTGGCGTTTTTTTCCAGTCTTCATGTAAGTATTAGATCTTTGCAGATGTGCGCTCTCTACATTGTTTCTTATGCCCACGCGCATATCCAAATATAGATCCATACATCAACGGATAGGACTTTGTGGATCATGTTAAGTAGGCTGAAAATTATAGATACTTCCAGAAGAAGGTGGAGCCTGGCAGAGGCTTGAAAATGTCTACATCTGTGCTGCTCTGGCATTATAGATTCATAAGCTGCAGTATGTATACCAGTGATTCTCAAGTGGTGGGTTGCGCCACAGAAAATGGGTCACAGATCTTTTCTGATATGGTAGTTAAAGGAGTAGTTCATCCAAAGAAAAAAAAATGTGCTGAAAATTTACTCCTCAGACCATACAAGGTGCAAAAGAGTTTGTTTCTCAATGAAAACAGATTTAAGGATATTAAGCATTACATTACTTGCTCACCAGTGGATCATCTGTAGTGAATGGGTGTCATCAGAATGAAAGAAACATCACGATAATCACTTCTGGCTAAAATCCAAGTCAATAATCCATAAAAATGTTTCTTCTAGTGAAAAAGTCCATCCCCTGTTGACCTCTCACATTAAAACCCACAAACATATTTGTTTTGGACTGTTTTTGCTTTTCTTCTGATTCAGACAAAATTATTATTATTTTTTTTACTGTAGAAAGCAATATTACGGATAGAGGACTGACGGCACCCATTCACTTTCAGTAGTGAGCAGGTGAAGTAGTGCTACGTTTCTCCAAATCTGTTCCAAACTCATCTACATCTTGGATGGCTTGAGAGTTGAATACATTTTCAGCAAATTTTCATTTTTGTCACCAATGGATCCTCTGTAGTG
Organism: Cirrhinus molitorella; assembly: GCA_033026305.1. Lineage (NCBI taxonomy): Eukaryota > Metazoa > Chordata > Actinopteri > Cypriniformes > Cyprinidae > Cirrhinus > Cirrhinus molitorella. Next base: position 8,501,884 of record CM065122.1, on the reverse strand, counting down.
AATGGGTGCCATCAGAATGAGAGAAACATCACAATAATCCACAAGTAATCCATACCACTGCAGTCCATCAGTTAACATCTTGTGCAGAGAAAAGCTGCATGCTTGTAAGAAACAAATCCATTATTAAAGTGTTTTAACTTTAAACCATCGCTTCTGGCTAAAATGCAAGTCAATAATCCATAATAATGCTTCTTCCAGTGAAAAAGTCCATCCCCTGTTGACCTCTCACATTAAAACCCACAAACATATTTGTTTTGGACAGTTTTGGACTGTTTTCGCTTCTCTCCTAATTCAGAAAAAAAAAAAAAAATTTTTTTTACTGTAGAAAGCAATATTACAGATAGAGGACTGATGGCACCCATTCACTTTCAATGGTGAGCAGGTGAAGTAATGCTACATTTTCCCAAATCTGTACCACACTCATCTACATCTTGGATGGCCTGAGAGTTGAATACATTTTCAGCAAATTTTCATTTTTGGAAAATTTTCAACTGTTTATTCAACCGCATGGAAGAAACAAGGCCAAAAAGTTTAATAGGTTAATAAATAGGATTATAAACTTTGAATGAGAAGAGAAATCCACTTATTCTTTGTTGATGAAGACAATGTTTGGCACACGCGTATCACTTTTTCTATTGTTTATGCATTTACAAAGTTGCCCATTTTCCTATTTAGTCTATGACATGTTAATATAGTACAGTTCGTGACAATACTAATGATTTGAAATTTTCATTTACTTTTGTACAGTAAACTGTTGTTTTTGGTCACAACTTGATGTCCAGTGTAAATTCTGGGTCCTAGAGCAATACCAGTTAAGATCCACTGCCGTAGCCATTTGAACTGTATGGTCAATAGATTTAATGGCCACTAATTGATACATTTGATTCAGTCTCACAGTAATCATAAAAAAGAAACTGAGAATGCTTTGTTTTTCAAATCCGTAAGATCTTGAAAGTCAACTGTTGTTGAGTCTTGAGTTATCAATGCATCATAGAGCCAGCTGTCTACTTCCAAAACATATTGTCTGGATTGCACTGAAACATCTTCAGCATCTTCTGCATCTTTTGCTGGAGTCCTTTAAATGATCAAAGCTTCAGTTGTAATTAGGTCTCATCTGTTACTCGGATAAATGTTCCTCAGCTTCAAAGTGGGCCAGGAATACCTGGAGATGTATTTGCTTTCAAAACAAGCACATGGTAATGCAGTAATGAGGAACTGCGTGAAGAAGCGAAGGCTTAAAAGGCTTAAATACGATGCAGGAAAGTTATTATTAATTCTGTAACTATCAGTTGGACTGGTGATTGCAATAAATACTGAATGAAAGACTTAAATGAAAACGGAAATGTTGCCTTGGTTGAAATACTGAACTTCAGTAATAAATAAGGCCATAGAAATATTTGTAGAAAATGCAATTAAAATGACTAAAACATAATGAATTAAAACTTAAACTGGAAAAAAAAACAAACAAAAGCTAATCTTTTGCTTTGCATCCGTCATCCAAAATAAAAAAAAAATATATAAGGAATAATTAAAAAATAATAATAATGAAGTACTTCCTGTATAAAAACAGGCAGATACACAGCCAAACATGAGTGTTTGTGTATATTGAGCTGTTAACAGTGGATCAGTTGCATTGACAGTACTTACGGAAACATTTAAAGTACATCGTATCTGTTTTAGCTGAATCACATTACACACAAAACGCTTATCTACAGTTGTTTCCCGGCAGGCATTCTTTGAGGTTTGAGTTGTTGTTGGGCCTAATGTTTCTCATTCTTCAGCTGTCAGGGGTGTGTTTACATCTGTAAAGACGGGGATGTAAACAGTGTTCCCTCGGCTTGTTATTTGTTTGTTCATCCGGATGCTTAATAAGTTAATTGTTATATTGAGACAACAAACTGAAGTATGTCTGTTGGAGAGCGCTTTCTGAATCAACATGCAATGGTTTTTCAATTAACAGTTTCAAAGCAGTTTCTTAACATTTAATTGCCTCTAAATTATGTCAAACAAACAAAGAGCATGCAAACTCAAATGGGAATAATTGTATTGGAATAATTGTTTGTATGGTTATCAGCAGAGGCCAAGACTGCAGGCAGGAGAGGTATATTTAAACGTATATTTCAACCAAAAAAGAAAATTCTGGCATTAGTTACATATCATGTCGAGTTTATATTTCGCAATTCCAACAGTTCTACTCAGAATTGAGAGTTTATATCTTGCAATTGCATGCAATTCTAAGAAAAAAAAATCTAAATTGTAAGATATAAATTTGCAATTATCAGGAACAGAATTTTTATTTTTGAGTGAAATATGCCTTTAATCAGTGTCATGTCTAGTCATAAGTATAAATCTGATTATTAAAACGGAAAATTTAAAAACCATTAAAAAAAGTCAACAACTCACAACTAGAACTGTAACTAAAATGAAAATGCAGCAGAAAAATACATATTAATATTAAAAAAAAATGCTGTTCAAAAGTAATCATAATGGAACCAGAATCTTAAAGTCTGATTCAAAACAAGAATCATTCAGTTCCTCATGATATCCATCCAGAGTCACAGCAGATCACGTGGTAAAGATCTCTTAATCTCAGCTGGGATCGGTAAAGGTGTGTTGTTAATGTGATGGCTGACAGGCAGAGATGGGCTGCAGTAATCTGTGATGTGAGGGTGCTGTGCTGCGATCACACCTGTTAGCACAACAGCAGAGGCTCAGACAGGCTGAGAACAAGACACTTCAATAAAACGGCCTCTTTAACTGATTGAGCCTCTCACAAGGATTGCGTTGGGTTTAGCTCACCTATGTGTCACTTCACACATCAAGATCCGTGTTAATTTAATTACAGACGTTGACTTGCTGTTTGCACACATTTGCTTAAAGGGTTAGTTCACCCAAAAATGAAAATTAGTCCATTATTTACTCACCCTCCAGGCATCCTAGGTGTATATGCCTTCCTTCTTTCAGACAATCCAGTCGGATTAATTAAATATTATTCTGGCATTTCCAAGCTTTAGAATTGCATGGGCGGGTGTTTCTCTTCATTAGTCCAAAACAAGTCCAATAAAGTGCATCCATACATAATAAAAAGCTGTTTCTGTGTAAGAATAGTTGGCACAAACTAGATTAAAGTGATTATTAGTTTTTTAAATATGGATATTTTTCTCACAAAAATGCATCGATTTGCTACAGGAGTCCTTTATTCTCCCCCTGGAGCTGTGTGATACTTTGTTTAAAATGAGGTAAATAACTTTTTATATCTTTGCATTAACATTGGTGACAACTAATGATAGCAATTCAGTTATACCAGATTCATTTGTAGTTTGAAGAATAAGTAATAATATTCTCTGGATGTAAGTTGTCAAGTAAAGTTTAATGTCACATGTAGAGATTTTTTAACTCTGAACGAAAGTTGATACACTTGGCAGCTTATTCTTGTCAAGAACAACCCACATAGACAGAAATAGACTGTCAAATCTGTAAATCAAACAAACAGTCAATTGATTTATTGTATTTAGGGGTAAGGAGGTAATCAGAAATGGTTCATACAACAATTACACTGAACAAAATTAAAAATGATAAATGTAACACTTTTGTTTTTGCCCCCATTCATGAGCTGAACTCAAATATTGTTCACAAATCTGTGAATTGTGAAGTCTGTGAATTGAATGTTCATTTCTCTACGTCTCCAAAGGCGTTTCAGAGAATTTGGCAGTACATCCAACCGGCCTCACAACCGCAGACCACGTGTAACCACACCAGCCCAGGACCTCCACATCCAGCATCTTCACCTCCAAGATTGTATGACACCAGCCACCCAGACAGCAGCTGCAACAATCGGTTTGCATAACCAAAGAAATTGAGCACAAACTGTCAGAAACTCAGGGAAGCTCATCCTCATGCTTGTCGTCCTCATCGGGGTCTCGACCTGACTGCAGTTTGTCGTCATAACCGACTTGAGTGGGCAAATGCTCACATTCAGAGAGGTGTTCTCTTCATGGATGAATCCTGGTTTCCACTGTACAGGGCAGATAGCAGACAGTGTTTATGGTGTTGTGAGTGGTTTGCTGATGTCAACGTTGTGGATAGTGGCCCATGGAGGCGGTGAGGTTATGGTATGGGCAGGCGTATGTTATGGACAACGAACACAGGTGCATTTTATTGAAGGCACAGAGATAACGTGACGAGATCCTGAGGCCCCATGTTGCAAGGATCAAGGATCTTTACACAATTCCTGGAAGCTGAAAACATCCAAAAACAAATAAAAGAGTGGCCTTTTATTGTGGCCAGCTTAAGGAATAATCATGCTGTCCAATCAGCATCTTGATATGCCACACCTGTGAGGTGGATGGATTATCTCGGCAAAGGAGAAGTGCTCACTAACACAGATTTAGATAGATTTGTGAACAATATTTGAGAGAAATAGGCCTTTTGTGTACATAGAAAAAGTCTTACATCTTTGAGTTCAGCTCATGAAAAATGAGGGCAAAAACAATAGTGTTGCGTTTATAATTTTGTTCAGTGTATAGACTGTCAAACCAAATGTTTTTCAGACAACTTCAGCATTGCTCACATTGTCACAGTTTATTTGCCTTAGTGTAGGAAACGATAATAAAATATGACAAGAACTCTGTGTCAGAACAAATTCATCTTAAGAATTTTTTGGTATAATATGTCACAGTTGAATTTATTTTGCTGTCCTCATAACTGAACTATAGTGTCCTGCGCCCCCTAGTAAAAAAATATAAAAAATTATATCTGTTTTTTTTGGTTTGACTGTAATTAGAGTTAGTTGTGATTGACTTAATTTTGACACTACTAAAAATATATATATTTTTAAAATACTCTTAAGTCCACTTTCCATTTTTTCCTATTTTATTTTATTTTATTTTATTAAAAATATTTATTTAAATATAGTAAGTATAAGTATAAGTATTTAAATATACTAAAAGACTTCAGAAGAGTGTTCAAGCATCTTGTGTTTTTTTTTCAATGAATGATATTAAAACAATGATTCGTTAAAAACCACTGATTTGTTTATAAATGAAACACCACTAGTCTACAGCTGCTGAGACAAATGCATCAGTGACTTCTTCTTACAATGCATTGATGCTCATTCTTGTCAGCTTTCGGTAAACTTTTTCTTAGTAAAAGATAGATAGATAGATAGATAGATTAATCAAACTCATTATAATGGGGCTCTGAAACTTCCCATGGAAAGCTAAATGTAAATGTCATTTTGTTTAATTGTTTTGTTTAATATCAAAACACTTTGTGTGCACTTTCTATTGATTGTGGCAGCAATTACTCATTAAATGATGATGAAATGATGGAGAAGAGCATTATAAATGAGTATATATCCAGATGAGAAGCGTAGATGACAGTTTAAAGAGCGGATTCAGATTCATTCCCCAGTGCATCTTAAAAGCAGACAAAACTGCAATGAACAAGAAGATATAGTGCATAGCTTCTGTATCTGCTAGTTTTTAACTTCCAAAATAGTCAAGGTAGGGCTCCAAAGAGTCTATGAGCCATGTGCATTGGGGATTTCTTTATTTAGAGCATTTTGAGGCTGGGGGATCAGGCATGCCTGTGATTAGCCTTTGGATGAGCTCTATTTAGACAGCCAAAGCTCTCTGTGGAACCACTCTGTAGTAAAATCCAGGACCCGGAGACAGCTGGAAGACAAGCTAACAAGCGGAATCGCCTTTGCATAGAGTGTGTCTGAACTAAACGCCACACTTTTCTACATTGAGCTGAATGTGTGCTGCTGTAACTAAGCCCCTGTAAGCCGAATGCTTAGTGTCTAAAGTCAAACTGGCGCTTTAGGGCATCTAAAGGTGGAGGTATTTGTGGTTTGTTTCTATAGAGTCCAAGGCCGCAGGGACCATTAGCTAAATCTTCTGTGCTTTGCGTGCTTAATTGTTCATGATAAAAGGCTATTAGCGTTAATAATTCACCTAGAGCTCCGTCAGAAACAAACATCTGGCCTTGACATATACTCATTTGCGCAGACCTTAATGTGACCCACACGTTCTCTGGTGTAGATGTGGATGTTTGTGAATCCACTGATGGGTCGTGCGTCAACTGTGATGGGGCCTTAAAGATGAGAATTTGGATTTGAACACTAGTGCAAACTAACTTCAGTCCTGCTTGAGCCTTTACTTAGGCTGGATACCATGAGATGTCATGTGTAAAATTTAATTTGAAACGATTTGAACACAAATAATTACAAAGAATTGGCAAGTATAACTGAATTGAAAAAATGGACCATTATGACTGGTTTTGCGGTCCATGGTCACAAATATGTTTTTACAGTGTAGAGCTGGTATATTTATTATTGTTATATATACTCTCTATATACAGTTGAAGACAAAATTATTAGCCCCTTATAAAATATTTCATTATTTTTCAAATAACTCCCAAGTGTTGTTTAACAGATGCATAGCATTTTTAAACACACTGCTTTATTCAGGAAGCTTTTAGGGTTTGTAATACAAATAGAAATAAATGTATAACCAAGAATTTTAAAAAGTCTACTGGTCAAAATTATTAGCCCTCTGATGTTAATAGTCAATAGTGTATCCCTTTTGCTTGATAACAGCCTTTAGTCATTTGCTGTAGTTCTCAACAAGTTTCAAGCATGTCTCCTGAGGAATGACAGCCCATTCTTCCTTAGCAAATCTCTCAAGCTCCTCCAGATTTGTTGGTCTTCTGGCACAAACTCTGGACTTTAGTGTGCCCCACAGATTTTCTATTGGATTCAAGTCTGGGCTTTGTGCAGGCCAGTCAAGTACACTCACTTTGCTCATTTGGAGGTATTTCTTCACCAGAAGTGAGGTATGCTTTGGGTCGTTATCATGCTGGAAGACAAAATGTCGACCCAAACCAAGTTTTCTTGCAGACTGTCTGAGGTTGTCTTTCAGAATCTTCTTATAGTCTTCCTTTTTCATGTTTCCTTCAACCCTGATGAGATTCCCAGTTCCAAATGCACTGAAACATCCCCACAGCATTATACTCCCACCACCATGTTTCACTGTGGGAATGGTGTTCTTGGGGTTGAATGCCTCTCCCTTCTTTCTCCAAACATAGGCAACATCTCTATGGCCAAAAGCTCTAGTTTTGTTTCATCTGTCCAATGGACACATTTCCAGTATGCATCACATTCCCCCAGGTTGTCCTTCGCAAACTTTATTCTAGCTTGGAGGTGTCTCTTCTTCAGAAGTGGAGTCTTGGTGGGCAACCTCACAGTTCATTTACAGTCACAGTCTTCGTTGAGACATCAATTCCGGTCTTGGCTAGGTCATTCACTAGTGTCTTGGCAGTTGTTCTTGGGTCTTTAGAAACCTCTCTCACTAGTTTTCTTTCCAAAGTTTTTGAAATCTTTCACTTCCTGCCTCTGCCCGTCTTGTTCTCCACTGTGTTGGTCTCTTTAAACTTCTTAATAATGCATTTCACTGCAGTTCTTAACACTTGAAAATGCTTTGATAAACGTGTGTATCCTTCTCCATCTTTATGAGCATTAACAATTCTTTCTCTCAAGTCCAAACTAATTTCTTTTGTCTTTGCCATGATGACAGTGCATATTATTTTACTAGTTGTTTCGCAAGATACTAATCCTCAGCTTAAAGAGCAATTTAAAGGCTTAACTAGGTTAATTAGGTTAATCAGGCAAATTAGGTTAATTTGGCAAGTCATTGGACAACAGTGGTTTGTTTTATAGCTAATTAAACTAATAATTTCTAAAGGGGGCTAATAATATTGACCATAGCAGTTTTTTTTTCTTTTTAAATTCTTTTATTCAAGCAAATATAAGAAATCAGACTTTCTGTAGAAGAAAAAAAAATAATAGGAAATAATGTGAAAACTTTCTCTTGCTCTGTTAAACATCACTTGTGAAATATTCTAAAAACAATTTTACATTTCACAGGGGGGCTAATAATTTTGTCTTCAACTGTATATGCTCTATATACGTCAAAAGTTCATGTCTAATTCAATGTGTGAAATCTACTTTTCTTATGACATTTACTAGCAATTTCAGAGCACAAATTAAGAGGCCAAGTAAATCCTATATAATAATAGCTTATACTATATAAGCTTAATATACATGCATTCACCTTATAAAAATGAAACAAGAATGAAATAGTTGTATGTTTTTGCAGGGTAGAATGACATTAATTTAATATTTTAATATTATAAACATACTGAAGCAATTAAAATATTTTAAGTCTACTTTCTCACTTATAAAAATATTTTATTGGTACTGGTAACGCTTCATAATAAGGTGTAATTTGTTAACATTAGTTAAGGTATTAACTAACATGAACAAACCATGAACAATAAATGTATTGCACTATTTATTAATCTTTGTTAATGTTAATAAAAATACAGTTGTTCAGTTCATGTTAGTTCCCAATCCAGTAACTAATGTTAACCAATACAACTTTTGATTTGAATAATATAAATTAGTAAATGTTGAAATTAAAATTAACTAAGATTAATAAATGCATTCTTAGTTCATATTAACTAATGTTATCTAATGAAACCTTATTGTAAAGTTATTTTATTTCAATTTATTTTATTTACTGTATTATTATGAATGAATTTTCCATATGGATTTTTTTCTGGAGTTTAACCAGTGTTTTGAAGGGGTAACAGAAATGTCCGTAAAATTAGCCGATGATGTCCTGACAGCAAATTACCAGCACACTTCCATTTTATTACAGTGCAGTGTGAATGTTACAATAATACAATATTGAATATGATTATCATTATTTTCTTTTTCCTCGTCTTATTTAGAAAAAATATAATTATGCAATCATATAATAGACCGTCCTAGCTGCAGGGAACATCAAGTGACCCTTTCTTTTGCTGATCTCCGTTTACAAAAGCAACTCTGTGTGCCAGTAGAGCTCATAAATCATTTGTGGTCCTTTGATGGCTCGGTGAAGAGGAAGTGCATGATGAGTGCTGGTCAGACACACAGGAAGCAGACAGGGTCACTTATCAAAATGATGCATGCGTCTGTTAGTTTCATCTTCACATGATCTTGAGCATTAATGTGACTTGAGAGTGACTGCGGGACAACAGAGAGGGACGTGACCCACAGGTCAGGAAGATGCTCAGTCTTATTTTGGGTCAGCAGTTCTAGAAGTGTTTACATGCATGAGGAGAACCTGCTGCTTTCTCAGGTGAGCGTGAATCATCTATTATGGCGAAGTGTGGGACTATTAATTTTTCCCATGATGGCCTGAGCATGCTCTTGTATATTAATAGCAGTTTTCCACTTGGGTTATTTGGAGACGGCAAGTGAATCATTTGATGAAATTGTCTGCTGCTGCTCTATAAATATGTCAGATTTCCATTTCCTGCTGTGTGTACTGTATGTTGATGGCAGAGAGAGAGTGGGGTGAAGACCCCAAAACATACTCCTGATTTAAAGTTGTAACCATATAAGATTCAAAAAGGCATCCTATAAACAAGAAATTAGTTGTTTTTAAAGGAGTAGTTCACTTCCAGAACAAAAACTTACAGACAAATTACTCACCCCCTTGTCATCCAAGATGTTCATGTCTTTCTTTCTTCAGTTGATAAGAAATTATGTTTCTTGAGGAAAACATTTCTCTCCTTATAATGGACTTCAATGGTGCCCCCAAGTTTGAACTTCCAAAATGAAGCTTCAAGCTTCAAAGGGCTCTAAACAATCCCAGCTTAGAAAAAAGGGTCTTATCTAGCAAAACGATCAGACTATTTATATACTTTTTAACCTCAAACACTTGGCTATGTCTATGTGAACTCCTGGTTTTCTTGGTTCAAGACAGTTATGTCGAAAAACTCCCATCTCGTTTTCTTCCCCAACTTCAAAATCAGGTAAAACAGCGTTGTAGGATGATTTTGAAGTTAAAGAAAAAATGCTTTAGACAGCATTTGAGGTTAAAAAGTGTATAAATTGTCAGTTTGTTTTGAAAATGACCAGTCGTCTCACTAGATAAGACACTTCTTCCTCGGCTGGGATCGTTTAGAGTTTTATAAAGCTGAATTTAAACTGCATTTTGGAAGTTTAAACTTGGGGGCACGATTGAAGTCCACTATACAGAGATCATTCCTAAAATGTTTTCCTCAAGAAACATAATTTCTTTACGACTAAAGACAGAAAGACATGGACATCTTGGATGTCAAAGGGGTGAGTAAATTATCTGTATTTTGTTCTGGAAGTGAACTATAGTGCTGTAGTAAATGAGACTGGTCTTGGTCACTGGCCAATATAGTGTTGGAGGTTTCATGGCTATATTTGCACAGCCTGGTGGCCAATCTTCACTTATTGCACATTCCACCAGTAAGAGCAAAGTGTGAAGGTTGACTATGTGCACCCAATGGTTCAGACATTGTACCCTAAAGGTGGTGCCATGTGTAAGGATGATAATGCAGTAATACACACAGCAATACTGGTGACAGAGAGGTTTGATGAACATGAAAGTAAAGTTGAACATCTCCCATGGCCTGCACAGTCACCAGATCTGAATATTATTGAGGCACTTTGGGGTGTTTTGGAGGAGCGATTCAGGAAACTATTTCCTACACCAGAATCACATAGTGACCTGGGGCCGGATTCACGAACATCTTCTTAAAAAATAAATTAAGAAATTTCTTAAGATAAATTCTGAGAAGTTCGTAAGAATGTTCCTAAGTGCAATTCTTGAAAATGTATTAAGAAGTTCTCAAATATGTTGTTAAGAACATCTTCGTTTTTTCTTAAGAAGAAAATGACACATCTTTATTTGTGTGAATACGTGGCTGAAGATGCATCGAAAAACTCATACACCACGGATTGTCTTTTCGCGGTTTCTGCAAATTATCCTAATAATCATAATAAGCATGCACAAGCCTGTTTTCGTCACGACCTTGATTGGTGCTGGGCTTCACATTTTTATTGCACCGTGTTTTTGAGCCGTTACCTTTAAAGAGCCTGTCTTAAGCTTCGGCGATCGGTTTTATTCATTTTCGTGTTGTGTTTTTGCGCCCTCATCTTAATGAACGCTTCCGGTAACATTATGAGTGTGCACATTCATCTGCGCTAAAGACGGCCCAAGAGGCTAAATAAAATAACAAATGTTCAACCAAACCTCACTATCTGACTTGTCTTTGTAGAGTTGCTACTGAGTTTTGATGTCAGCAAAAAATAGGGTCACTTCATGACCGATCATTGTTTACACTGTCACTTAAGAGAATTCGTGCACATCCCTATTAACAGCCCTAATATGTATTATATGAGGCTAGCAGTGTTGTAATGCTTAAATATAACAATTAATTTGAAATAACCAAATAAATCCATTAAATAATTCATACTTTTTGGGATTTAAGACAGGTCTGGGGCTATCCTAACTGTAAGAAGTTATTTACAATGGTTTTTAAGAAGATTATTTTCAAGAATTTGAATTCTTCTTAAATTTTGTCTTAAGAACAATCTTAGATAAAAAGATAAGAATATTCTTAAGAAGAATTTTCGGGAATACAAAATATTCTTAACTTTTTACTTAACTTGGAAAATAAGAAGAAAATGACTAAGTTAAGAATAAATTTCTTCTTAAGAATGTTTAGTGAATCCGGCCCCTGGCCACTGTTCTATAAAAGGAATGGCTCAAAATCCCTCTGGCTACTGTGCATGACATGTATTTGTCAATCCCAAAACCAAATGATGCTGTATTGGCCACAAAAGGAGGCCCAACACCATACTAATTGTTTTCTAAAACCAAATGTTTCAGTTTCATTGTACAACCCCTGTATATATATATACACACACACACACACACACACACACACACATTTCACAAACATCTTTTTTATTATCTTAATTGTTTCTTCTAGACAGCACACATAGCTTAAGTGGAAAGCAAATGTGACCCTGGACCAAAAAAACTATTCATAAGTAGCACGGGTATATTTTATGCCAAAATATATTTTATAAATTTCTTAATAACTAAAACGTAATATTTGTTTAGTAATATGCATCACTAAGAACTTGCACCCAGGAGCTACTTGTGGGTTAAACTGGGCCACAAAATGACTTAAAAAATAAGCTATTTTAAAATAATTGTATTTAAAATACTACCATTTCTTAAGATCTAGGCCAACGGCATCATGTTTGTGCAGCGTTGAGCCCTCTCCAGGACACCTTTTTGCTGAAGCGCAAAGGTCTGCATGAACTGATTTTTCCATCCCACTACTGCGAGTTTCATTCCACACCCACCCACTCCCACCGAATTTTACTTTAAGTAGGTACACTTGCTCCCTGTTTACAGTGAATGTGTTCTCACATGGTCCTGCTTAAAGGACCATTTTATTTCTTCCAGTTAAGCATAAACCAAAAAAATTGTCAAGTATATGCCCAGCTGTTTATGTGTTTAAATACAACATCAAAAACAGACATGCGCCATAAAGGCTACGTTCTTACTGCAGGCAGATGTGGCCCAAATCCATTTTCCTCATGACAGTGTGAACATTCCTATTTGTGACACTTTCATATGTGGTACTAAATCTGATACAGGTCAGATGTTTTATCAGTCTGAGCAGTCATATCAGAATTCATGCGACTTTTACGTCACTCTAGATTAACATTCCTCACGATTCTGCGCTCATCGCTCAAGTGTGATGTGTCCACACTCATAAGTATTACAGAAACAACTCTACAAGCAAAACATGAGGGCTCGTATCATAAAAACTCTTCTGTCACATCCTTGTCTTTATCTTTTATATTGCCTGTGCATAATTTTGCTGGCTTCTGCAGCAAATCACAGTACATAAATGCATAATAGCTTACTTTAAGTCCTTTATATCACTTTCTTTATGACCTCGCTAGGTGGGTTTCCATCCAAAGTTGCAAATTTAACTTGCCCAAAAACTTTAATATTGCATAAAATATTTGCAAAAAAGCACTGTTTCCATTCAATAAGTCAAAGGGAACAAAATCATCACTTCTTGATAAACTGGCACTAAATATCACCAAGAAAACTAAGAGAAGCCACTGAATATAATTATTTTCATATATAATAAATTACTTGGGCCTTAGAGTGAGCAGACAAAACACAATTAATGTGGTCACTGCTTTCGAAGGCAGATGCCAGCTGTTTGGGAACTCAGTTGCATAGCTAATAATGTGATATTTCCCCTCTAGTGTGATCTGTTCACACTGGAAATCTGATATTGGCCACATTTAAAACAACAATGTAAACAGCTATTTAGTTTACTGAATTTTATTTTATTTTATTTTATTTTATTTTATTTTTTCATAGGCTATTCTTTGCCCATGTGCACTTCAATGATGCAGACCTCTAACTGTGCTAAATGTTGTTTGTAATGAATATCTTCTGAATTATTGACACTCCTAGTTTTTTTGGTGTTTGGAGGGGAGAGACTTTAAAGAAACTTTAAAGATCTAATTATGAGCTCAACCATTTCTCATCAAATTCTTCCAAGACCACATGAAGTTATTAGTGTATGTCAGTAATTGTCTCATTTGTTTCTGTTTTAATTTTTACCAATTAAGGAATTTTCCGAGAAACTTTTGAGATAAACTGCCTTTGTCGCTATTTTCTTGTAAAAACATAGAAACATCCTTAAAAACTGAACATTGAAAATGTATAAGATAAGGCTTTTTGAAAATACATTATCTCACAAAAGTGAGTACACCCCACACATTTCAGCAACCATTTTAGTATATCTTCTCAAGGGGCAATACTATAAAAATGAAACTTGGATATATTTTAGAATAGTCAGTGTGCAGCTTGTATAGCAGTATAGATGTATTGTGCTTTGAAATAACTCAACATCCAGCCATTATTGTCAAAATAGCTGGCAACAAAAGTGAGTACACCCTAAGTGATAACATCAGTATGTTGTTTAACCATGCAAAGCCACATGTCCTATTCATCATGTTTTTGTTTTTGTCTGCTTGACAGGACCATACAAAGTTGTGTATCTTGTATTAGAGCAGTTAAAATTTGGTGCTTTAAGTACAATTCTCTCATACTGACCACTAGATGTTCAACATGACACCTCATGGCAAAGAACTCTCAGAGGATTTGAGAAGTATAATTGTTGCTCTCCACAAAGATAGCCAAGGCTATTAGAGGTTCAGTAACACCCTGAAATTGAGTTACACTACAGTGGTCAGGGTCATACAGAGGTTTTCCAAGATGAGTTCCATTCAGAACAGACCTTGCAAGGGTTCAATCAACAAAGTTGTGTACTTGTTCTGTGCATCAGTTGCAGAACATGGCTTCAATGCAGGTTCAGATGCATGAGTGCTGCCAACATTGCTTTAGAGGTTGCAGAAGTAGAAGGTCAGCTTGTCAGTGCTCAGACCATACGCCACACACAGCAACATGCTGGTTTGCATGGACGCCATCCCTGAAGGAAGCCTCTTCTGAAGCTGGCACACAAGAAAGCCCGCAAACAGTTTGCTGAAGACAACCTGTTCAAGAGCATGAATTACTGGAACCATGTTGTGTGGTCTGAAGAGACTAAGATAAACTTGTTTGGCTCAGATGGTTTCCAGCATGTGTGGTGATGCCCTAGAGAGGAGTACCAAGAAAATTTTGTCTTCCCTACAGTCAAGCATGGTGGTGGTAGCATCATGTTCTGGGGCTGCATGAGTGCTGCTGGTACTGTGGAGCTGCAGTTCATTGAGGGAAACATGGATTCCATTATGTACTGTACATTCTGAAGCAGAACATGATGCTTTCCCTCCAGAAACAAGGTTAAACAGCAGTTTTCCAACATGATAACAACCCCAAACACATCACCAAGATGACAACTGCCTTGCTGAGGAAGCTGAAGGTGAAGGTGATGGGGTGGCCAAGTATGTCTCCAGACCTGAACCCTATTAAACACCTGTGGGGCATCCTCAAACAGAAGGCAGCTTCATGATGTCATTATAGAGGAGTGGAAGAGAATCCCAGCAACAACCTGTGCAGCTCTAGTCAATTTGGACAAGTTCACTTAGGGTGTACTTACTTTTGTTACCAGCTATTACTACAATAATGGCTGTATATTGAGTAATTTTCAGGGGACAGTAAATCTATACTTCTATACAAGCTGCATGTTGACTACTATAAAATATCCAAGTTTCATTTCTATAGTATTGTCCCTTGAGAAGATATACTAACATGGTTGCTGAAATGTGATGGGTGTACTCACTTTTGTGAGATACTGTATATACAGTTCTAAAAATAGAGGTTCTAATAGTGATGTCATAGAAGAACCAATTTCGGTTTGCCAAAGAACTTTTCAGTGAACAGCTCTTAAAAGAACCATTTTAAACATTTTACAATATATTAAAAGAATTTTTAACAATTTAATGAACTTTTTGTTGAATGGAATTCCAGATGTTAAAGGTTTTTCATGGAAATATAGATGCTAATAAGTAATCTTTATTTTTAAGAGTGTATAGAACTTCAGCACCGATTATTCTCATTTTAAGCATAAACCTAACAGAATTTTAAAAGTCAAGTCAAATGTAATGTTTATGCTTAACATGAAAGCGCATGAAATTTATTCATTTATTACAGTGAGACAACAACTGAGCTATTAAAGAGCAACGTCTGAGCAGTAAGGTGTTCCCATGAGAGATGATGGCAGCTCAGCGATATGAAGATTAACCAGTTCTTTTCAATTTAGTCTGATTGGCATCTCTGTTCTTAGGTTTGGGTGGATTCATGATAACGTTTCCAAGGTAGCAGAACTGTGACGTTTCAGTCTAGAGATGAGGTGTTTTTATGAGTGATGCTGGCACATGGAGATGCCACTGATGTTTAGCAGTCCATCATGAAGCTGCATTCCAGCAGGATGATGCTGAAATAATATCCAGCTGGGTGCGGTTTGGCATAAATGAGACGTACGCTAGGGCTGCCTGCAGTGACGCAAACTCAAGACATGAGTCATCAGCGCCAGCTTCCCATAAGAGCTGTTTATCATACAGCAGACACTGGACTTACAGATGCAGAGTGCACACTGTCACGATTGCACAACCACACAGCAGACTTGCACCATCCACTCACAAATGCTGTATTGTGCAGTACTGAATGCATCCATGAGCTTTTTGTAACAGTGTATTTCATAAAAAGATGATAGGAGAACGCTGTTTTACCTCGCTGTTGTTTTAGTATGAACATAAACATTAATTTTGGAAATTATTCATTGGAAAATTAAAAATTTATGAAAATGTACTCACTCTCAGGCCATCCAAGATGTAGATGAGTTTGTTTCTTCATTAGAACAGATTTGGAGACATACATTATTACATTTTTATGGTTTCATTTGTTTTTAATTATTTGGTTTTCATCAACTTTATGTATCTCTTAACTTCCTATCAAGAAATGTTTTATCCAGAGATTTATAAGTTTTCCTGTAGTCAGTGATGACTCTTAGTCCAAAAATGACACCAGTTAGCTTTTCCAACTTGCATTGGTTTGATAAGAGAGCATCTGTTATCAATTGTCAGAGCAGTACATTCTGGAACTGCCACGAAGGAGAGGTTAAAACTTCTGTAACTTGGTCATAAGTTTTGGCCAATGCTGATAAACTATTAACTGGAAGATATTGTCCAGTTAGTCTGCCTGTATGATATGTCAGTGTTTGTGATTATTCCTAGAGCACAAGGGTTCTGGGTTAGAGAGAATCACCCACACCAGAGCAGATGCTCAACAGGCTTTGTTTTCTGTCAGGGCTTGACCTTTTCATGAGTATCCCATCTGTGTGCCTTTCCTGTCATAATTAGGGCTGGGTGATATAGTTAAAAAAAAAAAATAGTGGAGGCAAAGTCTCCATTTTTTTAATCAAATGTAAATTAATGTCCCAGTCACATTGTCTTGGTTAAATAAACATTACTTACACTATCAGAAAAAGAAGAGAAAACCCCCCAATCACAACTCTATTTTATATTTTTACATTAACAATGTAATCAATATTCTATTTATTAAAGCCATGTATGATTCTCATTAAGTTGGTGTTTTCAAGCATTTTACATATATTAAAATAATAACTCAAGGCTGTGACAATTTTAAACAAAATATTTTATATTTATCAGCTATTCTTTTTAACAGTTAACTTTGGATCATCAGTCATCAAAGCTTTGTAAATATTGGTCACAGACATGGAGATTTACTTACTTTAAAGCTGATTACTCACTAAAAACTCCCATAGATCATGTTTTCATACCATTTTAAGTCTTATTTTGACCACAAAGTGGTTAACACTCACAAACACAAGAGATGGGATTTATTGTGTGAACCAAGTACAGCCAATTATAACCAGTCGTATTCAATCACATCGCGTCGGAGGCATTGCCTCCTCACATGTGATATACTCCCATTCATTCTCATTTACCTCCCACTGAACTCACGGCATGCTTTAGGGGGTCTGTAAAACTTAATGGGCTCAGGGGAGGCGAAAGAGACGCGGACTCCCGCTGTAACTTCACCTGCTGGTGTCGCTGTTGGACAGTGTTTCTTTGAAAAAAGAGTGATTAATATACTTTTATGTTGTTTTATTTTTGTACCACAGTTTCTCATCCAATATTTTGAAAAGACAGCACAACTGTTTTCAACATTGCTAGTAATAAAAGCTGTTTCTTGAGCAGCAAATCAGCATATTAGAATGAATTCTAGAAATCTAGATCACAGAAATAAATTTCATTTAAAAAAATATAAAAAAACAAAAAAGTTACTTTTGCCAAATTGTAGTAATATTTGGCAATATTGCTGTTTTTTTTCCCCCAAATAAATGCAGCCTTGGTAGACATAAGAGATGTTGAAAAACAACCACTATTATAACAGCTGATAGTTACAACAATCATTACATTCATATATTTTTACTAAAACATTGTATGGGTCAAAATGATTGATTTTTCTTTTATGCCAAAAATCATTAGGATATTAAGTAAAGATCATATTTTGTAAATATCCTACTGCAAATATGTCAAAACGTAATTTTTGATAAGTAATATGCATTTGGACAGCTTTAAAGGCAATTTTTTTCAACATTTTGACTTTTTTTGCACACTCAGATTCCAGATTTTCAAACAGTACATAAAATACATAAAATATAAATGTATCATCTTCATTTCTCCCTCTTTCACCCCTGATCAAGGCACCGCAGTTTGTTTCAGTGTTGAAATAAAAACTATTTGGCTTGCTACCGAGGCAGATAACTTGGCTAATTAACTAGCTAACGTCAACTAGTTTCCTCCCTCATGCAGACTAGAGTACCACGTTTCTGCGATTTAGTTCAATAATTAAATTTCGCTGGTATCACGTTTATACTTTTAAGCCTCCTGCTATTGTTTACATGATTACATCTCTTAAAAATCACAACATTTAAAAAGCAAACAAACTGCTGGCTGTCAGGTGTCTGCCACTCATTGAGTGTTGAACAGAAAAGAGACTGTGTGTGTAACACTCGCCCTCTCTCTCCTTATGTGTATGTGCACACATCCTCATACCTCACTCTCCAAACTTAATTCAGGAAAGGTGAACATTCCTGCGTCAAATCTTGGACTGAAGGATGAATGTGTAGAAAGTGAGCACATTCAGTTGTCAGGATACTTCCCTTGTGTATCCTGACAACTGACCATCTACTGCAACATTCTTTGCCATTCTCCCTTGCTCCTATGTTTGTTTTGGGGTCTCAGTGATATCTTACAGCCTAACATGGTCTTTCTCTTACAGGTTATGCCACCCCACAGGCTGACTGGAAATCCAGCCGTGAAAGAGAAGGGCTGATCCCGGACCCCCCCGTGTTCCCGCAGCTGCGCCCCTCCCTGTCCCCATGGCGACAGGAGGCCATGCCCCCGAGACAGATGTGTTGATCAACCTGCATCAGGTGAGAAATGTCGAGACCCTGCCCGCTGTTGTCAGGCTCAGTGGCTTTTAGTCATACTGCTTCAGGCCTGTTACACAAACCTCACATCTGTAGCTGTGTTGGTTTTGTGGTGCTGTGTAGCAGAAGTGCAGCTGCAGGTGAAGTTTCAGTGCTGAGTGTATTTTTTGCATTGCATGCTCAGCAGAAAAAAATGGTGAAAATGCACTGTAAATTATTATTCATCTGCGGTGTTTTGCAGTACATGCTTTAAAGGAGAAGTTCACTTCCAGAATGAAAAATTCTTGATCTATCTAGCAAAACCATCAGTTGTTTTCTTAAAAAAAAAAGACAAATTTATACACTTCTTAACCAAATGGCCATCTTGCATCAGCCTGACCTCATGTTGGAAAGGTCATGTGTGACACAGGCAGTGTTTACAAAGCAAACGTGCAAAGAAAGTCAAACGCCCTTTACAAAAAAAGGTAAAACAACGATGTCCAACGATTTTGAAGTTGGAGGTGAACATGGGATGGAGTTTTTTACCCCTTCGCAGATCTAGTGCATTTGCGGTTAAAAGCATATACAGTACATTTTGAACAGAAAATGCTAGATTGTTTCACTAGATAAGACCCTTATTCCTCGGCTGGGATCATGTAGAGCCATTTGAAGGTACATTTAAACTACAATTTTGGACCTGGCTCCCATTGAAGTTCACTATATTGAGAAAAATCCTGTAATGTTTTCCTCAATAACCCTAATTTCTTTGCGACTGAAGACAGATCTTGTATCACATGAGGGTGAGTAAATTATCAGACCATTTTTATTCTGGAAGTGAACTTGAATCTTTTATTAAGACAATATAGAATAAATGAGTGAACTACACACCCACTAGTAAAAAAAAAGTTTCATATATGCTGGGTTTCGTATGTTTTACTATTACAGTTTATTAAATAGGAATTAATCTAGATGATTCAAGCAACATAAAACTATAGTTTGGGTTGTTTAGATTAATTGCCGTTTGGATGTACATGTTTTCTCCTCTCATAATGTAAATTAGATTTCATGATGCTGTTGTATGAAGTCTGTATGCATTCTTGCTAATTTCCTGAGAACATTTTTTAATTTATAGCTATTATTAAAGAAAATAATATGGAAGCTTATCTCTGCCACAGAGTAATCAAAAATGTTACTTTTTTTTGCCAGAATTGTGATAATGAACTTATAATTGTGACTTTCTATCTCATAATTTTTCTTAATACTTTTTTCTTGCAATTTTGAAATTATATCTCAAAATTCAGAGAATTTTCAGATAATTTTCTTTCTTTTTTTTTTTTTTTAATGTTATGTTGTTGTTTTTGCCCTGGAATAATAAATAAATGTATTTGCAACTTTTTCCTCTTAATTGCAAGTTTATAAGTCTGGCTTTTTTCTTTTGTGTGGATTTTTTTTTTTTTTTTTTTTACAAATTCTATGTAAATGTGTGTATATATATAATTTCATATTATTACATATTATAATTTTGAAACAACTGTTTTCTAATTGAACATATTTTAAAATGTAATTTGCGATGTCAAAGCTGAATTTTCAGCATCATTACTCCAGTCCTCAGTGTCACTTGATCCTTCAGAAATCATTCTAATATGCTGATTTGCTGCTCAGGAAACATTTCTTAATAGTATCAATGTTGAAAACAGCAGTGTTGCTTAATATTTTGGTGGAAAATATATGGTAGAAAAGGTTGCTGAGCGACGGCCGGTTAGGGTCTGGTGGCACATTGCCAAGCAGGGCGGTGCAGGTGTTGGGTTACATGTGATGGCTGGGCACACGGTGCTGTACACAGGACAATAGCGTCAGTCTGACCTACGTTTCATTTGACACTTGGGATGCACGGATCTCAGCCACTGTGTGTACATCTGAATAGCCCTTTTTGTGGATGTCTCCATTGCATTTACAAAAGAGAACATTTTTTGTACGATATAAACTTGCAATCGCAAGCTGTAAAGTCAGTATTGCATGATATAAACTTGAAATTGCATACTATAAAGTCATAACTGCAAAATAGAAACAAAATTCTGAAAGGTAAAGTCAGAATTGTGAGATATCTACTTGCAGTTGAAAGAAAATGGTGTTTTTTCCCTCAAAATTCAACTTTAAAACTTGCAATTCCAGTTCTGAGAAAAGAAGAAAAAAAGTCAGAAATGTGAGATATAAACTCTCATTTGGAAGAAAAAAAAATCTGAATTGTGAGATATAAATTTGCAATTGTGAGTTATAAAATCAAAATTGCAAGATATAAACAAAATTCTGATAAGTCAGAATTGTGAGAATACACTTGCAATTGTAAGAAAATAGTCTTTTTTCTTCTCAAAATTGGACTTTGTTACTTGCAGCTGAAAGTTTATATCTCACAGCTCTGAGAAAAAAGTCAAAATTGTGAGATATAAACTCATTTGGAAGAAAAAAGTTGAAATTAGGAGAAATAAATGTGCAATTGTGAGTTACAAAGTCAAAATGGCAAGATATTAAAGAATTTACCCCCCCCCCCCCCTCAAATTTGGACTTTATAACTTGCAATTGCACGTTTATATCTCACAGTTCTGAGAAGTAAAGTCAGAATTGTGAAATATCTACTTGCAGTTGTAAGAAAATTGTGAGATTTATACTTGCAATAGTAAGAAAATATTCTTTTTTCCCCTCAAATTTAGACGTTATAACTTGCAATTGCAAGTTTATATCTCACAGTTCTGAGAAAAGAAGTCAGAATTGTGAGATATAAACTCTCATTTGGAAGAAAAAAGTTGAAATTAGGAGAAATAAATTTGCAGTTGTGAGTTACAAAGTTAAAATGGCAAGATATAAACAAAATTGCAATTGCAAGTTTATAACTCACAGTTCTGAGAAGTAAAGTCAGAATTGTTAAATATCTACTTGCAGTTGTAAGAAAATGGTCTTTTCCCTCAAAATTGGACTTTATAACTTGGACTTGCAATTGCAAGTTTATATCTCACAGTTCTGAGATAAAAGTCACTGTGAAAACTGTGAGATGTAAACTAGCAGTTGTGAAAAAAGTCAGAATTGTGAGGGAAAAATTGCAGTTACCTTGTTTTATATTTTTGATTCAGTGATAGAAACAGGCTTCCATACAGAGAAGAAAGGGCTGTTTATATCAAAGTCACATTCTTCTATGCTTTTGGCTGTCAACCTTTATCACATTTCTGTTGCTTACAATTAAGTAACCCAAATAAAAGCTGAAGGTCGACTGTAACTGAGGAAACCTGCTATGTTTATAGAAGTGTAGAAGAAATTCATATTTGTATCATAGTGATAAGATGTTCTGTTTTTGTACATTTTCTACTTATATATATTTTAATGTATAATGCATAGTATATCATAATATAGCAGGTTTTATACAGCTACATTACACAGATTTTTTGATTCTTCTCCCTTTCCAAGTGATGACATTCATATCCACATATAAACAGCAGAGCAAATGAGACCTTTTTGGAGCTTGAGACCACCTGCAGTAAAACTAGAGCCATTACTGATAGTTTACATGTCCTCAGATGTAAGCATAAACAATCAGGGCCGGTGTTTTAAAAGATCTGTCTCGTCAGAGGCGTTTTGAGATGTGCTAATTGGTTGATGTTCAGCATCGTCCTGTGGTGCTGTCAGCGCAGACGCCAGTGGATCCTCTCTTATTGATGTCAGGCTTTTAAAGGGCAGCTTGGCTTTCAGAGGGTGAGGCACATGACAACGTCTGATGTTAAGCTCTCCAATATTAGAGAAAAACATAATTATTTTGTTTTTATTATTGATTAAATATGAATTCAATTAGTGTATTAAATAAATGAAATTAATAATTATTGTTTTAGTTTTTAATTACCATTTTTCACCCTCTCCTATAACCCTTAACATTAAATAGGTAATTATCTTATATATTGAAATATATAAAAGACAATTGTGGCATTTTTCATAGTTGCAAGTTTATATCTCACAGTTTTTCCTCAAAATTCTAAGCTTACATTCTGTGTTTACATCTTGCAATTGTGACTTTTTTTCCCCAGAATTCTAAGCTTAAATCTTACAATTCATTTTTTTAAATTTTTTTTTTATTTTGCGTCTTGCAATTTAGAAGTTTACATCTCACAATTCTGACTTCTTTCTCAGAATCTGAGTTTTAACCTTTTAAGCCTGATTTACACTACAGGACAATTCTGATTGTGGAATCTGGTTGCAGCATACACATAAGGAGAATCTTCCCTGAAATCTTAAACATGCACACACTACAAGATATGAAAGTCATGCCAGAGGGATCGCCTCACATGATCTCACGCAGCTAATGTTTACATATGTTAGCTAGCGTGCTAGTAGCTACACTCACCCGGTATGTTCAAAAAGTAGACAATTTCAACCCAGCGCTTCTCTTTGTCTTTGCGGTTGTGATATGTTTTTGACACATCATACAGACAGTTCTTTTTTTGCAAAACTTCCACAAGTGGTTTCCTCCATTTCCACTATCCATCACACCCATACAGCAGCTGTTGCTCAACAAGATTTTTGCTCTGATTCTCGGGAGGGGAAAATCGGGGATAAATCAGGCTAAAACTCCTGTAGTGTGAGCCAGGCATTACAAATCAGTATTTTGTACAATTGTATTTTTCCATCAGAATTCTTGCAATTCTGATTTTTTTTTTTCTGAGTTTACATCTTGCAATTCGTACACTTTTTCAGATTTCTAAGTTTAGATCTCACAATTCTGACTTCTTACATTTTGCAAGTCTGAGTTTTAACCTTTTACAATTCAGATTTTTTTTCTCAGAATTCTCAGTTTAAATCTCAAAATTCAGTTTTTTTTTTCTCTGAATTCTGAGGTTAAATCTTGCAATTCTTATACTTTTTTCAGATTTCTAAGTTTAGATCTCACAATTCTGACTTCTTTCTCAGAAAGAGTTTTAAAGTCTGATCCCCCCCCCTCATAATTCTCAGTTTAAATATCACAATTTTTTTTCTTCTCTGAATTGTAAGGTTAAATCTCACAATTAATTCCCCCT
Organism: Cirrhinus molitorella; assembly: GCA_033026305.1. Taxonomy (NCBI): domain Eukaryota; kingdom Metazoa; phylum Chordata; class Actinopteri; order Cypriniformes; family Cyprinidae; genus Cirrhinus; species Cirrhinus molitorella. The sequence goes on along the minus strand of CM065122.1, from coordinate 8,477,981 downwards.
CCCCCTCAAAATTCAGAGTTTACATCTTGCAATTATGATTTTTTTTTCTCAGAATTCTGATCTTAATTTTTGCAATTATGATTTTTCCCCCTCAGAATGCTGAGTTTGCATCTTGCAATTATGATTTTCCCCTGTAGAATTCTGCAGTTTCAGATTTTAATTTTAAATTTACATCTCACAATTCTTACTTTTTTTCAGAACTTTTTTTTGAATTATTTCTCAGAAATCTGAGTTTTAACCTTTTACAATTCAGATATTTTTAGTTTAAATCTCACAATTCAGTTTTTTTTCTCTGAATTCTGAGGTTAAATCTCACAATTCTGACCCCCCCCCCATATTTCTAAGTTTACATCTCATATTTCTGATTTATTCCCCTTAGAATTCTGAGCTTAAATCTTTTTTTCCCTCAGAATTGCATCTTGCAGTTCAGATTTTTTTTTTCTCAGAATTTTGATCTTAAATCTTGCAATTCAGATTTTAATAAACTTAGAATTCTGAAAAAATAATTGCTAGATGTAAACTCAAAAGTTTACTAAACTCATAAAACTCACAATTCTGACTTTTTTCTTAGAATGAGTTTTTGCGATTCAGATATTTTTTTCTCATAATTCTGAGTTTAAATATCACAGTTCTGTTTTTTTCTTCTTGGAATTCTAAAATTAAATCTTACAATTCCAATTTTTTTCTTATAATAAGTTTACATCTCACAGTTCTGAATTTTTCCTTTCTGAGTTTCCATCTCGCAATTCTGATATACACCTGATTACATACACATAAAATTCAGAGAAAAAAAAAATATCAGAATTGCATTTATAATGTATGAACATAATATATAAACTCACAATTCTGAGGTAAAAAAAAAAAATCTGAATTGTGAGATGTAACTTTACATGTATAACTTTGTTTATCTTTTTTAAAAGTTGCAATGACCTTTTTATATTTTTATTTTGTGGCGGAAATAAGCTTCCATAGGATAGGCCGAGTTTCAGAATTCTCTCAACAGATGTTGCTGCGTTCAAACATATTCATCCTTCTTATTTTAGAATTGTACACAAGTTTATGAGTCATTTAAATGCTTTTTTGAACAGGGTTGGATGTTTTGAGTAACAGCATGTTTTCATATTGTGATGTACCCTAAAAAGATGATGGGAAATTTGATTCCCATAATGATCTTTTTAAATGCATCATACTAAGTCGGTATAAAGGAACATACCCTTATTAGTATCCATATATGGAGCATTTAGGGCTTGTTTTCATGAACTCAGCTGACATATTGTGAGTAAGTGTGGCTGGATGGTTTTAGGGAGCAATCTGCTCACCATGGCATCAGATAGCAGATTAATTGCCTGGTGTCGACCTGCATGCGGATGGCCATTTGGCACGTTGTGTCTGTGCTGTAGAGATCGTCATATCATGTTTCAGTAGAGAGAATTGAATGTTTACTGATAAAATAGTGTGCAGGAGACATAGTATTACAACCCAGACAAAATCAACATATTAATGCTGGACATTTGTGACTTTATTGTTTTCTAAAACAATAATCAGCATTCCGTATGTTGATGCAGACTCCCCGCAAGCAGCGCCTCCTCTTTGAATTGGCAAAAATCAACTCAGAATGAAGAAATCAATAGCAGTAAGCGAGAGGATTTGGCCAGACGGAGTAAACAGAAAGTGTTCAGTGATTGATGCACTGATGTTTCAGTCCAGCCCAGAACTGCTCGCTGATTTCCCACACGCAAATATTTGACCAAATGTTATTTATACTGCCCATAAAATCCAGTGGCAGCAGTACACACACTCTGTGTGTGTTTTTTTTAAGTAGAAATAAATGATATGCCTTAATTTTTGCTTAACTTTTGCTGTATATATATATATATATATACAGTTGGAGTCAAAGGTTTACATACACAGAATCTGAAAAATGTTACTTATTTTACCAAAATAGGAGGGATCATACAAAATGCATGTTATTTTTTATTTAGTACTGACCTGAATAAGATATTTCAAATAAAAGACGCTTGTCCACAAGAGAAAATAATAGTTGAATTTATAAAAATGACCCCATTCAAAAGTTTACATACACTTGATTCTTAATACATGCTCAGTGATGCTTCAGAAGGAAACATGATGCATTAAGAGCCAGGGGTGTAAAGTTTTGAACAGAATGAAGATGTGTGCATTTTTCTTATTTTGCCCAAATATCATATACATTTTTTTTAATTTAGTACTGTCATTCAGCAGCTACAGAAGATACTTGCATGTTTCTCAGAAGACAAAATAAATGGAATTTACCCTGACCTTCAAATTGAAAAAGTTTTCACCCCCGGCTCTTAATGCATCATGTTTCCTTCTGAAGCATGAGTGAGTGTTTGATTTATACAAAAATGCTATTCTCTCACTTTCAACACAGATTCTGTAAATGCACAAGAAATGCAGGAAACGCAATGTGGAATAAAGCTTTTTAAAACCAGTCAGGCTGAATTTATGTGTCTGCATTGCAGTCCAAAACAGTGACTCAGAAACACTCCTTCACCCTATACAGACGGATGTGTGAAGCTTTGCTGTGAATGGAGGAGTGAAAGTCAGCAAGTTCCTTGCACCAAACTGTTGAACTCACTTGGAAAAGGTAGAACATATTATAAATAGAGTATTATAGCTGCACAGTGCTTCCACGCACACATGAATTAGCCCTATAGACACAATACAGTTTTCGTATCAGTTTTCAAATACATCCAGTCAAAAAGTAAGTAACTGTCTGATTCACTCAAAGAATCGACTCATATGAGTCATTTGCTCGTGAATCAGAATACACTCTTGTGTTGTCTGTTTATTGTCTTTTTATTATTAGCCCAATTTTTCTATCTAATGGCATTCAATTCAGATGGCAAACTGGTAAAATAGCATTTCTTTTGTAGCTGAAAATATGATTCAGTAGCAGCGCATTGAACATTGTGGCAGAATAATGACTCATGCAGCAGTGAAAGAAACAACAGTGAAAAATGCACATGTAAAAGTCTCAAAACGATGGGAAATTAAAGTTTTTGTCACTGCAGATCAATCATATGTTGTTAGTTCAAGTCACATGTACATACATGCACATTTTCCCAAGCTTTGTGTGTTTGTAAGTGAAATAAGAGATGAGATTTTAGCATAAGATGGCCTGTCCCTGGAATAGATGTCTGGTCCTAATCGGTCCCCTGAGGTCCCCGCTAGTGTTATCAGTGTTTACACTGTACGGGGTCGAGGATCTCTCTATTCTCAGTGGTCTGAGCTCATGTTGTCATGGCGATGATGATCTCATTGTGTTGTGTACATCTGGGGTAACTGCCTCCCCTCAATCCTGATGCCACCTGTTCAGGTTGGGAGGGGCAACATCGATCTCCTGCTTAAAAAGGTTACAGCATGTGCTTTACTATACAGAAAGAAAAGGGTTTTATTCACTGCAGGTAATTTGTTGCACAGTTAGATGACTTGTAAACAGACTTGGATGCTTGCATGCTTGAATGGACTGATGCATAGAAAAATTGATTCATGTATAATTTTTGATAATTAAAATCCCAGATCAGATTGAAGAGGCTGATAATGACCTTTTTTTAATCATCTCCTGGTCAGCTCAATTAGAGGTGGAAATCACAGGGGATATGATCATTTATATGATGTGATCATGAAACCACTTAATAATTGTTTAATGATTCTTGATTCTTTTTTTTGTTCCATTTTATTTAATGTGTTTATTTTTTGTCTTTCTGGCTAAAAATACTGGCTCATTTGTTTGTGAATGTACTATACTGTACATTGTACTGTATTATACTGGTTTTATTAAATGTTTATTCCCTCATTAAAAGGGAATAGTCTTGTTTTAGCTGTCTAGAACCTTGTCACAAGTTCTATTTAAAATGTTTTCAGTCACAATTTCAAGAAAAACAAAAAAAACTAATTGTATGTTATATGTGTTGTGGTATAATTATATTTGTATATATTTATTATATTTGTATTAGTGCTGTCTAAATATATACATATATATTCCTAAATATATACATGCATGTGTGTGTATTTATGTTTACATAATAAATATACACATATATATATATATATATCTGTGCCAAACCAATTTTTTTTTAATGTAAAGTAGAATTAAAATGGAATGAAATTTAACTCCTGTGTTTTTAAATACATTTAATGCAGTTAATATTTTTTATATTTATATAAAAGGAATTAAATTTCTTTGAATTTCATTCCATTTTAATTCTACTTTACATTAAGTAGACGTATATGTAAAATGAAAAGATTATGAGTTTGCATTGTTGTTTTTACAGTTTATTTAATGTGTTTATTTTCTGGTAATGTATTTATATATAAATATACAGTTCATATTTACATAAATAGGAGTTGCATGAACCTTAAGTAGATTTGCAGTGTTTTTTTTTTTTATTATTTATGTAGTATTGTAATATTAATACTTGCATTATTAATAGCTTTTAATACTTGCATTTTAATTGAAGTGTCAGTAATTTTCTTACATGCTTTTTACATTTTTTAAATATTTATATTTAGCTTTATTTGAGTTTTAGTCACTTTAGTATTTCAACTTTAAACTTATGTCAGTCAATTTCAAATTTGATATTTGTTTTTGTATTTTATATAATTATCTTTATTATTTAATATTTATTAAAAGTTAGTTTTAATGGTTAATAGACGTAAATAGACTTATTTGTTTGTCAAATGTACTATACAGGTTGTGTTAAATTTTTGTTAAACATTTGTTGTCTTTTTATTGAATTCATATTCATTATTGTGCAGCACATCTAGTTAAGACTGAATAATGAAATTCACAGCTAAATAGATTTATATAAAATATATAATTGTTTACATAATTCAGTTGTTTACATATTTTTCTGAGTCACTGTAGATTGTCAGTATAAATTACTGATTTGTGTTATTTTTGTTTCATTTTATGTTTTAATTGGGTCTCAGTTCTCAACTCTAGCTTTACTGCTTCAGGAACACACATTTGACCTGCTTTTGTCATATATGTGAAATCCTGGACAAAAGGAAGCAGACCATTTCATGCCTGAAGTCTTCTCTCTTTTCAAAAATGTGTAATGAAATATTTTTCCATAGTGACGGTGAGTCATGGCTGGTACTGTGGGAAAGGGCAGATGCTGTGAATCTCACCGTAGTGCGCTAGTGAAATGCCAGCAGTGAGCTGGGTGATCTGGTGTTTTTAAGGAGAGGAAGGTGTCTCTGCCTGCAGCTCTTTAATGACGCTAATGGAGTTGTTTATAAACCAATGACTCACTATAAGAAGCATAAACAAAACATCTCTTTTACATCATTCTCATCTTCTATCACTCCTTGGCAGCATCTGTGAGCTTCATTGCTGTTAACAGTCTCATGCAAGAGACACATGTGTACAGCAGCTCGTCTCTTCTCTCTGCTGAGCTGTAAGGCAAGGCTCTTTCTTCATAGAGCATGCTTCTTACACAATAATAGTTAAAAGAGGTTGTATTGCAGGATAGGATTGTTCTTTATTCCATTATTAAAAGGGAATCACTTTTAGTTTTCTAGAACCTAGTCTTTCTATCACAATTTTCAACTTAAAATGTCTTTTAAGTCACGTTTTCCAGAAAAAAAGTTTACATTTCTTTGAATTTCATTCCATTTTAATTCTACTTCTTTACGTTAAAAAGGTCTGTTTGCTGTTTAAATTCCAACTTTGGTGTTAGTGTCAGTCAGGCATTGACTCTCTCTGTCCTTGGCTTTCTGGAAAGGTCAGTACTTAATAGTGACTTTGAGAATGAATGAGTATTCTGTACTTACACAAAGAGCTCTGGTGGGCCTCCACAGTCACTTGATATCCAGGCTAGTGTTAGCAGGCATACCTGCACTTTCAGATGCCACTTTGAGCACCAGAATAGCCCTTTGAACACTCTTTGTCAAGCAGCCTCCTCAGGATGGAGTCCAGACAAAGCATACAAGCAGATGCACTTCACTCTCTCACAGTTGAGGCACAAATGTATGAGATGCACAATGGGATGTCCTTAGTACTGGTACTTTGACTTTAAGTTGATTTTATAAAAGCAGTTTTCTGCAGTATCAGAAGTACTAAATACAGGCTGGATGCGATACATCTACTGAAAAGGGCTATCTACTGAAAAGGGACGGTTTTCTATCACCCACATGCATATTTTCATGCTTTCTCTGTAAAGAGTGATTTAGGCCTTAAGGAAAAACCCTAATTTATTACCTAATGTTTACTTTAATAATTATCTGAAAAGCAACAGCTTAATGGAGGCTATGCGCCACTGTTTCACACAGTATTCGGTTTGAAACCTTCATAAATCTTTTGTTTTTAATCGGTGCTTCGGAGCTTGTGTCAAACTAAGTCACTTGATTTCACCAAAACTCTTCCCTGATAGCACACATACATCTCAGAGATGTTTATTTGACGTCTGCATTTACATCTGCAAGATGTCTATTGGACGTTTCCTATCAGATGTCAAATAGACGTCTATTAGATGTCTTTAAGATTTTTATGATTTAGAATGTATGTAAAAGTGACATCTTACAGATGTCTGCCAGACGTTTGTACACAGCAGATGCTTTCCAGATCAAGAGATCTTTAACAGACATCTTGCAGACGTATGTGTGCTATCTGGGTTAGTACGACAAATTAGCCAGATAGCACAGGTACGTCTGCAAAATGTCAGTTAAAGATCACTTGATCTGGAAAGCATCTGCTTTGTGCAAACATCTGGCAGACATCTGTAAGATGTCAGTTTTACATACATTCTAAAAACATCTTAAATACATCTAATAGATGCCTGTTTGACATCTGATAGGAAACGTCTTATAGACATTGCACATGAGCAAACAATCCAAAAAAATACATCTGGCAGATGTAAATGCAGACGTCAACATTTTTGAGGTCTTGTTGCATTTACATGAATTTAACCATCAGATGTGCTCAGCGTATGGAGTTTTGAGCACTTCAAAAGAGTGAAGCAATTGGTTTAGTTAATTTGAAGTTTTAAAAAGGCTCACTCCCTCATCACTGGGAGACTTGTCCTTTCTTCACTATATTTGCCGGTATTCCTTGATTTATTAAAACTAGCAAGGTAAGGCAGCAGTAGTACTGATGGTGTCGTTTAAACATGGCTGAAGGCGGGAAAAGCAGAGGAACAGACAAACCGATTCAGTTGAGTGAGTCATTTACACTGTGATGCAGAATGGAGCTTTTCAAATTTCTGAATCAGTTTCGCAAAACGATGCACTGTTCAAAGTGCTTGAATCGGATCCCGTATTGTGAATCATTTTGGTTCAGATCAGAACTTCAGACCACGTATCACAAATAATTTCATTCAGATTGGGACTTTGGAGCCGGATCTCAAATAATTTGATCGGAACTTCAAAGCATGTATTGTGAACTTTGTATGAACTTTGCTTTGTATTTGGAACTTTAGAGCGGGTTCACCAATCATTTGATTTAGATCAGAACTTCCGTGCAGGTTCGCTGAATCATTTGATTCAGATCAGAACATCAGAGCAAGTTCTCGAATCATTTGATCGGAACTTCAAAGTGTTTATTGCAAATCAGGGCTTCTAAGCTTTGGTTTAGATAGGAATTTCCGAGCTAGTTCGCGAATCTGGACTTTTAAACAGGTTCGCAAATCATTTGATTTAGATCAGAACTTCAGAGCGGGTTCGGCGAATCATATGATTCAGGTCAGAACTTCAAAATGTGTGTCGGGAATCATTTGATTTAGAATGGAACTTCAGAGCGGGTTCTCAGATCATTTGAGTGGAACTTCAAAGCTGGTATCATAAATTGGGACTTCTAAACAGGTTTGCAGGATCCCATCTTTTGAAAAGGGAGGCAGGAAACACACTGAATTTGTTTACTTATTTAAAAAGCACATATAGAACACGTACATTTGCAAAATGTCTGTTAAAGATCTCTTGATCTGGAAAGCATCTGCTGTGTACAAACATCTGACAGATGTCAGTTTTACATACATTCTAAACCATAAACATCTTAAAGACATCTAATAGATGTCTGTTCGACATCTGATAGGAGATGTCCTATAGACGTGTTGCAAATGAGCAAACACTTTAAAAAATACGTCTTGCAGATGTAAATGCAGACGTCAAATAGACTTCTCCGAGATGTACATGTGCTATCAGGTTATATAATGGACATAGAATCATGAAGTTTAACGGTTTTTATATTGACTACTGAAACTTTGACATCATGACGTCCTTCTTGCAGGAGCGGGCAGCCACCTGTGACGTATGTAACTCTATCTACCGTTTACCCAGAGCACTTCGCTAGCAGCAGGCAAACACATTTGTCAGCCCTCACTGAATTCCCATTGTCATTCTGTGCACCTCACAGTTGAAATAAAGAGAGCTGCAATCCGTAACCTTTATTGGGAGCGCTTGCACTCAGACTCTCTCGCTCCAGCCATTAACATTTGCACAATTAGAGAACTGGAAGAGCAAATGCTGCTTGGGTCCCTCGTTTTCATTGAGCACAGAAACGATGGGAAATGCTGTTCAAAAACTAATATTCTAAAAAGCCCCTCGTTGTTTGTTTGTTTTGTTCTTTTGTTACATTATGGTAATTAAGAAAGGGCAATTATACAAGAGAAACAAAGAATGGGTGACCAAATAGAGAGGCAGAAAAAGGGAATAATGTTACGATGTATTGGGACATTAATTTTATGACACATTTCCCCCTACAAATTCTCATTGCTGTAATGCATTCAGATGTCTTTGAGTTTATGTAAAGAATATTTATTTCTTCAAGTAAAATGCTATTATAATATCATAAAACAACATAAAACAGCCCACGAATGCCCCCCGTTCAGTCTTTGTTCTTGAAAATTCTGCCGTGTAAATACAGGGCTCCAGACAAAAAAATCGAGTAAGGAGATATTGGCTCCTATAAGAATCAAACTTAGGCACCAGATTATTCTTTTAGGTGCCACAGAATGCCACAGAAACACTTTAACATTTCAGTAATACTGTCATCTTTTCTGGACTTTTCAACATTTTAATCCATCTTGTAGATGACCTGGGAACTAAGGTTCACTTAAAGTGGGAACAAAATGTTTTTTCCTACTTGAAAAATTACACAGAATCTGTGCCAATATCATGGACCATAAGCATCACTTGCTGTGTAGTTTGGGTTCCTTCTCAATACATACTATATATGCTGTTTAGCATATATCTTTTACACAGATAGTGTTGAATTTTATGTTTACCTCCTTTGCATCCAATCCATATCGTGTAGACAACAGGCTAAACATTAATATGCAATAGCGCATTGCAAAAAGCTCCTCTTCATAGTTATTTTTTTTAGCTGACTGATGAGCTTATAGATGCTGAATGGTTATTCTGAGGTAAACTTATTGTTATGTGGCATTGTTTACAAGCTTTACAGTTTCTGCAGTTTGAAACACCGAGTGAGCGATTACATGAGACATTTCAGTATGTTGTACTGTAGTCTATCTTAACAGCCTACGTTTTGATGTTAATTCGTGTTCATTTCGTTCTATAGTAGTAAAGAGAAAAATATAATGGGTTCACTTGCCGCTTGAACTGAGCAGCTAAACTAAAGCGATTGTTTATGCCTCATTAAGGAGTGTCAAACCGCATTTCTTGTTTAATTTCGTTATGATTTTGGCAGAATTTTAAAGATGATACTTAAAAGGTAACAAATTACAAAGCTTTTTGGGATTACAAGCGCGCTACAAATAAGTTAGTAACAGAACACAGCATATAGGCTAGGCTAAGATCTTGATAACAAGAAGCCATAGTATCGATTATAATTGAGACCTTTTAACAATATTGCTAATATCCACACACCTGACAGCTTCTTCAAGTTATGCACGAAGCCACGAAATTGACACTGCAGGATCTCTCTCATGCTGAACAACTGGATCTGCGTTTAGCAGGTGTGCTGTCAGCGCTGCTGTTCGGCAGAGAGAACTGTTTGAAAGTCTGTTTTAATGCGCATTGTTTCACTTTAATACGTGAACATAAAATACGTGATCGCAAAACAATCAGAAAAAAATTACATGCAAAGTTTGAAGTTCGTAACGTAAATTTACATAGTTGCCATTGGCAACCTCAGCAAAAATCTCGCAAATTAATATTTTTGGTTGCAGATGCGACCATTTTAGTCACAGCCTGGAGCCCTGAAATAGCAAATCCACCATGGCGTGAGCGCAACTGGCTGGTTTAATGCATGTTACGGCCAAACACACCCATGAATCATTAAGAAAATAGGGACAACCCTTTTAAACCATGCGCCACATGAATACTAATAAGTACATATCACTGCAGTTTACAAAAAATAAAAAATTAAAAAATTAAAAAATGAACACTAGAGGCAGTAAAACTCTGACACCTTTTATTCCTAGTTTGATAATGCTTAATTTTCATACAATTACTTGAAGAATATTATATTATGACTTAAAAACTATTTTAATATGCTGAGAAATTTAAAACTGATGCTTTTGAATGTTAGCATGACATTGAGCTTCATATCTATGAGTTTTCATAGAGCGTAGGTTTGTTTGGTAGCTCATGCAATATGGAGATGTACTTGAGAGGTGAAGAGCTCCAATTCGAATCCTGTGTATCTATGGTTTGACAAAAGAGTTCAAATCTACACACAAGGAAGATTCAAACGGTGTCAACAAATGCGTTTATATATCAGTTTTGCATTAGGGTTGGGTTTAGTGTAGGGTATGTTTCCAACACGATAGAGGATAAACTTTTAGCAGCAACTTGAGTAAAAGTCTTAAAGTATGTGATATTTATTGTACTTAAGTACAAAAAGTATTTGTTTTATAGTAAACATACTTAAGTATTGAAAGTATAAGTATGAGTAAATGTAAAATAGAAAAGAAGCAAATATATATATATAGCCTATATATATAAAATGTTCATACACAGCTTGAGGAGCAAAATTGTGTTCTGTTTTAACTCTTTCTTCCATTTTTTTTTTTTGGGTAAGAATAAGAAGCACTTCATCCGGTACTTAGTGTTTTTCATTCCAACATAAGAAAACATTTCTGGTCGGCGTATGTCGGCAATGCGCCGACATACAGCACCGTTGCACTACGGGCGTCCCGAGTTCAAATCCTGGCTCGAGGACCTTTCCCGACCCTACCCCCTTCTCTCTCTCCCACTTCGCTTCCTGTCACTGATGATCTATTTTATCCTAATAAAAGCCAAAAAGACCAAAAAGAAATCTTTAAAAAAAAAAAAAGAAAAAAAAGAAAACATTTCTGGAATCTGCATTTGAAATAGCATTTATATGTATAGGGGGGTCATTAAATGGCAGTTGCAGATTCATTAATAAGAGTAATGTTTAGTTAAAACGTTGAATACTGATATTTGAAATAATTTAAGACAAAACGAGTTGAAATGTGAAATTAAAAAAGTGCCAGTGGGTGGCACAAGTGAGTGAGTTACTGAGATTCAACTGATTCATTCAAACGGCTGAATCATTCAGTAAAAAGCATCTGACTGTGTTAATGAGCGAATCACTGAATCATTTTGATCAACCAATTTGTTCAAAGCACTGATTAATTTAATAAGTAAATATTGTCCATTGCTCAGAGATGCAAAACAGTGTTGTAATCTTTGTTTGGCAAAATTGAGCAAAAACAAGCAATATTATGTCTTTATATTATTATTATATGTCTTTATATATATATATATATATATATTACTCTGTGTGTGGTTTGGTGATATAGCCTACTTGATAGTGTCAGATCACACGTCGTTACAACAAAACTTACCACATTATCGCATAAGATATACTGCATATTGCACACCCCAGGCTCCACTTGAGTGGAAAATGAATCATCCGCGGTTGTGCGCGTACTTGTTTGTCTAACTTGCGAGCGCCAGACCACTGATTCGTCAAACCATGCTTTCCTGCGGTCAGTGTTCTTCTTACTATTTTGTAGTAAGTAACGAATATGCTTTAGGGAAATGTATCAGAGTAAAAGTATACATTTTAATTAGGAAATGTAGTGGAGTAAAAGTAGGCTGAATTATAAAAACTCAAGTAATGTACAGATACTGCCAAAAAATACTTAAGTACTGTAACAAAGTATTATTACTTTGTTACATTACACCACTGGTTTTAGACCATGCGCTTAGATTGTTAAAATAGGGAACACTGTGTCAAGTTAAAAGAATTTCAACTTTTATATACAGTGCCGGTCATCAATGCCAGTTCTAGAAAAAGTGGACCAATCAGAAAACCCTGGAGGCGGGGTAAGTGTTGCAAGCTTTTGTTTACAGTAGCAAGTTGGCATGGCAACTGATTTATTTGGCAGCAACATTTTTAGACACAAAGACGGGTTCTGTGTGAAAAATACGGTAAAAATACTATAACACCTTTTTAATTTTTTTTAACAGCATAGTAAAGGAATAATTTTCATTGCCTTTTTCTTTTATTATTCTTTCTTTTCTTTTATCACGAAAACTTAAAATGTCAAAATTCATCCATTTTAAAATCAGACATTGCACTATGATGGAAAATGTACATCATAATCATATCACAAAATGTTTTTATTCATTAAATATAAAAAAATTAAGTTTAAATACTGCATTTTCATGTCTATGTCAACAATGGGAGTGGCAATTAACAATGTATTATTTTTACATTTGCCTTGCAAAAAAATTAAACAGTCCTACAATTAAAAAACATCATTTTTTATTTCTTCTAATCGATTTTGGTGTGAAGTATTACCATGAAATGTTTTGACAGGTTTTGTGACACACACACATGCTTCACAGACAGAAAGCCCTGATCGAGAGACATTCGAGAGGTTGGAAGAGTAGACATGAAAGCGCAGAAATGGCGTAATACAGCAGAGTGGCCTTTCCCAGCATCCTCTCTGTCTGCTTCCCTCACTGGCTCATTTCCAAGTCTCCCGTTATTGTGAGAGCAAGCCGTTTATCATTTGACTTCACAGGTCAGTGTCTTCATTAAAGTCAGCACTTCAGCGGTGATAAAAGAGCGGCACACAGCGTGCAGACGCCGAGAGCTTAATGAAATGTTGTCCTCATTAATTTACGCAAAGCCGAGGGACACAATCAACAAAAAAGACTTTGTTTCCTTTAATTAGTGCCTCGTTCGTCCATCTCATTTCAGTTTTTGCCGAATTTGCCCCATCTGCTCTGGTTAATTATGCAGACGCCTGACGATTGCCCGTGCGGCGTGAGATTATTTTGCTGTAGAATCAAAACTAATGTGGCTATTTAAAAAAAAAAAAAATCACGTTTGTTGTAATGCTTCAAGCTTTTATGCTTGCCATGTTCATTTGGCCATTCTGCGTCTTGTTGCTTGTCCGACATGACAGAGCTGCTGTTGAATGCAGTTGTGGTTGTTGATGGGGGCGCTGCAGGGCTGCTGTTGGCTTCCTGCTGACATACTGGCATTTACTCTGACTGATCTACGAGACTTGTAGCCTGTCTACTTGCTTTGTCCTGCCCTCGCTCTTCAAAGCCTTCTACTCACAAGCGGAATGTTAGGTGCCTCCCATAGGTGGAGCTGTGGGCAGGGCCACATGGGGAGCTCAAATATGATTGGTCCTTCCAGTGCCTCATCCAACATGCATTGATGGAGAGTTTTAATAAAGAGTAAAATGTAGATTATTTTAATGAAAAAAAGTATTGATATGGCAAGATATTGGCAATGCTTTATCAGTGTTTTTAGGAGCAGTCCAGTGATCATGTTAGGTGTGACTTAGTAAAATATTTTACTAGAGTTTACATTCATTTTCCTGTATTTAGCCATTTTGATATTTAGGCATCAAATACTTTAATAACAAGATCCAGTCCATCCAGATGATACTATTTTATTTTCAATTAAATAATGCAATTTAGTAATGCAGCATCTGTGATAATAATAATATTATTAATCATAATGTTATTATTATACTTATCCTAAATAATAATAATAATAATAATAATAATAAATATAGTTTAGTAATGCATATTGTTGTTATTGTAATAATAATAATAACAATAATAATAATAATAATAATTATTATTATTATTATTATTATTAATGGTAGTAGTAGTAACAGCATCTTTGATTTTTAATTAACAATATTGATATTAGTTTTTTTATTAAAATTCAAAATTTCAGAATATCAATAATAATTAGTCATGTAAATGATTGTGTATATTTATATTAATATTAACATTATTATTATTATTAGTAGTAGAGGTAATAATAATAGTAATAATAATAAAAAATGTAATTTACTAATACATATTATTATTATATTATTATAACATACTAATAAATGTAATTCAGCAATGTAATAATAATAATAATAATAATAATAATTAAAATTAGCTGTAGTATTAGCAGCAGCAGCAGTGTAATAATAATATGAATAATAATAATGTTATTATTATCATCCTTATCCTTAATAATAATAATAATAATAATAATAATAAAACAGTAAATGTAATTTAGTAATGCAGTTGTTGTTGTTGTTATTATTATTAATTTATTGTAATTAGCTGTAGTATTAGCAGCAGCTGTGATAATAATAATATCATTAATGTTAAAGTTTTTGTACTTACCCTTAATAATAATAATAATAATAATAACAACAACAACAACAGTAATACAACATTTATTTTACTAATGCAAATTATTATTATTATTTTTACTATATAATAATAATAATAATAATAATAATAATAATAATATAATTATAATTAGCTGTAGTATTAGCAGCAGCAGCTGTGATAATAATAATAATGTTATTATCCTTATCCTTAATAATAATAACAATAATAAATGTAATGTAGTAATGCAAATTTTTATTACAATTATTATAATTAGCTGTAGAATTAGCAGCAGCTGTGATAATAATAATATTACAAAATTATTATTATCCTTATTCTTAATAGTAGTAGTAGTAGTAGTAATAATGATGATAATAATAATAATAATAATAATAATAATAGTAAAATTTTATTATCAATATTGATGTTTATTTATTTATTTTTTATATTTAAATTAACATTTTAATAATACTATGAATAATTATGTAAATTAGTAATGTAAATTAATATTAACATTATTATTATTAGTAGTAGTAGTAGTAATAATACATATTATTATTATTATTATTATTATTATTATTATTATTATTATTATTATGTAATGTTAATCTCAAATTAACTCTGAACTCAAATTGAACTCTCTTCTGTATTTTAGAAAGCAATTTGGTCTGTGGTGAAAAGCTCCAGATATATAGCAAATATGACAGGGCAGTATAAGAGGTTACCGAAATCTGTTACTCCTCTCTGTTTAATACAGAATGGCTTTTGTTTTACCAAAATTCTATCTGGTGATGTCTGAACTATTTTATATTCTAGAAAGCATGTTGCTCTGATGAGAACATTTGCAGGCAAACAACAGGGTCACCAAATCTGACAAGGGTCAACATTTGTAGGAAGCAGCCAAGTTAGTGTGACCTGTTCTAGATTTTTATTTTTTTTTAAAGCACCTAGAATCTCTACTGATCCTTCTTAGACACCATAATGCCCTATTCTTTGGTGGGCTACAAATAATGACACATGGTTGATAACCCATCCAGAGCTGCGGCGCACTGGGTAAGCGCTAATGGACGTGTGGTTGTGGTTCAAGCTGAGAGAACATAAAACATCTGGCCATAACTGCTCAAACTCTCCAGAGCATGCC
The DNA here is from genome assembly GCA_033026305.1 of Cirrhinus molitorella. Taxonomy (NCBI): domain Eukaryota; kingdom Metazoa; phylum Chordata; class Actinopteri; order Cypriniformes; family Cyprinidae; genus Cirrhinus; species Cirrhinus molitorella. The sequence goes on along the minus strand of CM065122.1, from coordinate 8,462,224 downwards.
ACAAGGAATCATTTGGCCTTAAGTTTATTTCCCTTACTTCCTCAAATGTGTTTCAGCATGTGGAACATCTGTCTGGCACTTACTGTGTGGTTTCACATGATCTCGTCTGCAGGTTTTGTCAGAAGAAGAGAAGGGCTCCACCGCTGGACAAGAAGATGAGGAATGGGAGAAGGCCTTGTCTGTGGAGAGGTTTGGGGACATCATTACTGAGTCTGCCATCAATGGCGCAGACAAAATGGGCCGCAGCTACAATGAGAAAGACTTCGAGTGTAAGTACTGTCTGATGTATAACTCACCACAATTATATGTGCTCTCCATTTTAAAAAATTTCCGGGTGGATAATTGTCATGCCATGGAAGATTTGGCATTTGTTTTAGTATGTTTTGATCACAAGTTTAGTGGTCATTTGAAACAGATTTTGTTTATTAATAATAATAATTATTATTATAATAATAATAATATGTCTATAATAATATTATTACAAATATGATTTATAGTGATAATATTATTTTATTAACATTTATTATTATTATTATTATTAAAATATATTTTTTTAATTAAAATTATTAATAATATTACTAACAGTAGGATTGTTATTTTTAGTAGTAGTAGCAGCAGCATCAGTAATAATTATATATATAAAAAAGGAATTATTATTATTATTGGTTTTAGTATTTTATTATTTTGCGATTAATAATAATAATAATAATAATAATAATGCAATTATTATTTTATTTATATTAGTTTTTTCATTAATATTTATTTAAATAATAATAATTATAATTATTCATACAAATATTTTAGTGATTTTAATTATTATTAATATTAATTTTACTAATATTAACATTATTATTCATGGTAGGCAATAGTAGCAGTAGTAATACAAAATAATAATAATAATAATAATAATAATTATTATTATTATTATTGGTTTTAGTAATGTATTGTTTTTGTTTAAAATAACATTATTATTAATAATAATAGTAATAATATAAATTACTAAAGTAGATTAATTATTAAGCATATTTTATATTGTTTATTAATAATAATGTTATTATTAATACTAGTAGTAGCAGTAGTAGTAGTAATAATAATAGCAATATAAATAAAATAATCTTCATGTAATGGTTTAGAAAGGTTTGGCCATCTTTTTAGGATGATCTGATCGCATTTAGTTTTAGTTGTCATTTGAAAAAAATAAAATAATAAAATAATAATAATAATAATAATAGTATTGCTATTAATGTTATATTATTATCATTTTATTAATATTTATTATTATTATTATTAATAAACTAATTTAGTTATTTAAATAATGCATTATTATTAGTTTTGTTTAATATTAAGATTATTATTTGTAGTAGTAGCAGTAGACGTAGCAGCAGTAATAATAATAATAATAATAATAATAATAATGAAGGAATGGTTATTATTAGTATTATTCGTTTTAGTATTGTATTATTAGTTTTTATATAAAATCATTAATAATAATAATAATAATATAAATTTGTAATGTAGATTATTAAGCATATTTTGATTTTGATTAATAATAATAATATTTCAATTATTATTTTTATTGACAATAGTTGTTTTATTCATATTTATTTTAAATGCTATTATTATTATTATTGATGCAAATATTTTAGTGGTTTATTATTATATTAATTTTATTGATATTAACATTATTAGTAATAGGCAGGTAGTAGCAGCAGTAATAAAAATGACAATAATTAGATTATTATTATTATTATTGGTTTTAGTATTTTATTGTTATTTTAATAACATTATTAATAATAATAGTAATAATATAAATGAGTAATGTAGATTCATTATTTAGCATATCTCATTATTTTTTATTAATGCTACTATTACTACTACTACTACTTCTAATAATAATAATATTATTAAATAAAATAATAATCTTCATGTCATGTCAGATTCTGATTTCACACAATATAGTTTTTCCTGCTTATTGATAAACAATGTAAAAAACAAACACACAAAAAAAATGCTGTGTTACTGTTAACTAAAATAAAAATATATAAATAAAATATAAATATTAAATGAAAAACTTTTTCAAGTAACCAAGCAGCTAACTAAAATAGATTAGATTAAAGTAAATCTAAGCTAAATAATAATAATAATAATAATAATAATATATATAATACTAAAATAAAACTGTACCGCCGACATTTAACTGGTCTTTTTCCCTTTTCCCTTAGATGGTTATTTTTTGCCCATGAAGTTTAAAACTCTTGTTTTAGAATAATGGATTATTGACAGTATTTACAGTAGACGGAATAGGACAAAATAGCATTCATACTTTAAATGCATTGCATTACATTGCATTTCTGACTTCCTTCAAATTTGATTTGAGTGAACGGATCTGTAAAAGCAGTAGCTGCGCCGATGCTGAAACTGAAGGAAAATGGCTTTAAAGTACTTTGATTGAATTTTTATTGATCTGATATCCATTTTCACGCTTCATTTTCTTTGAATCTGAGCATAGTTGAGCCAAACCCATTTGTCACACGGCAGCTCACAAGAGACCCGATCAGTTTTGACAAAATGCATTTTACATTTTTGCACATCAGTGTTTACAGCTGCATTTAATGCTGACTGCTAGTGATCGGATTCCCAGCGACAAATGAGGTATAAATGAAGTCAAAGATAAGGCCGTTCAACATATACTTTATTAAAAGCTATTAAACTTTAAAATGTTTTCAAACTGTCATGTTGCTTGAAGACTCAATGTCCAGCAATGTAATTCTCGGAAGGAGCCTCAGAAGTACAGACAAGACTTTTAATGGCTCTCTCACATTCCCAGGCCTCCTGTGGGGCTGCGTCTGTGCCAGTCGCTTTTCGGACCCTGATAAATCAAGTCTTACATTTTCATCTACATGCAGCGACAGCAGTAGGAGGTGTAAACTAGCCTGTGATTCATTCACGGCGGAGTCGAGAGGCACCTTGAACACAGAGCTGCTGCAGGACAAATCGCACATTAACGTCTCCGTGTTGCTAAAACTACTCAGACAGTCAGCATGAAATTCACAGACTTACACAAACTGTATTACTTAACGTTCACGATCTTATTGTGCACAGTTCATCAGTGTTATTCCAAAACAAAAGCCCTGAATGTTCACCAAGGCTGCATTTATTTGACCAAAATACAGTAAAATGTTATATCGTGAAATATTATTACAATTTAAAACAGCTGTTTTCTATTTAAATATATTTAAAAGTGTAATTAATTTATGTTACAGCAAAGCTGAATTTTCAACATCATTACTCCAGTCTTCAGTGTCACATGATCTTTCAGAAATCATTTTATTATACTGATTTTGCGCTTAACAAATATTTCTTATTATTACTGATGTTGAAAACAGTTACGCTGCTTAATATTTCACCGCCTTGGAACTATAAGGTTCTATCTGAGCACTTGAGATATTGAGCATCAAAGTTTTTCGCGTTCCATAGACTTTTGTTGATAGAACCCTGTTTTCTTGTTTTCTACAAAAAGGCCCAAAATGTACACAGCTTACAAAAGGAGCATCCCATAATGTAAATAAGTTGTCACAGAATAAGTGAATAACTTAATTTTGACAAAAATGTCAGATGCAGTAGAGCCTTATATTTCCAAGGTGGTGATTTTTGTGGAAACTGTGATATAAAGATGAAATAGAAATCCTTCATAACAGTTTACGTATCTTTACTTTCACTTCTGATCAATTAAATGCATCCTTACTGAATAAAATTATTATTGCTTTGTAAAAAGTCATCATATTTATTCATTGATTTAGTGCTTGTTTTTTTTATGTACATTTTAAAAATAACATGCAAGATTTAAGCCTGTGAAGTAGGAGATACAGTCATGGCCAAAATATTGGCACCATTGCAGTTCTGTCAGAAAATGCAACACTTCTCTCAGAAAATTGTTCCAATTGCAAATGTTTTGGTATTCACATGCTTATTGTTTTAGTTTGCACTGGAACAACACAAAAAAACAGAGAAGAAAAGTCAAACTTGATAAAATTTCACACAGAACTCAAACATGGACTGGACAAAATTATTAGCACCTTTTCAAAATTGTAAGAAAAAATTGCTTTTCAAACATGTGATGCTCCTGTAATTTGTATTTAGACACACCTGTGACAGATAACAGATGTGGGCAAAATAGTAATCACACTTGCAACCAGTTAGAATGGAGAAAAGTTGACTCAACCTTTGTGTTGTGTGTCACACTGAGCATGGAGAAAAGAAAGAAGTGTAAAGAATTGTCAGTGGCTTTGAGAGAAAAAATGTGGAAAAACATGGTCAATCTCAAGACCATCTCCAGAGATCTTAATGTTCCTGTGTCCACTGCCCAGGTACTGTAGCTAACCTCCCTGGATGTGGACGGAAGAACAAAATTAACAAAATTACAACAAAGGATTGTTTGAATGGTGGATAAAGAACCCTGGTTAACTTCCAAACAAATTCAAGCAGGTCTGCAGAGATGGGGTACAACAGTGTCAGCTGGCACTATCCGTCGCCATTTGAATGAAAAGTGACCCTATGGTAGGACACCACTGCTGACACAAAGGCATAAAAAAGCAAGACTGGAGTTGGCCAAAACTTATGTGACAAAACCACAATCCTTCTGGGAGAATGTACTGTGGACAGATGAGACAAAAGTAAAGCTTTTTGGTAAAGGCTTTCATGGCACTCTTCACAGTTAAGCATGGTGGAGGTTCAAAGATGTTTTGAGGTTGCTTTGCTGCTTCTGGCACAGGATGCCTTGACTGTGTGAGCGGTATCATGAAATCTGACGATTACCAAAAAATTTTGGGGTACAATGTAGTGGCCAGTGTCAGAAAGCTGCATCTCTACCAGAGGTCATGGGTCTTCCAGCTGGAAAATGACCCGAAACACACTTCAAAAAGCACTCAGAAATGGTTACAAACAAAGCGCTGGAGAGTTCTGAAATGGCCAGCAATGAGTCCAGATCTGAATCCCATAGAACACCTATGGAGAGATTTCAAAACAACAGTTGGGAGAAGGCATCCTTCAAATCTGAATGATCTGGAGCAGTTTACAAAAGAAAAGTGGTCCAAAATTCCAGTAGAGAGGTGTGAAAAAATATTAGGTATTTTTTTCCAAAGGGGGTGCTACCAAATATTAAGTTAACCCTGCTGAACAAACAGCTAAAACCAGCCTAGGCTGGTTGGCTGGTCTTAGCTGGTTTAAGCTGGAAGTAGCTGGAATTAGCTGGTCTTCCTGCCTGGCCAGGCTGGTCAGGCTGGTTTTAGCTGGTGGTCTCCCAGCCTGGGAAAGTGGCCAAAACCCCTCTAAAACCAGCCTGCTGACCAGCTATGACCAGCTGAAACCAACCTGGTTGACCAGCTAAAACCAGCCAACCAGCCTAGGCTGGTTTTAGCTGGGGTTTTTTTCAGCAGGGCAGGGTGCCAATAATTTTGTCCAGTGCATATTTTGGTTCTGTGTGGAATTGTATTAGATTTTTTGTGTTGTTCCAATGCAAACAATAAAAATAAACATGTGAGTACCAAAACATTTGGAACTGCAACAATTTTCGGAGGGAAGGGTTTCATTTTGTGACAAAATTTCAAAGGTGCCGATATTTTTAGCCATGACTGTATCTGTCATAAGAGATGTTCGAGTGAGAGGAACTAACTAATGTTAGCATTAGAGAGGATGTTACTATGGCAGCCTTGTTATCTGTGACCTTTTAAAAGACTCTGTCATTGCTTATTGCACAGCTGTCTCAGATACTTGTAAAATGTTTTTATTGTCGCTCAAACCCAGAACGATAACTATATAATGGTCCACACCAATGGACAGAAACATTCTGTTTATTAGAAGTATGTGTGTAGTAATTGCTTTAAATCCTCAAGTTATTTAAATTCTGTTTGGCTATCAGTGTTTTTATCATTTTTCATTTGAACAATGCATTTAATCAGTATCATAATTTTTACAGATGTCAAAAGTCGACTTCCCTATTCTCATTGTTTTTTGAATGATTAAAAAAACTTTATACAGGTCCTTCTCAAAAAATTAGCATATTGTGATAAAGTTCATTATTTTCTGTAATGTACTGATAAACATTAGACTTTCATATCGTCGCTGTCGGGCGGAAACCTCGTATGTCCAAATTTTGTAAATTTCATATTTTTTTACAAATCGATGCTATTGGTCAGTGCCCACGTGGATCTGTAATTTTTACAAATTATTAACTAATCTAAAGTGTTGAAAATAGCTTGAGAGCAAATCTCTTAACTCATTTGAACACTTCAACTGTCTGAGAAGAGCTCGTATCTCCACCTTTTCTTCACTCCGCTGGAGCGTCGGGGCATATGTCCCCTTCCATCTTCTTGTCACAAAGCACCGGCAAAAATAATTAGCATTGAATGTGTCGGTGGAAACAGTAAGGAGATATTTGAATGATCCATTAATAAACTAGTGTATTCTGAGATAATGTCGCAAAGACCCTGACTCGCAATCTCTTCTTTGGACGCAACTTTTGAAGGAAAGCATCTTTCCGGATTACATAATGAAAGCGTTTTTTTCTGATTTGTTTTATTTCGTTAAGTAATAATTTAAAGCTTTCTATTTATTTATTTATTTATTTGTCATGTTTGTGAGGCATGTAGCCTATTCGCTGAAAAATGTGATCGCGCTGACTCCTCATGTCCTGCAAAGCGATTTCAGCTTCTCCTCTTCAAAAACAATATTCACATAATAGCGCACATTTATCTAGGTTTAATGTTTAAACTAAAATTGTTCTATAGCTACTTTAACTGTTTTAGATCTATAGATTTTATTTTATGCAATCGTAGCCTAATGATTTAGGCAAAAAGGCAAAAGTCTTCGGCTGGCCGCTGTTCGTAAAAAACAAACAAACAAACAAACTGATATTAAACGAACAAAAAAATGCTCCAAAAGTTTTTCTAAATTAACTTAATAAGAAAACGAAACGAAATATAACCACTTTGGCATTACATACAAAACGTAACTATGTTAATAGCTGAAACAGCAGTAGGAAGCTGTTCTGGAAGAATTAAGGGGAAAAAAGACGGACTCAGTTTTTTTGTATTGCATCATAGCTCTTAAACCTTTAAAATAGAGTTTAGGAAGATGTATGTAACCACAGTCGTTAGCTTTGGTTAACTATTGAAGCCTTTTCTCTTGTCAAAAGGCTCAACGCGACCGCAGACTTTGATGAACACTGCTGGCAGCAGCGAAGTCTGTGTCTGTACCATTCTTATCAATGACGGCGTAATCTCGTATCTCCCTGCTCCCAAGTCATAAAACCTCGTATCTCCGATAAAACATGATTTTGGGGAAATGTTGTCTTAATGTTGGTACACAACAGTGTATGATAGCAATATATGGTATAATACCAACTTTAACGATAAAATATTTAATAACTCAAAAAATATGCAGTTTTTTTTCATTTCCTGAAAAATGACGGTTTTGGAGATACGAGGATTCCGCCCGACAGCGACGATATATTTTAGATTCATTACACACAACTCGAAGTAGTTCAAGCCTTTTATTGTTTTAATATTGATGATTTTGGCATACAGCTCATGAAAACCCATCTCAAAAAATTAGCATATCATGAAAAGGTTCTCTAAACGAGCTATTAACCTAATCATCTGAATCAACTAATTAACTCTAAACACCTGCAAAAGATTCCTGAGGCTTTTAAAAACTCCCAGCCTGGTTCATTACTCAAAACCGCAATCATGGGTAAGACTGCCGACCTGACTGCTGTCCAGAAGGCCATCATTGACACCCTCAAGCAAGAGGTCTGTGGGAAGGAAAAAGTGTGGCAGAAAACGCTGCACAACGAGAAGAGGTGACCGGACCCTGAGGAAGATTGTGGAGAAGGACCGATTCCAGACCTTGGGGGACCTGCGGAAGCAGTGGACTGAGTCTGGAGTAGAAACATCCAGAGCCACCGTGTACAGGCGTGTGCAGGAAATGGGCTACAGGTGCCGCATTCCCCAGGTCAAGCCACTTTTGAACCAGAAACAGCGGCAGAAGCGCCTGACCTGGGCTACAGAGAAGCAGCACTGGACTGTTGCTCAGTGGTCCAAAGTACTTTTTTCGGATGAAAGCAAATTTTGCATGTCATTTGGAAATCAAGGTGCCAGAGTCTGGAGGAAGACTGGGGAGAGGGAAATGCCAAAATGCCTGAAGTCCAGTGTCAAGTACCCACAGTCAGTGATGGTCTGGGGTGCCATGTCAGCTGCTGGTGTTGGTCCACTGTGTTTTATCAAGGGCAGGGTCAATGCAGCTAGCTATCAGGAGATTTTGGAGCACTTCATGCTTCCATCTGCTGAAAAGCTTTATGGAGATGAAGATTTCATTTTTCAGCACGACCTGGCACCTGCTCACAGTGCCAAAACCACTGGTAAATGGTTTACTGACCATGGTATTACTGTGCTCAATTGGCCTGCCAACTCTCCTGACCTGAACCCCATAGAGAATCTGTGGGATATTGTGAAGAGAAAGTTGAGAGACGCAAGACCCAACACTCTGGATGAGCTTAAGGCCGCTATCGAAGCATCCTGGGCCTCCATAACACCTCAGCAGTGCCACAGGCTGATTGCCTCCATGCCACGCCGCATTGAAGCAGTCATTTCTGCAAAAGGATTCCCGACCAAGTATTGAGTGCATAACTGAACATAATTATTTGAAGGTTGACTTTTTTTGTATTAAAAACACTTTTCTTTTATTGGTCGGATGAAATATGCTAATTTTTTGAGATAGGAATTTTGGGTTTTCATGAGCTGTATGCCAAAATCATCAATATTAAAACAATAAAAGGCTTGAACTACTTCGAGTTGTGTGTAATGAATCTAAAATATATGAATGTCTAATGTTTATCAGTACATTACAGAAAATAATGAACTTTATCACAATATGCTAATTTTTTGAGAAGGACCTGTAGTTATAGCTATTGTTATAATTTGTTAAATGATCAGGCTTTTAATTCTATGTCTCTCTCTTTATGCATAGATCACCGGCATACGTTCCACCACACTCACCACCCCCTGTCCACCCACCTCCCCCCACAGCGTTTCCGCAAGAGGGTGCTCAGTATGGACCGCCGCCGAAAGAAAAAGAGGAAGAAAAAGAAGACATCCATGCCCCCGTCAGATGTCACGCCCACTATTCATGAGGTGGATGAGGAGGAGGTGGAGTCTGAGACTGAGGGACAGTGCCAAGCAGCCACGCCTACTGAGCCATCTGAAGAGCTGCCACAGGTAACTTCAAGTGTACTAAATTACCATACTGCTAATTTTGCAGAATGCATTATATATAGGTGACATTTTAGTATAGATACAGTCAAACCAAAAATTATTCAGACACCACCAGATATCATTTTTGATGCAGGAACCTAGGTCACGCAGATGGACGGGGTTTGGGGAGTGAATTTCAAGGGCGGGGGGCGACGTTTCAGTTCCAAGTGGTTAGTTTTATTTGGAAATTAAAATGATTTCTATATTTTATCCATTTAAAACACTCCGAAAGTGATAAACGCAGCACAATGTAGACTAAAAACGTAGCAAAATATTTGTGTCTTTTGTGATTGGCCATAATAATTGCAGACTGCAGCCAATAGAAATGCTTCTCTATCGGTGCACGTCCTACTTATAGATATAAATACATATCTATGGTCTTGCTCCTCACAGCATAGATCGTAAAACTTAAATTATAACAAAGTGTAGAGACAATGTAAATAATAGGTGTAGCATGCAGTGTAGAGAGCTTCATTAATTAAAAAGCAAGTTTGTGAGATCACGATGAACCAAGACGAGTGACAGTTTTTAATGGTTATAAAGGGAGTTCGCAAAAGTGAAACTGAAAATATACAACAGTTTTTTACATTTTTGAATTTATACAGAAGTTAGTATTAAGTGACTTGCATTCTAGGAGCTCTGTTGTCTGATTGTGCTATATTTCGTCAAAAATATAGTTCCAAACAAAGTCACAGCTGAGCTGCTGCTTATCTATAGTCTTTAACACAGCGCTGTTTCATTTATGAATGAAACTGCGCTTTTGAATGAATCAATTAATGAATTATTCAGTCACAAAGACTTTGACTTACTGCCACCTACTGGTGGTTTCAGTTTAATTTTTAAAGTATAAATTTAGCCATTTAAATCGTTTAATATTCCTATATTTAAAACATTAATCTCATAATAGTGTTATTATGAAATGCATTAATGCCACCTCTGAATCCTGTCAAAAAATCTGTAAATATTCCTTAATGCCACATTTGTGCTCTTCTGGGGTGTGCAAAGGTTGTTACTGATTTCATTTGACGGGTAACTTATTCTTCCTGATGGTATCATATTATTTTAAATTAATTTATTAATGTCATGACAAAAAAAAAAAAAACTTCAAATGAGTCAAATATTGCTTTATAATCGGAAGGTTAATATCTGTCAGTGATCAGAAGGTGTTTATAAGTTGTTGTTGTTGTTGTTGTTTTTTCAGTAGGGCCACACAACATAATCAAAAATCTTTATTTTAATGTTTTATCCAAGAAGGTTTAGAGAAAATATGAAATAAGTTTAATGTTATTATACACTATAAAGGGTTTTATAATAAAATACATCTGAAAAGAATGCACTAGACCTTCCATTTCATGTGCAATATATGAAATGGAAATAATACTGAATCGACTTTATAATTTGATTACCCCTATTTTACTCTTGTGATTGGACTATCAAAAATTAAATTAATCTGATTATTTTAATTAAAATAGAACTTTATTTTAATCCTTTATTTGCAATATTGTTATTCCACATCCTGCTCAGTGTTGTCTTCCAAACAACTTTTTTAAGTTATTTTATTTAAGAGCGATAAAAACAAATATAGTGAATGTATCTATGTAGAGTTTGTGCAATTAAAAATTATGTTAATAAGTTCACATTTGTACTGATTGATCACCATTTGAAAATAAAGAAAAACTAAAGTCATTACAATAGTCTCTTTAATATTACTGCTTGTTACATCTGGAAATTTTAACTTACGTAATGTTTAACAAGGAATATTTGTGACCCTGGACCGCAAACCAGTCATAAGTAGGTATAGGGTAAGGGTGTATTTGAAGCAGTAACTAACAATACATTGTATGGGTCAAAATTATCGATTAAATCTTAATTTCATAAGATTAACCCTTATGACTGGTTTGTGCTCCAAACTGTTTATTTTAGTCAGAATTATTGCACTACCATTCCATAGCGCTAGGTGCAATATAATGCAAAAATGACCATCTGGACAGCACTTACCAAATTCAGCATGCAACATATTATAATGAGGTCATGTGACAACAGTGTAGAGTACTGTTGCTTAAAATATTTGTCACTGCATTTGAATTAACATGCTATTAAAAATCATATGCTGTATACGGTAGTTTCTTTCTGCACCACTTATATCTTGGGATAACTGTGTGAGAGATGGGATGGGAAAATGGGGAGATGCTGACAGGTGTTGTGATCTCACAGCTCAGTTTGGGAAGTGAGGAGGATCTGGCGGCTGATCTTCCTCTCACCAGCTTCCATATGGAGAGTGAGAGACCCCCAAGCAGTGAGGAGACTCCTCCCAGCCCAGCCGGAATGGAGGACCAGGAGGAAAGACAAGAACAACCGCATGGAGGAGGGGAGGAAGAGGTTCCCAATAGGTATTTTACTAGTGAGGATAAATCTACACCTTAAAGACCTAAAATGTATGATTTAGTTTTTATTTGGTCATTCAGTATTAACTCAGAATAATAAAAAAAAGATTTCTTTTTGCAGTTAAATAAACAGTTGTCTGTTTACAAAAGTACTGCATTACTCAGTTATTATTCATCTGAGATATTGAAAAAAAAACAAAAAAAACGATGTACTTTCAGTGGCAAGTACATGAAAGTTTTTTGTGAGACTGTGAAAAAAAGACTTGAGGCTTGAGATTAAACTAGAAAAGTTGTATTTTATTGCCCTCTGCTGGCTAACCAGCTTCTTGCAACATAAATGTGCACATTTGATCAAGGTAAATACACAAATAAACCATCTTTAGATGTGTATGTATAGCATGGCTTGTCTTATTTAACTTTTGATTATTTTTTGCAGGGCCGTTGCTTTGAATTATGGGCCCCCTGAGTGTATATTTGTCTCGGCGTTTGACAATGATTAAATTAATGCAAGTGCACCAACATGATGTGCAGTGGTTTAGTGAGTTTAATCTAACTTAAAAAAAAAATTCTAATTTCTTATGGTGTATAATATCCCTATAAATCTATATGAGCTGAATAAAAATTTTTTTTGTTCTTGCCCAGGGGCTGAAGATTAAATTTGGCTATGTAGCTAATTAATTGTAAATACACTATAAATAATATGGCAAGCATTAAGCTGAATTTATGATGCAGTTTGTTTTTTTTGTTAAATTTCAGTGTTAATCATGTTGCATTTTATTCTCAGTTTGACAAATTTATAGTTGAGATGATGCAGTTAGTTTAATAATTTACTCTTTTTAAACTTAATAATGATTTTGAAGTTTGAAGTATGCTTAACAAGAAAACACTTATCAGTCCTTCTACTTAAAAATTTCATGTTTAATTAAATTTGTTACTTGCCATTTCCTGTAATTATCTGTAAAATTTAATAGCAAAACAATTTTACCACTATATACAGGTGCTGGTCATATAATTAGAATATCATCAAAAAGTTGATTTATTTCACTAATTACATTCAAAAAGTGAAACTTGTATATTATATTCATTCATTACACACAGACTGATATATTTCAAAAGTTTATTTCTTTTCATTTTGATGATTATAACTGACAACTAATGAAAACCCCAAATTCAGTATCTCAGAAAATTAGAATATTGTGAAAAGGTTCAATGTTGAAGACACCTGGTGCCACGCTCTAATCAGCTAATTAACTCAAAACACCTGCAAAGGCCTTTAAATGGTCTCTCAGTCTAGTTCTGTAGGCTACACAATCATGGGGAAGACTGCTGACTTGACAGTTGTCCAAAAGACGACCACTGACACCTTGCACAAGGAGGGCAAGACACAAAAGGTCATTGCAAAAGAGGCTGGCTGTTCGCAGAGCTCTGTGTCCAAGCACATAAATAGAGAGGCGAAGGGAAGGAAAAGATGTGGTAGAAAAAAGTGTACAAGCAATAGGGATAACCGCACCCTGGAGAGGATTGTGAAACAAAACCCATTCAAAAATGTGGGGGAGATTCACAAAGAGTGGACTGCAGCTGGAGTCAGTGCTTCAAGAACCACTACACACAGACGTATGCAATACATGGGTTTCAGCTGTCTCATTCCTTGTGTCAAGACACTTTTGAACAACAGACGGCGCCAGAAGCGTCTTGCCTGGGCTAAAGACAAAAAGCACTGGACTGCTGCTGAGTGGTCCAAAGTTATGTTCTCTGATGAAAGTAAATTTTGCATTTCCTTTGGAAATCAGGGTCTCAGAGTCTGGAGGAAGAGAGGAGAGGCACAGAATCCACGTTGCTTGAGGTCCAGTGTAAAGTTTCCACGGTCAGTTTGGGGTGCCATGTCATCTGCTGGTGTTGGTCCACTGTGTTTTCTGAGGTCCAAGGTCAACGCAACCGTATACCAGGAAGTTTTAGAGCACTTCATGATTCCTGCTGCTGACCAACTTTATGGAGATGCAGATTTCATTTTCCAACAGGACTTGGCACCTGCACACAGTGCCACAGCTACCAGTACCTGGTTTAAGGACCATGGTATCCCTGTTCTTAATTGGCCAGCAAACTCACCTGACCTTAACCCCATAGAAAATCTATGGGGTATTGTGAAGAGGAAGATGCAATATGCCAGACCCAACAATGCAGAAGAGCTGAAGGCCAGTATCAGAGCAACCTGGGCTCTCATAACACCTGAGCAGTGCCACAGACTGATCGACTCCATGCCACACTGCATTGTTGCAGTAATTCAGCCAAAAGGAGCCCCAACTAAGTATTGAGTGCTGTACATGCTCATACTTTTCATGTTCATACTTTTCAGTTGGCCAATATTTCTAAAAATCCTTTCTTTGTATTGGTCTTAAGTAATATTCTAATTTTCTGAGATACTGAATTTGAGGTTTTCATTAGTTGTCAGTTATAATCATCAAAATTAAAAGAAATAAACATTTGAAATATATCAGTCTGTGTGTAATGAATGAATATAATATACAAGTTTCACTTTTTGAATGGAATTAGTGATATAAATCAACTTTTTGATGATATTCTAATTATATGACCAGCACCTGTGTGTGTGTGTATATATATATATATATATATATATATATATATATACAATATATCTGACTAATAACTATGAACATAAATTGGGTCAACAGCATAGTTTTTAAGAAAATGCTCAATTGTAGGTCTCTTTTTATAGGTTTAGCCCATCTCCAGAACCTGCCAGTATGACAACTCGAGGCTGGTTTCGCAGAAGGCCCGTCCACCGGCTGGCAGGAGCTCAGCGGACCAGCTATGACCTACGAGAACGCATCTGTATAGGCAGCATGACAGCCATAGAGACCGCGGTGTACCAGAAAGTACCTACAGACGAGGCGGAGGCTCAGATGCTAGCCAGCGCTGACCTGGATGACATGAAAAGTAAGCAAAATAAATTCTGGAAAAGATGTGAAAATAACAGAATACTAATATTCACTGATATTTGAGACTTGAGGCAGAGCATCTCATCAGTTTTGCATACTATTGTTTTTGACATTTTTCAGGTTATGCACAATTTTCATATTTTATTTTTAATCTATTTGCAGAAATTGAGAGATGCTAATAATTTTTTTGTATTATAACATAGGATTAGTCAAAATTGCATGTTTTTTTATCCTATTTATTTAGTCTTTTTTGACTTTTAACAGTAAAAATATATATATTAAAAAAATTTTTTTTTACAAATGAATAAAAGAAAAAAGCATTGTATTAATACATCAAAATTGTTTGATGTATTAATACAATGCTTTTTTCTTTTATTCATTTGTTCATTTCAACAGTGTTGGGCAAGCTGTTTGGAAAATGTAGTGAGCTAAGCTAACAGTTAGTCTTCTTTAAATTAAGCTTCACTACACTAAAGATACAGCCCTGGGAAATGTAGCAAGCTAAACTACAGCAACATGGCAAAAGTAGTTATTACATCTAAGCTATTTTTTTTTTTTTATCATTTTTATATTGAACCAACATCATACCAGGTCAGTGCTCTCTTATTGATCAATAAAACTGTCAGTCAAGCAGGTAGACAGGCATAGTAGTTCAGTTTAATTGTTTATTCAACAACTGTTCCAAACCAATTTGGTAACAAAAATGAGCATCAAAACAAATTTTGGCTGTGTTGTGTTAACATTAGTAAATGCACTGTGAACTGTGAACGACTGTTTTCATTAACTAACATTCACAAATAAATGTATTCATTGTATGCTCATATTAAGCAATAAATTAGTTAACATTAACTAATGAAATTTTATTGCACGGTGTTACCATATAGATGTATAGGCCTACAGATAACTTAGGCTACGTTCATTTGCGTCGTTTCATGTTTCATTATATTAACATTTCACCAAAAACAAGTTCAAATACAACGTTTTTGACCAGCAAATTTTTTTCATCATTAACGCAGAGACGTGCATCGCATTTACGTTTTCATGAACTTGCAGGTTAAAAATTTTTTGTCACTCAGTTTTTTTCTGTTATTTGGTCAACATATCAAATTATAAAAGATTTAGTGCTTCGCACAACGTACTGTATTTGACTCGACAACAAATACTAGACTAAGACACTCTTATCCACTCCTCAAATACAAAAAAAACATTAGCCATTATAAATATAGTATTTTTTGAGTAAAGAAAACGCTGTACTTATTCAATCAACAGTTCATTTACCTGCTGCAACCTGCACGCTGCACTTCATTCACGAGAGAGGCGGGAGGAATAATGAGGTTTGACTGACAGTTTGAGGAGCCAACGCTTGCTTCGCTACTGAAAAGCTATTTGATTCAGAAAACAGCTAGGCTACCACCATGCTACTGACAAATGTAGTTAAGCTAGTAGCGTCACAACTTAAATTTATTGAGTTTTAAGGATTTTTAGATATTTTTACTGGGAAACAATACATAGACAGTCATTAAAGAGAGATTTATTTATTTATCCTGATCTTTTTTTTTTTTTTTTAATAATCATGCATCTGTTTAGGACAGTACTTAATTAAAGTACATGATTTTTGTGTTCTTACACATCTATAATTTTTTCCCTGGTTTCTGGTTAACTTTTTTCTCAGTCCTGTAGCCCTTTGTCCCATATCTAAAGAATCAGTGTACTTTCTGATTTGTGTTTTAGTGTGTGTAGCCATGATGATTAAAACAAGGATTAAATCAGACAACTTGCATGTTGTTGCGGCCATTCGATCTTAATCGAAATCAGTGCAGTAACTCAAACAAAATTAGATATAGGCGTGTTTGATTTCATGTGTCATTGGAGTCACACCAACGACGAGTCTCAGGCCGATGCTTTAACTTGATCTTGACAAGCCAAGGCTTGCGGCCCCTCCAAAAGCTCATTAAACTCTCGCTCCAGAGGAGGGAAGTGATGACAGGGAGTGTTTGTTTAGCGGACTTAGAGGTCTGCATTGGCAAGCTCACTAGTAAGTTTTGGGGGCGCTGGGGTATTTGTGTCCATACTCATAAATGTGTTTTGGTGGAAAGCGGAGCGGCAGGATTGTTGGCTGGCCGTGGTCAGCACTCGGCCTGCCCTCTCCTCCCTTTTCCGCGGTTGTAAACAAGTCTTGGAGATGTTCAGATGTGGTCAGGATCACTGGATCTGCGCCACTCACCAGAGTGCTTCCCGTTGTTTTTACATTAATGATTATCCTTAATAACGTAAGTTCAACTGATTACAGGGTATGACAGCCCAAGAATACTACTACTCCATTAAAAACCCTTGCAGGAGTCTAATTGGCACTTACCATGAATAGAGTACACTGTGGTGTCTGATTACTTTGTTTTTAAGTATTAGAAACACAAATCTCATGTTTTTTTGGTTGGGAGGAATGTTAGATAAACTGTTATTTAAGATCAAATTAACAGAACATGAAGAATCGGTAGGTAATGTCAAACGTCTGTTGATAGAAGTGCTGACTGCAATTGTTAAGCTTAACTTTTCAACCCGGTTACCAAAGTTGTGAGGGAAAAACATTAATAGGGGAGAGTGGGGATGAAAGTAGCAAAGCGATTTTCTCAGAGCCCTGACTATTTGCTTTCCAAGCTATCACAGCACATTCAGCATGAAACCCTTGACAGAGCTGAGGAATATCACATGGTTTTGTCATTGTTAGGTCCGGAAAGCAGTTTTTGAGTATAATAAGTAAAGTAAATTATGGTATTTTTTTATTTATCTTTTGCTGTATTTTTTCTAAGTAGTTGCGTTGTGTTTCTCGTTTCATGTGTCACAGTAATGATCAATCTACAGGTTATTTAGTGCTGTAACGCATCCTGAAGTTTGCCTATTCAGAGTTTTTCAGTATAAAAGTAAATCGGGTTTAAATACTTTTGTTTCCCTACAGTGACAACAAGTGTTTCTTTTGTCCTGCTGCATGCTAATTTGGTGACTTTCTGTGTCTTGCTTCATTTATTAAAACATGTTTATGTCGTATTATGCCAAAAGAATATGCCAAGAGTGAGAATCAGAAAGACAGATAGAGGTCTGATTCAGCCAGATTCATGAGAGAGCATTTCTGGACATATAGGCCTATCTGTCAGGAACATCAGTCTCAGGGCAGCTGCTACATCGCATTTATCTAGTCATATTTAGATTTTAGCCATGCCTTAGCTTTTCCACCTTCACCTATGAATCTGCAGTGTTTCCAGATGTTTTTAGGCACATTTTGAATTTATGCATACAAACATTTGGATGGAAACATGAATAGGCCTACTGTTACATTATGTTGAGAATGTATGTTATTTTAATTTAATTTAATTTTCATATTGTTCATTCTGTTAAAAAATGTTTTATAAAAAGAAATTGAATAGATAAATATTTTAAACAATTCAACTTAAATTCAAAATGAAAATGTAATTTAATAATTTTTTGCAAAGATAAAGGACAAAATATATTTGCAGTTACATATTAACAAGGTCATAGTCATGTATATTTAATAAAAACAAGAGTAACTAAAAAAAATCGAGCCTGTATTGTTGTTACTTTTGACCCGCATGTGTGTTACTTTTGTCCCAACCGGTGGAGTCGAAAGTAACAATGTGCAACTTCTGTTCAAAGTGAAATTATACTGAAGTCTTTCTAAATTTGTACAAAATACCACCTGGTGTTGATAGACCACACTTCTGAGTTATAGGCCACAGCAAAAATATATCTGTGTCTACAACTTTATCTTTTTAAATGATATTTTTCTGAAAAATGGTACTTTTGTCCCCACTCTCCCCTACTGTTTATTATTTTAGGACGAATCAGGGTTATTATAGATCAGAAACCTGTCGCTTGAGGGCAGAGTTTAGCTCCAGCCCTAATTAAACACACCTGAACCAGCTAATCAAGGTCTTCAAGACACTCTAAGACACTCCAAGTCTGTTGGAACTGGTTATTTACATTACATAGTTCAAGTGACTCTTTTCAATTTTTTTTCCCCTCCATGTGGCACCACAAACATGTAAGCAGGAAAAAAAACGCATGGATTTTGATATACTGTTATATCTGTTTTAGGCCTCATTTATGTGTGGAAATAAATCTGATATGAATCAGATACATGCATTTGCTTCTGCCATGTAAGTGGTTAGATTGGATATACCCCTGTTGTACATCATTTAAAAAGCGATGGTGGCTGATTGACGTCAACTAAGGTGCTTTTCCAGGAAGTGTTGTCAAGTCCATGGCTTTCCGGTGGAATTGGGCTACTTTTACACTGTTGCTGGGTTGTTTTTTAGTCTACGGTTTAAAGCAGGGGTGTCCAGACTCAGTCCTGATGGGCCAGTGTCCTGCAGAGTTTAGCTCCAGCTTGCCTCAACAGTTTGTTTTATGCCTAGAAAGAGCTGGTTCAGGTGTTTTTAATTGGGGTTGAAGCTAAACTCTGCAGGACAATGGCCCTCCAGGAGCAAGATTAGACACCCCTGGTTTAAAGTGATCTCTCTCCTCTTTGCTATTTCAGTAAAAATGCGAGTGGGCTAGTTTTAAATAGCATTTTGCTGGTCTTGTTTCGCAGACCTGGCAACCTGTCAGTACATCTATTCTAGGTTGTTTCACCGAGTGTATAGTGTAAATGCCAAGTTCTGTCATTAAACTCTAGATGGCACAGGCTGATGGGTCCTTAAAGTCCCCATGAAATCAACATTGAAGTTTTTTGGCTTTTAGTATGATTATGTAAGCCTTAAGGTTATTTATAAGTTAGTGTGTTTCAAAACAATGGCAAAATTCACATTTAGATATAAGCTTTCAGTCTCTAACCTCTGCCAGTATGGATCAACGATTTTTATGACATCAACCTGCACTTCAGCTTCTCATCAAACTTTCTGTCCAATCAAATGCTCTCTAGAATGCAGGTTCAGCATCTTTGGCCCAAGCTCTGATATAAAGTAACTGCTATTGGCTATTTAAAAAAAGGTGCAGGACTGCCTGAGTGAAATTACGTCATCACATAGAATAAAGCTGCATGTTTCAAAGCACTTAAGTGAACCTTTAATGCAAACTCGGCACAAGCTGAATGGTTCATGTTGCATACACAGCCAATGAGCTTGCTGCTGTACATTTAAATGGTTGGTTAGCATTTCACTAGAGCAGTTTGCAGCTCGCTTTTAGAGTTCCTCTGAAACCTTCCACCTCCCCAGCTCCACCTGTATTAGCCTGCCATGGGTTATTATATATGCTATTTGTGCAACAGCAGTATGTCTTAACAGCACTGTATTGGCGTATGAATTGGCAGTAGCAAGTTCCTGTACTTGCTTTGCATCAGTCGCAGCACAAAATGTGCTACACATAAGAAAAAATATAGTGCATATTATTTAGCAAGCCTGTAACCTCCAAAATCAATAATTAAAAATATATATATTTTTTTTTTATTTACATTTATGACTATTGTAGCACCAGCTGTGGTCTGATCTCCTTAAAACTTTGCACATTTGATTAGAATTATTACCTGTTGCATGTGATCACCAGGTGAAGTTTTTCTTCAGGCTTTATAGGATTTTGGATAAATTGAGACAAGCCCTTTTTCTAAACGACACCGTTATAGCTTCCCAAAGGGTAAATAATTTTTTTTTTTTTGGGGGGGGGGGGGGGGGGGGATAATTATTGACCTAAAGAGTCCAGAGAATTGTACTGCAGTGTTTTTTCCTTTTTTTTTTCAGATTTCAGAGCAAAAAACCTAGGACTAGTTCGCAAAATGAGTTTTTTATTTACATCTTCTTAATCAAGTCAAACAGGCCCACTGAGTTTCATTCCGATCAGCCTCTGTTAACCGTATCTAATAGGTACTAATGTCCTTATAGGCACTTGTGGCACTTTGGACCAAGACAGTTATAGGTATAGCCGTTTTTATGTTTTTTTCCCACTTATAGTGCCACCAAGTGACCAAGCTCCATGATTTTTGTCCTGTGACCTTAGATTGAGCTCTTACGTAAGTGTTTTGAATTTGAAAAAGTTACAGCCGTTTTAATAAAGGCATCCCTTTCTAATGTTTTGGCATCACTTTATGACAGTGAGTCGAAAGTTCAAACAACTAAAGTTTTTAACAATTATTAATATTCACTCTCCAGAGAATCTCTCTGCACTGGTTTGATTCTAATCAGGCAACAAACCTTGGACTAGTTTGCAAAAGTAGGTAAAAGTAGGCTCACGATCAAGTCTGAGCTTTGAGGCATGAGTTTTGTCCATCGTGAGCCATAGGTTCCAACGACATAAGACACTTGAGCCTGTGACTGATGGTTTCGGAGCTAAGCCATTTCGTACATTTGATCACTGTAGCGCCTCCGTCAGGCCAGTTGGGGTGAGTCTTGGTGACATTGTCAGCAGTGTGAGTCCCCGCCCCCCCTCATTTTTACGCAGAGATTGCTGATCCGTGGCCATTCTAACAATTACAATAGGGTTTCATATAAAAAGGACAAAAGTACACAACACAATTACTAAAATCTTAACTAAAATTTGAATATATTTGCAAAAAAAAGCAACAAATCTGAGATTTAAACTGTATTTAGCCATGTTGAGATACACATGATTGCAAAAATAAATAACTGGAAACAAAATAGAACATAAAGCTGCTCATGTAATATTTAGTTTGACCTACAGGATTGTACAGTGGATAATTTTATAAATGTTAGGCACTTTCTATCACTGACCTTTGCTAAAAGACAAATGACATTTTTAAAAAATAAGATTAAGACTTTCCACCCAGTTCATGGAAGGGCGGATTCCTGAAGATGTGCTGCACATGACTATTTTTTCCTAGAAGCAGGGTTGTAAAGCTCTTTCTGACATGAGGGGTTCAGTTGAAACGTGCTCCTATGCTCCAGCTGCCCTTCCAGCTGTTCATCTGTATGTCATGTGGTGATTTTTCAAGCGATTGGAATGGCTGGACACACTCTCCTTTATTGAGCCAGATGATCCTCACAGAGCTTAAGTCTAGTGCATTGTTCCATTTAGCTATTAGGTGCCACCGCGTTCAAAATCATAATATACGTTTGCTTTATGTTGCATGTTGGTGATACAGGCTCATTTCATGAATGATCCTGCTGTTTACTCTACATGACGTATAGTGTAGTTAATATGGCTAAATAGTCCATACTCTGGCTATGAATGAAGGCTAGCAGAGTCCAGCAGAGTGTTTTTAGGTGAGGGCTGCAGCGGCTCTGTGGATGAGATCCCTCTGGCTATAATTAACTTCACTGTTGCAATTGATTATCCTTCCCAAAGACCCGCCCGCAGCCCTTCCTGCTTTTAGAAAAGAGGAAGCATTGACTGCTGTACCGCAGCAAATTACAAATGAGGCCGCCACAGTGGAACAGGCCATTGAATTAAAGCCCTGCATCACACTAGCTTGCTATAAACCTCTCATATCTGAGTCTGTCCCGCTCCATGCCAGTGATTTCATATGTGTGACACCTTTATAGAGCACTATATCAGAATACTCACTTGTGTAATCCACATCATTGATTTTTATACTTTTTTTAAACATGCTCTTTTGTTTGCATCTTTTTTTAGAATGAGTTTGTTCATTGATTGGTAAATAACCACAAGTGAGGTCTTTTTCATATCTAAGTTGTTTATCCTAGACAGTAATGTGATTACAATGCGATTACAAGGGTTTCATTTTATTTTATTTTATTTTAGAATATGTATTCAATAATTTCCTCTCATTTTAAATGTATAACATATTATCTCAAAATCACAATTGTCAGACAGCACCGTGATTACAGTGCCATTATAGGGAAGATAAAATGCATTATATAATTTGCATCTTTTTCATTAATTTGACTTTAATTGTTAAGCAAAAATAAGGTATTTTTCAGTCTCAGTTGTTTGTATTGGCAGGAATGTGATTACAATGCAGTTACAGGGAATGAATCACATTAATATGATGTATTTTGTAAATAAGTTCAGTGTTATTTCCACATTTAAATGGATTTTTTTTTACTTTTCTTCATTTTTCTCTTTTATTCTTCTGAGAAATACCCCATATTTTTCCAAAGATACCAAAATGTATTCATTTTTTCCAAAGATACCAACAAATATGAATTTTAAGATCACAATAGTTTTTCATAGACAGCAATGTGATTATAGTGCCATATAATAAAATAAAGTTAAAATAAAATAAAATAAATATTTTGATGTTTATTGAACATAGAGGAATATTCAATAACAGACACATTTTTTTGCATCTTTCTTTTTATAATAATTTTGAGTTTGTTAATTGTTAATTTTTTTCTCAATTTTCTCTTTTATTCTCCCGAGAAAGGCCACGTCTTTTTCCAAAGATACTAAAATGTATTTTCCAAAGATATCAAAATGTATGAATTTTAAAATGTATGAGTTAACTGATTGTCCCAAAACCACATTAGTTTCTTCTAGACAGTAACGTGATTAGAGTGCCGTTACATGCCAGATAAAATGCAATGAAAAATACAAATAAAATAAAATATAATATGTTGATGTATATTCAATAAAAATACATTTGTTTGCTTCTTCTTCTTCTTCTTCTTCTTCTTCAGTTCCAGTTGTTTGTCTAGGCAGGAATGTGATTAGAGTGCAATTACAGGGAATGAAACACAATAATATGATATATTTTGTAAATAAGTTCAGTGTTATTTTCACATTTAAATAGAGAAAAACATTTATAACTTTTCTCAATTTTATTTTATTCTCCTGAGAAAGGCCCCATCTTTTTCCAAAGATACCAACATGTATGAATTTTTTTCCAAAGATACTGAAATGTATGAAGTTTAAGATGTTTGAGATTGATCTCAAAATCACAGTAGTTTTTCAAAGACAGCAATGAATAATACAAGTAAAATAATAAATAAAGTATTTTGATGTTTATTGAACATAGATGTATATTCAGTAATTTGTTTGCATCTTTTTTGTTTGTTTTTTAATCATTTATTAGTTTGTTCATTGGTAAATAACCAAAAATAAGGTATTTTTCAGTTCACATTTCAGTTTCACATTTTCTCAGTTTTTTTCTAAAGATACCAAAATTTGTAATCAAAAGTGAGAGATTTCACTATAAGTTCAATGTTTATTAAATTCTCCCAAAATAAATGACCAGAGCTCTTTTTTATACTATCTACATAATAAGTTCTTCTGATATGCATAATATGTAAATAAACCTTGTAAATGTTTGGCTATGTAGGCTACTGGACTCATCTGGATGGTGATTGGCTCATCACCAGGCAGGTAACCGCTTGAAAACTAGACAGGGTCGAGTTTTAGGAGCAGCCGTGGTTTCCATGGAGATCAGTCATGTGGAGACAGCGCTGTGTAATGTGTGGCACCATGTTGTGCACTTCGTCGGCACTGCTGTTGTTTCGGATAGAGGTTTTCACCTGTGCTTTCTGATAGGGTGTTGCAACAAGCATCGGGTCTGATGAGGGAAAACTGGACCGCTGTCCGCCATTCAGCCGCAGGATCAATCGACAACGTCATGGAAATGACAGAGGCAGCCAATAGATTAGTGCGAGACCTCAAAAGTAGTTCAGTTGTATCAACATTTCCTCTGGATCGCCAGCCAATTCCAGTGTTCCCTGCTGTTTGCTTGCGTACAAGCAGACACGTCTCACAGAACTGCTGCTCATCTGCTTGGGAAGCCTGAGGCCAGAAAGCATTTTCTCATTAGGCGGCCAAGTGGATCTTACAAACTACGGACTGAGGGCCCAGCTGAGAGATTATCTTTTAACATCCCGTTTGATTCGTTGAATGATTCCTTGTCATTCCATAGTTCTTGGTTCCTCTTGCTTCTGAAGATTGGACTGGGATGCCATAAAAACTAATTTTGCATCAGTTCTACATTATTGACGGGAGAAGGTACAAAATAGCGGCGCGAACGAGGGTTGCATCCTGGATGATCCGGAGGTACCAGGTGTGGAGATGACAGACGTGGGGAAGGAGAAGGACACGAGCGGCGACGTTGGAAAAGGGCATTATGGGGATCAGGAAAACCCTCTGGGGAGTTTCGCAGTGGACGGCTTTGAGGACTTTGAGGAGTTTGTGCTGGATTTTGATGATTATGACCTTCTGGAGTCCATTCACTCACACCTTGGCTCCCCAGTCGAACCGATTCGTAAGTGTGCTTACTGTTGAAAAGTTGGCAGTTTTATGAAGGGTAATATTTTCCAGCCACCTTTTGCAAATGTCACAGCGACCTCCACTTTGCTTAACACTTACATCATTTTTCGGCGGATTTTTGCCATTGTCTGTCTTTGACAATGGTTTAGGTTCGTAAATGGCAGTACGTCTCTGTGCTGAAATGTCTAACAGACGACTTTTGATGAAATCCAATAGGATTTTCCGTTCACATGGCTGCGGTTGTGACATTGTAAAAATGCACTCCACCCTCTATAGATCTTGTTGCATTGGAAATTGATTGCTGGGAATTTGGTTTATTGATTCTGTTGGGAAATACAAGCTAATTAATGTCAAGCTGGGCCCTTGCAAACAGATTGCTGATATGAAACATATCATGGCCTCCAGTTATGTGGCATGTTTGAGGGAATGGATTATGAAGTTCCACATCCCCTCCTGTTGACACATACATGTGCTGCCAAACCTCCACACGCACACACGCAATCTCAGGCCAGAGTCATATTACGCAGTAACTTTGATTCAGACAAGTACAGCGATTTTCTATTGATATTACTCATGTTTTATGGTTAGAGGGTTTTTTTAATCTGCATTTAATTGGGCAACACTTCTGGCAGTTTTGAATGTTTGAAAACTCTGTTTGACTTCCATTTAAAAGTTTGGGGTGAAAAGTTTTGAACTTTCTGTTCATTAAAGAATCCTGAAATTTTTTTTTATAGGTTTCCACAAAAATATTAAAGGGATAGTTGATCCAAAAATGAAAATTCTGACATTAATTACTCACCATCATGTTGTTCAAAACCCGTAAGACCCATCTTCAGAGCACAAATTAACCCTTTAACCCAAATTAAGTTGCACATAGGTTCATAGAGGACAAAAAAATGTCCATGTCAAAAAACTGTCATAAAAAATTAAAGCTTGGGAGTACAGACTTAAGTTTGGTCTCATTTTAGAGAAGACCCTTGGCAGATTATTGTTGAAGTTAAAAAAAAAATAAACCCAAAAAGTTATGGAGGTTTAAGTTTATGAAAATGATTTATAAGCCATTTTTTAAAATATAAAATATATATTTTATAAAACATTTTGAACTCAGAATCAACACCATAAATCTAAACAAGTTGTGTTCCACGTTTGAGGATGATATCTAAAAAAAAAAAATTGCTTTTAGTAAGATTTTATTTGGGTGCAGTACCAAACTTTTCACATTGGTTTCCAGCAAAGCTCTGCTGGCAAACACAGCGGTGGGTTTTGTGATCTCTCTCTCTCTCAAACATTACAGGTGTGCACACACAAACACACAAAACTTTTATTTAGGACACACATAAAAAACACAGTCTGACATTCATACCAACATACCCTCACAATTATAGCTGCAACTGACTCTATAATAGACTATAATTTGCATAAGCAGAAACAGGAGTAAAGCAAGAAAGAGGCGTATTTTAATTTTGAAGCCTTGCCAACAAAATAAAAGCCTGTTAACAATTATTGCATCATTTTATAGTTAAATGGCCCTAGGATTAAAAATCACAATTTTAATGGGTTTCAATGGACATTTTTATCCAAAAGGTCATTTTTGTCCAAAAGTGGAACTATTTTTTGTACCTACACTGTAAAAAAACAAAAACCACAATTTGTTGAGTCAACTTAAAATTTTAAGTTCAGTCAACTCAAATGTGTTTATTCAAGTCAAAATATTAAGTTGTACTAAGTGACAACTTCGATATTCGAGTTGACTAAACAAAAAAAATGTTTGTTAAACTTGTTACTCTACTGCCTTAAAATGTCAAGTTGAATCAACTCAAATATCTAAGTTGTCACTTAGTAAAACTTAACATTTTAAGTTGACTAAACTTTTTTCAAGTTGAATGAATGTAACATTTTAAGGCAGCCAGGTAACAAATTATTTTAAGTTGACTCAACAAATTGTTTTTTACAGTGTAGTGTAAAAAAAAATTATTAAAGAATATGAGTCAAAATGTATGCAGTTAACATTAACACAGGCAAATGTATATATATATGTGACCCTGGCCACAAAACCAGTCTTAAGCGTCAATTTGTTTAAATTGAGATTTATATATCATCTGAAAGCTGAATAAATAAGCTTTTCATTGATGTATGTTTGTTAGGATAGGACAATAATGCAGATATACAACTATTTAAAAATCTGGAATCTGAGGGTGCAAAAAAATCTAAATGTTGAGAAAATCTCCATTAAAGTTGTCCAAATGATGTTCTTAGCAATTAAGTTTTGATATATTTATAGTAGGAAATGTACAAAATATCATCATGGTACATGATCTTTACTTAATATCCGAATGATTTATGATGGCATAAAATCAATAATTTTGACCTGTACAATGTAACTTAAGACTGGTTTTGTCGTCCAGGGTATATATATATATATATTAGTGGTGTCAATCGATTAAAAAAAATTAACTAATTAATCGCACATTTTACCTGAAATTAATCGCGATTAAGCGCGATTAATTCTACCTGACATTAAAGTTTTTAATTATACTTTTATATTGCAATAATTTCACTTTAATGCTTCAAATTAATGTAGAAACAACATAAAGAACATATATTTTTAATATTTGTTTAACACCATCTTGTTTTAGGACTGAAGGCAAATATCACTGATTGATTTTCCCCCCCTAATACTTAACCATTGAATATATATATATATATATATATATATATATATATATATATATAATCATTCAACATTACAGTATCATTAAGAGCTATCACTTTAACATTTATTAGACTTTAAAAAAAATAACTAATAATAATAATTTAAGTGAACTTGAAACAATCTTCACACAAACCCATTATAATAAATGTCATATAGGGCTAGTAGCTACCTGTGCCCTTCAGCAAGAAAATATAGCCTAAATTATATCAAATTCTAAATTATATAAAGATAAAACTTAGTTATTAATTTCCTCTTTTTAATTTTGTTCCTTAATTAACAGACATCACAGCAACTGGTTATAAGGATATTTTGGCTGCTGTTACTATAAAGGTTGTCACTGCTGAACTTGATCTGACACTGCTTTGACCTATAAATAATACATTCTTACACGCACAGTTAAGGCAGCTTCAATCGTTTTGTGTGTGTGTGTGTGTGTGTGAATTCATGTTTTACCTGACGATATAACTACGACTTTGCATGCTCGCAGTTTCATTTGGGTATATATAGCCTAATATAGCCTAATACAGCGCGCGTCTGCACATTTGCGCGTGAACTTCAAGAGCGCGCGCTACAAGCAGAGTATATAGGCTGACAGGACAATTAAATTCGTTTTTACCGACATATGGCCTGACAGCATCTCATCTGACCGCAGTTCACTAACGTTTTACCTAAGCTCCCCGTCACCGGTACAGCTTCCGCGGTCGTTTGACTCGCGTCTGGTGCTGAAGTAAAGTTGGAGCGCGCGTCTGAAAAGTCTCCTGTTTGATGTGTTCGTAAAGACGCTCTGCGCATTTAAATAAAAGCATTTCATAAGCAGTTGTGAGTGGGGTGGCCCCGCCCATGCGTTAATTGCGTTAAATATTTTGAACGCGTTAAAATGAAAAAATTAATCTCCTGCGTTAACGTGCTAATTTTGACACCACTAATATATATATATATATATATATATATATATATATATATATAGGGTTAACATATTTTTGATGCAATCTGCAAGGTCTCTCACCTTCCATAGACAGCAAGGGTCCTACCACGTTGAAGATCCAGAAAGGTACCAAGAACAATAACAAAATAGTCCCTATGACATCAGTGGTTCAACCATATATTTTGAAGCTACAAGAATACTTTTTGTTGCACCAAAATTTTAAATAACAACAACAATAATGAAGCGCATGCATTGTGGTACCCTCCAAAATGGTGCTAGGGTCACACGGATGAGAAGAATTGTTGAATAAAGTTCTTATTTTAGTTTTTTTGGCGCACAAAAAGTATTCTTGTTGCTTCATAAAACTACAGTTGGACCACTGATGTCATATAGACTATTTTGTCGATGTTCTCGGTACCTTTCTGGACCTTCAACGTGGTAGGACCCTTGCTGTCTATGGAGGGTCAGAAAGCTCTCGGATTTCATCAAAAATATCTTAATTTGTGTTCTGAAGACGAACGAAGGTCTTACAGTTTTGGTCATTAATGACTGAATTTTCATTTTTGGGTGAACTATCCTTTTAAGCAGCACAACTGTTTTCAACATTGATAATTATAAGAAATGTTTCTTGAGCAGCAAATCAGCATATTACAAGGATTTCTGTAGCATCATGTGACACTGAGTAAGAGTAAGAGTAATGATAGAGTAAGCTGAAAATTCAGCTTTGCTATCACTGGAATTAGAAAACATTACAAAATCTCACTGGCTGCAGACTTTTAAATGGTAATGCACGTTGATGGACAACTGTGGCATCATTGCAATATTGGTAATACTTCATTTCTATTTGCATACTGAATTATAAATGGTCTTGTCATTACACTGCAATAATTGTTAAATCTGTTGTGCTGTCGACAGAAGATAATGTCGTTGTAATATTTACAGACTGAATCAATCATCAGGAAGTTAATATTGACTGACTTCCATATTTTAAAAACAATATGACTGGATAAAATAGTTCCAAAAGAATTGTGGTTTTCATGCTTGTTTTTCAAGCTTGAATGCATACCATTCTTTGTAATTTGATGAAAAAAGCAACTAGTGCTCTGCATAAGAATGAAAGTCATAGAGAAAATAACAACCAAATGTACTTTTTTGGAGAAACTATTTGTTATATAAAACAAGATGGCCCCGAACCATTCCAGCTAACAGTGTTTAAACACTGCTTTTCACTAAAAAGCATACTTGTATTTCGATAAACAGTAAAACCCTCGGGCCTAATGCCTTTGTCTTTGTGTAGATTGTTTACTAGTGAGTTTCCCTGGAGGTCTTTGTCTGTCTGTAATTTCCCTCTGCAGTCCCTCGAGAAAAGATCTGTGTGAAGAGCAGACAGACAGTCTAGCAGAGATCAATTTTCATCTTATCTCTCAGTCTCGCGGTTTCTTTTCAGCTACACACACACATTGTGTCATAAAACTTTTATTTGAACTGGAATTTGTTTGTATTTGGGTCAATGGCAAATGAGGAATGCATGTTTTAAATGCATGTTTATTCTCATAAAATCACAGTTGGTATAACCATTAAGTAATATAGTATTTTAGTGCATTTGCATTTGTAAATTATATACATAAATTAATAAAGTAATTAAAAAAATACATAAATAAAAAAATATAAAACTTTTATATATTGAACCAATTTGAGAGTATGTTTGGAGGTGTCCCAATGTTCAATCGGTGTGGCTAACAGAATAAGGGAGGACTGATCGAATGCTTGAATTGAGATTTAAAATCAGCACTTTTGTGCGTCAAACACACGTTTGCGGCCTGAGTTGGTTTCGTCCTGTGGTGTTTTGATGAAAGCTTGGCTGTTTCAGACTCCTCTAGGATTTTTGCTGTCTTGCCATGAAAAGCACAACCAGAGTACAGCCAAAAGGCACAGCCACCATATTGTTAGCGCTCTACCCTTGGGAAAAAGCCCCAGCATCAGCTTGTGGACTTCAGACTTATGCAGAGCCTTGTTTTTTATGAGGGGAGGTTAGTGACATGGGCAATTCTAGGAGAAAAAAGGTAAAAAATTAAGTTTGTTTACCGAACATCCCTGGGCTACTGGGACAACACAAACCAGCTGAGGCCTTGGGCGTCCTGGCAGGCCTCAACCCTTGGAGAGCCCCTGCCTTTTACTTGGCAATCGGAACAGCTGGAGAGAGAGGGTTTCTCACAATACACCCCTTCAATTATCTCAAATTCAATAAAAACCTCGGTTTGTGGGCTAAAATGATACAATATTAAATCACAGCAATTTTTTTGGAAAGGCCCAGCATCCAAAAAACGCCTCTTAGTTGCGCTCAGCTGAGAAGGCCTCTGATTCCCTTGTTTTTCTAGGCCTGCTTTTATTCTCAATCACACAAATGTATGCAATTTCATTGCTACAGTTGAGTAAAAGCTATGTGAACCCTTGGATTTACCATGTACTTCTGTATAAATTGGTCATGTAGACCATTTGTTTCTCCATCGACTGATGAATATCAAGGCTTGTGGGTGTTTTTTTTTACCCCTCTTGCAAGTTCTTAATGTTCTGTAATGTTTAACAATTCTTAATGTTATGTCTTCTAAAATCTTTTTTTCCAGGCATGGATCAGGCAATGCTTTTTGCAAATAGAATCATATCCAAATTTGTAAGTTTGATATATTGCAGTACAGCTCTGACCAGTGTTGGTAACCCAGCAGTTGATGCTAGCTATTGACTTTCATAACATGGAAAAAATAAAAAATACCATGGAAGTCAACTATCACTAAACTTCTAAATGTCTGTTCAATAGTACTTATTAAACAGAAAACACAGCTGTGGCCCTGGACCACAAAACCAGTCATAAGTAGCACAGGTATATTTGTAGCAATAACCAATAATACAATGTATGGGTCAAAATTATAATTATTTTTTTTTAATGCCAAAAATCATTAGGATATTTAGTAAAGATCATGTTCCATGTAGATATTTTGCTAATAACATCCCACAAATATATCAAAATGTAATTTTTGATTAGTAATTAGTAATTTGCATTGCTAAGAAATTCATCTGGACAACTTTAAAGGTTTTTTGCACCCTCAGATTCCAGATTTTCAAATAGTTGTATCTCAGCCAAATATTGTCCTATCAACAAACCATACATCAATGAAACTTATATATTAAGTTTTCAGATAATGTATTAAACTCAAAAAAATCTGATGCTTCTAATTAAATTACTAAAAAGCAGTTGCAAAGGTTTTACTGAATAAACATACTCATCTCTGCACCAATAAAATGTGCAACACATTGCATTTATTACCAGAAAATCATATATAATATCTAATTAATTAAATTGAATGGCAGGATATTCTTAGCGCCAAATAGTGTGTTAAAAGTGTGGATAGTTTTTATTAATCTTTTGATTTAGCTATTATTATATTTTGGTCTGATTTTTCATTTTGTTATGTGCTTTTGTTTTAGGCTTTATTTACTTCTAATTAGCATTTTATTTGCATTTTATAACTTATTTGATTTAATTGCTAGGGCAACAGTTCTAATTTTCATTTAGTTTAAGCTTTATTTTAGCTTAAAAATGTTGTAATAATAGTTTTAAAGTTTACAGTAGCTATAGTTCTAGTTATCAATGATAACCCTACAATGAATGTTTACACAGTGTGGTCAATAAAGACCACACTGTGTGTGTTATTTGTTTATAAACCAGTTTTTACATGGTACAAAACCATGGCAAATTCAAGGGTTCACTTATTTTTGCATCTGTAGCTGCCGTTACAACATAACCGCTCTATTTACTGTATTTAACTAACCTTTTCTTTTTACTTTCATGTTAAGGTCATCGCTTTGAGGACAATCCCGGGGTTAGACGTCACCTCGTCAAAAAATCATCACGCTGTCAAGTACCACGAACCAGCAATAGCTCACCTCCTCTGTCCAGCCTGAAGAGGAGGAAGAGGACAGACAAGAAAACTCATGAGGTGAGAGCTGAGCTTCCTGACCGCATAAAGAAAAGAAAAATGAGACCTAGTTTCACAGAGCCAGACGTACAGTTTGCTTATTCTTGTTCATGTCGACATAAGACTGTCTGACAAAAATGTAAACTGACCAAACACGGTTTGTTTTATTTTTGCATGCCATTTATGAGCAGATTTATCAATGATAGAACAGTGTGGACAAACAGCATGGCAGACTCTCACAATTATATAATAAACACTGAAAAAACTAGTCGAAAATGTGTATTGATTTTAAGATTCTGGCTTGTTCCTCAAGAGGAAGTTCACAGCCTCCATTTTCCCCAGACTGACATTGATACAGCTAATGAGGTTGTGTTAATAGAGATAATCAATGTGGAGAAGCAGGAGAGACCCTCGATTCAGAGATCTTGCCTCTGCTGATATCTATTGATCCCTTTCATCCAGTGGGCTTCACTAAACGAGCAAAACAGTGTCTCTAAATCAGCTGGATTAATTACATAGGGCTCTTAGTCAGTCAACACTGGAGCCTGTGCTATTGATGTGGCTTAATCTGCTGATCTAAACTCTGAATCAACCAGCGGAGGAGAATCAGTTGTCTCGCTGGTGTTTAAGTTCATCTAGATGCAGTCCTCCATATAGAGTACAACAGTGAAAGTACACTTTTAAGCACTCTGGTGCACTTTACTTTTTTATTTGAACAGTTTCTTCAGTAACTTATTCTTCAACCAAAAAGATTAGCAGAGATAAATTAACATGCAACTTGGGATTCAAAGCAAAAGCTTTTTGGATGAAGTACTTAATTGTTTTATTAGGGCAAGAAACTACTCCCCCATTGCAAACGACATAATCAAATTATAATTTTCGGTACAATATAAAATTATTTTCTTGTACTCATTTACTTCAGTGTTATTAAAGTATTATATTTATAAAGTATAATAGTTTAAATTAAATTAAATTAGCTATTAACTTAGTCCTCTATGATTTCAGTGCGTGATGCTCACAGTGTTTTTAGCTTCTGCCTCCTTGATATATGAATAGATGAACACATAAGCAATCTCTAGTACTGCTCTGAGAGTCACTTCATGAGCATTTTACTTATTTTTGGAAAACTAGCGTCATATTATATGCAAACAGAAACTTAAAGGTCTTCACATCAACCCGTCAAAATAAAGAGTTTGGTTTAACTTGAAGAAACTGTGACAGAAATATATTACATAATGTAATGATAGTACTAATACTAATAATAAAAATATTAATGAAATATTATTTTAAGTATTTGCCTGAAGAATGATTGTTAAAATTTATTGAAACCATTAAAACGAAATGCAGAAAATGAATGGAAAACAGATTTTGTGTGAAAATTACAAAACAAACTAAAATTTATTTCATAGGGCCTTAAGTTTATCTTTTGTTGTAAAATGTAAACTTTTATTAATATTTGATTAATATTTTTAATTAAATTAGAAGCAAAACAGAATTTCATAGGGCCATATTAATATTATATTTTCAGTTTTAATTTTAGTTATATTAGTTGTAATGTTTAATTTATTATTTTTTTATTTTTTTAATGTTAATTTTATTTTTTGTTAGTTGCTCTTAAGTATAAGTTGATGTTTTTACTCCAACATTTATATCTTGGTTTCGGCTTTATTGCAATTAATGAAAAAGTTTCCTAAAATAGTAAAGCTAGATTTAGCTCGCAATAACAACATTGAGACAGTGATTCACTTAGTCATAAGTGTAAAATACCAAATATTTCTAAATATATAATGTTATATATTATACAAATATTTCTAAATATATATTGCTAAAAGTGTGAGCATTTACAGATATGTAAGTAGCTGAAGAGTAAATGGAGTCTGATTCAGTTATGGAAGTGAATGATTAATTCTGATTTCTGTAGTAATAACAAACTCTGATTGGTTGTCATCTTTTAAGTATTGTAAGTAGCATAGCTCTGAGCGCTGAGAATGAAATTGGCTGAAATCTCATTGGCTTCAGTAAAAGCGTAAATCATCATGGAACAACCTCATAGCTCACGGTAGGTCTGTCTTGAAAGGTTTTCAGTCATTTCGATAGATCCATCACCTGTGTTTTTACTTAAGAATGAATAATACTAAAGCCAAAGAAGATTTATCATATTGCTCTCATACTTTGTTTGTAAAATATTTCAGTCTTGCTCCCCTTCCAACCAGAGCTGGACTTGTTTGCCTGTTTCCTAGAAATTAGCCGCCTGGGGAGCATTTCCAAGATGGCCGCCAAGTGAACTAAATTGCCTTGAAGCAACTTTGGTTATGATTCATTAAAATTGCTTTATGATGTGCGTTTGACACTGTGCTCTCCGTAGGTGTTTGTGGAGCTCAATGAGCTGATAGTGGATAAGAACCAGGAGATGCGCTGGAAAGAGACGGCACGTTGGATCAAGTTTGAGGAAGACGTAGAGGAGGAGACGGATCGCTGGGGTAAACCGCATGTGGCCTCGCTGTCCTTCCGTAGCCTGCTGGAGCTCCGCAGGACCATCACACATGGTAAGAATCGGCCGCTCTGCCAGCCCACTCAGATCCTGCAATCCCGTTCCAATCCTAACATCCCCACGCTTGACAAACCGGTGCCGTATGACTGACAGAATTCAACTGGACACTTAAATTAAATAAATAGATTACACCCTCTTGGGCATATCCACTTTTTGACCATGAAAACCGTATGATTTTCAGTGCGAGGATAACAAGGTAAACAGTGCATTAGTTCTGAAAAAGCATGACAAAAATATTCAGTCAAAACGCATCAGTGAGAAGGTTTTGGTAAGTTACAGTTCCTGTGGTTGTGGAACCAACATGACAGTCCTGACAAAAAGCATCTTTCATGGATGCGAAAACTATAAAAAAAGTACTGTGGTCTTGTAGACATAGGCGCTATGAGTAATCTGATATCGTGGCAACAGTACACGTCATGGTATATTTGTTGTTGTTGAGCATTTGTTTGAAAATGGTATTATACAACCATGTGGTGTAATGCTTATCTAATAATCCAGTGAATTAAATGCTTTACAATGCAAGCTACATTGATTATTTTCTCCAAGCGTTTATTTATATAACCAGAAGATTATTCATAACAAATGAAAGAATAAATCTGACATCAGTGCAAAAACAGCTTCACATTATGTAACACTTAAACAAAAGAATTACAACCGTAAAGCTAATATTATAAAACATAGTTCTGACTCTAAATCCTGTTTGGAGTGGTATAAATAATGTAATAGAAACCATATATACTGTCATAGCATCACAATGACATAATACTATGGATAGACTACATAACAGTGATTCATCTATCTATCTATCTATCTATCTATCTAAACATAAAAAATATATGTAAAAATATATATTTGTATTAGTTCTGTCAAATGATTAAGCGTGATTAATCGCATCCAAAAATAAAAGTTTTTGTTTACATAATGTGTGTCTTTATATATTTAATATATAAAGACAACCTATTTTTCTTAAATATATACATGCATGTGTGTGTATTTATATATACATAATAAATATACATAGTACACACACATATATTATGTAAACAAACTTTTATTTTAGATGCGATTTATGCACGATTAATCGTTAGACAGCACTAATTTCTATAAAATAAATTAATTAGAGTTATTCAAATTTATTGAAACCATTAAAATTGAATGCAGAAAATTAATGGAAAGCAAAGACTTTGTGAGAAAACAAATGAAAACGTATTTCATAAGGCCTTAAAAATATTTTTTTGTCGTAAAATGTAAACTTTAATTAATTTTAATAAAAGTTTTCATGATGTTTTTTGATCAATATTTTGAATTTAAAAACGGAATTTAGAAACAAATAAAACTGAATGGATAAAATAAAATAAAATAAAATAAAATAAAATAAAAATACAATTTCATAGAAGTTGTTACTTTTTTGGGGGTAATTTTATGTGATTTTGTGTTTTTAAATTTTTTTTTTTTCATTTAGCCTTAATTAGCTTCAATTAGTAGTTTTTTTTATAAAGAAACTTGACCCTCTAACACTCTGTTCAATTTCTATTCTAACTACTTGTTCTCTTTAAAAAAGATCTTCTAACGCTAGCATTCTCTATTCCTTTTCTATTCAATCTTCTTCTTTTTATTTATTATAAAAAATTACCCTTTAACACTAGAATTCTCTTTTTTTTTCTATTCTGTTGACTTTTATTTTTTTAGATGTATATAAAAAAAAACTACAACACTTGCATTCTCTATTCGTTTTCTATTCTATCTACTTGTTTTCTTTTTTTAATCATAAAAAAGCCTTCTATGTGTACTGCATTAGGCTAACCAAGACTTGTCACATCACTTATATATTATTATTGCTCTTTATTGCTTTTAATTGCGGGTTGTTGTGACAAAACCCTTTTTGGCAAACACAGAGGTCAGACGTTTCTTGTAGTTGGCCACCAGGTTCGCACACATCTCAAGGAGGGATTTTGTCCCACACCTCTTTGCAGATTCTCTCCAGGTCATTTGGATTTCGAGGCTGACATTTGGTAACTCGAACCTTCAGCTCCCTCCACAGATTTTATATGGGATTAAGGTCTGGAGAAGTCAGGCCACTCCAGGACTTAATGTGCTTCTTCTTGAGCCACTCCTTTGTTGCCTTGACCTTGTGTTTTTGGTCATTGTCATGCTGGAATTCACGTTGTAGTGTGTTACCAAATGTTTTCTTGGTGACTATGGTCCCAGCTGCCTTGAGATCATTGACAAGAGTCAGCTCTTTCTGGAATGCCTAAAAAAACCAAATGTATACCAAGATGTAGACCAAGATTTTGCCACATTAGAGATTATTTGAATTACGTCAAGTGAGAATATGATCCCACAGTTTGGCTTATTTTACATTATTTTGTTTTAGAAGCTGACAGGGTGTATTGTTACAATATACCACATACAGTCAAACCAAAACCAGTCAAACCTTTGACATTACTTACATTATCACAGTTTATTTGCTATAGTTTAGAAAATTGTAATAAAATATGACAAGAACTCAAGACTTAAATTTTGTCAGAACAAAATTATCTTGATAATGTCAGATAACTTTGATAGAAATGTATGTAACAAAACATGGCCAGGTCAAAGTGTCAAATCAAATTTTTGGTCCCAGATTTGATCAGTTTTACTGGTAGTCCACTGTATAAAGAATGTTTGGGTATAATATGTCATTTACTTTATTCTGCTATCCTCACTTACATAGATGAACTGCAGTGTCCTGCACCCACTAGTAAAAAAAATACCAAAAATTATATCTGGTGTCTGAATAATTTTTGGTTTGGCTATGTATGCCAACATTACAAACAAGGTGTTCTCTTCTCCAGGTGCCATAATGCTAGATCTGGATCAAACCACACTGCCTGGCATCGCACACTTGCTGGTGGAAACCATGATAATCTCGGACCAGATCAGAGCCGAAGACCGAGCCAACGTGCTGCGAGCCCTGCTGCTCAAACACAGGTTAGTGGAGGTCAGAAATCAATACTCCAAACAAAGCTCATATTGATCTTCTCTGCTGTGGGTCTTGACGCCAATGTCATTTGTCACAGCTGCCTGTATTGGTTTCCTGCTAAATGAAGTGGTGTGATTACATAACAAATAGACTACATATGACAGAGCACCAGGCCGATGTCCGCTGAAGTTTTTAATGACATGTTGCTATTGCAGCTCCAGAGACATCAGATACTGCTTATATCAAAGGGTGTTTAAAGAAATAGTTCACCAGAGCATTGTTTACTCATTCCAGTGTTGTTTCAACCTTGAAATATTTTCTTTCTTCAATTAAACATAAAAGAATATGTTAGGGCTGCTTTTTTCCATACAAGTGATTTGTTTTTCCTCAAGAAAGCACCATAAAACTAATCCAGATGACCTGTTTAAAATTTCCATAGCTCTCAGATGTAATTTGCAGTTTTTTAGACTTGTTGCACCATGACTGCTCACATGACACAATATAACCAGTAGCATTTGGCATCAAAGACGTGATACATCTCATTTTTCATCTGAGAAAGAATGTGAAAGAGATTTGACAGGAGTATTATGAGTGAAAAAACAGTGTTATTATGGTTTGTTCCTCATACAGAGCTATAATATGATTTCAGACTTGGAGGACAGAATTCAAGTTGCATGGACTGTTTTTGTGAGGTTGTTAAGTTGCTTTTTTCTTTGGGCTGGCCATATAAATCACCATGCATTCAACATTTTATTTTATTTTATTATTTTTTTCATGTAAAAAAATAATACATAGCTGAGTCAGAATGACATGAGGGTGAGTTTTTAAATTTAGGTAAACTGTTCCTTTTTTAAAGTTCATGCTGTATAAACGCAGGATTGTGAAATACCATGTGTTTTCTTTGTTAAGCTCAGCTCAGCCACTGGATCACACTCTGAGGTCAGAATGGTACTCTAACTCAGTGCTAACAGAAATAATATCGCATGACCTCCACTACAGAAATATGAACTGCATTAATGGTTTGAAGCAGTACCTTTTATAACCACTTTTCTATTAATATCTCAAAAGATATTTATACAGTAGCTCCAAAAAGTGCAAATACTATTGCATTAGATATAGTTGAGGTCAAAAGTTTACATACACCTTGCAGAATCTGCAAAATGTTCATTACCATGTTGAAAAAACAGCATATACTGGTTCGGTAGGTTTTAAAGCATGGATGCTGGTTTGAGCTGGTTTAAGCTGGTCTTTAGCTGGTGATGGGCTGGTGCTAAACATGAGCTAGTTGCTAATGGCCAGCTTAAACCAGCCCAAACCAGCATCCATGCTTCAAAACCTAACCAGCATATGCTCTTTTTTTCAACAGGGTATTTTACCAAAATAAGAGGGATAGTACAAAATGCATTATTGGAAAATGTTATTGTTTATTTAGTACCGACCTGAGTAAGATATTTCACATAAAATATGTTTACATATAGTACACAATAAAAGTATGATTTTTAAATATGACCCTTTCAAAAGTTTACATACATGATTCTTAATACTGTGCTGTTAACCGAATGATCCACAGCTGTTTGTTGTTGTTGTTGTTTGTTTGTTTGTTTGTTTGTTTGCTTGTTTTGTTTATTGATAGTTGTTCATGAGTCCCTTGGTTTGTCCTGAACACTATGGATCATTCAGGTAACAACACAGTATGAAGAATCAAGTGTATGTAAACTTTTGAACAGCGTAATTTTTATAAATTCAATTATTATTTTCTCTTGTGGACTATGTGAAATATCTTATTCAGGTCAGTGCTAAATAAACAATAGCATGCATTTTGTATGATTCCTCTTTTATTTATCTTTTATTTTGGTAAATGAACATTTTGCAGATTCTGCAAGGTGTATGTAAATATTTGACCTCAACTGATACAATCAGAGTAAGTGGCTTTTCTCTGAACTATGTTTTAGTTTTCAGAGCTACTTTGACTGATTTGCAAGTGAGTTGTAGTGGTTGAAACTTATTTTGTCAAATATTTTGCTTAATGCTTATGTTATATATCTTTTTTTTTTAATGAATGCTATTTAGTTAGTTTTTTTGTCATATGCCATTGTTCAAATGTTTGGGGTCAGTAAGGTCTTTTTTTAAAATAAGAACAATGTATTTCGCAAGGATGCATTAAACTGATCAAAAGTGACAGTAAATATGTTTATAATGTTAAAACAATTTATATTTAAAAAAAAATACTGTTCTTTTGAACTTTCTATTCATCAAAGAATCGTGAAAAAATGCATCACATTTTCCACAAACATATTAAGCACCACATCTGTGTTCAACAATTGTTTCTTGAGCAGCAAATCAGCATATTAGAATGATTTCTAAGGGGTCGTGTAACACAAAAATGGCTCCAAACTTAAGAACAGTAGTGTATAATGCATTTGCAAAGAAAGGCATTGATGTGCTTTTTGGGGGTCTGGCTTAAATCTTCAAGTAATACTTGGGACTGCTGTATATGTTGTATTAACATGTTTGATAATATGTTTTAGTGATTAATCATTTGTTCTTGTTCCTGCTAAAACTAACCTACCTACAAATATTAAGGACAAATTAATTTATGCTCTTTTTTCTTCACTGAGTATGAAAGAAAAAAAAAACAGTTGTGCTTTTATATAATTTAAGGGACGTTGGAACTGCCTAGAGATGCGTACTTGTGGTCAGCTAGAGGGATTCGCTGTGCCAGGCTATAAAACATACACAGTTAAACATGATGAAGTCAAAAACTAGATTAAACCGCTCTACAGCATTTCCCATAATCTCAGATGCAGTTTTTAATGGGAAACCTGTCAAATTAGTCGCAAAGACTTCTTTGTAATGTGGAAAAAAAAACTAGAAGGTCTAAGTTAGGTCATTAGTTACTCAAGTTTTTGGAAACGTTTTTAAAACACAATTCAATGTCACACCTTGTCTCTTTGTTTTCTTCATGCGTTTGCAAACCTTTTAGTAACCAGTTTGGCTGGAGCGTAACGAGATCTCAAACGAGGCCTAATGAGTGTGCCGATGTCAACCGCTGGAAACGGTTGCGGTGACGTCTGTAACAAAGCTGGGCAGCCACTCTTTATTCTTCACTTTTTTTCAGGACGCATAGAAGCACCCAAAGCAAACCAAGATTAGTCTTTTGTGAAAAACAATAAAGGCATTTATTAATTTATTGGACTGCCTCTGTGGTCGATTTTTAGAGTTCGTATTCTGTTTAAATATTCCCTGATGTTATCTAGCCACATGTTGCTTTTCTGTTGTCCTTAGCATTTTTTACTGATTGCTTTGGCACGTGTTCCTTTGAGCGAACAGGGAGTGCGGTTTGGTTTTGCAGTTTGGATTTTGATATCCTGACATGTTGGGTTTTGTGTTTGCTTTGCAAATATTGCAAGCGAAGATGGAAAATTGCCTTTTTGGACATTGATAAGCAAGGAAATTGCTGTACCCGTGGAGCTAAATAAACACAAGAGCAGGGATATTTGTCTCACAGAGGAGAACAAATGGACTCGAATAGCTTGAAAGATTAAAGTAGTCATAACATTTTCACTATTAAAGGCATGGTTCACCCCAAAATGCTGTCATTTCTTCACCCTCTTGTCATATGACCCATATTATCTTACATTCTTCTGATGAAAACAAAAAGTAATTGCTTTTAAAGAATGTCCTGGCTGCTGTTTTTAGTTTAATAAAGGTGAATGACAACATTGTGACAAACAAAGCACCATAAAAGTGTGAGGATGAATAAATAAAGACAATTTTAACTTTTGCCTGAACTATCCCTTTAATGCCTCATGTTTATAGAAAAATCTGTTTACTTTATCAGTATTTTCATCCATACAAAACAAGCAAAATTTACTTAAGAAAAATAAGTGAGGTAATAAGACTTTTCAAAGAAAATATTTTGAATTTTCTTAGCCCATTACCCATTAGCAAACAATATTTTCCATGCATAAACCCCACTAAATTTTGTTGGATGCTTTGCTTAAAGACTAAATAAATATAAAACCACTTCTATTTTTTTTTTATTGTGTGTGTGTGTGTGTGTGTGTGTGTGTGTGCACGTGTATGTATACCCATTATAATTAAAAAAATACAATATGTGGTTTTACATTTATCTTATTTGCAGACCAAAGTACTGATCAAAATAATTTTTTTGTGCTTTCTTACATGAACAATTGCTCAATAGATTTATCAATACTTTCTTTTGTCCAGTCACCCCAATGATGAGAAAGAAGGCCTTTTCCATCGGAACCACTCTGTCACCAGTCTGGGCGGCTTCCGTCACAACCACAATCACGTTCATGACACCAGCCTGCCCCTGGTGTCCCAGGACCACGAGGAGATGCACGACAGCAAAGCGGCAGAACATGACAAAGAGGTGTTTGTGACATTATTTGTGAGTTGCTTGCTTCTTGTGGGCGTGCTGTAGAAAGGACGCAGTCTTCTAGATAATTACCGTCAATTTTATTGGGCTGGAAGTGGACGCCATCTTTGACCTTTGTGGTAGCACTTCAGGGTGCATTGCTCTGGATGCCTGCGCCCAAGAATTGTTTGGTGGGTTACAACCATCCCTACTAAGAAGAAAATAGCTTAGACTAGCCTTGGGTGGTTTGCTGGACTTAGTTGACCACAAATCTGGTCAGGCTGGTTTGTTTTGATCGTTTTAGATGGGTTTGGATACTTGTCAGCTGGGTTGACCAACAAAACCAACTGAACATCAGCTTGGAAAAACAGCTTAACCAATTTTAACCAATCTATTAGAACCAAAGAATTAGAACGTTCATCATTCCCAAAATTCTGTTAGATTGTGTGTTTGTTTTTTTTTCTTGTCAAATTTGATTAATAATAAGAGTGTAACACTGCATTTAACACATTTTACCCTGTTTAAATACCTCTAGTAAACAAGTAATATATTTAAAATGCATTACTGACACGTCACTGACTGAGACTTAAAGATATAAACATTGTAATTAAACTTTATTTGGAGTACTACTTGGGCACAATGCACATTTCCTAATATTAAACCTAAAATATCACTACTGATGAGAGTTGTATGATCTTGAAAGAATATCAGTCTATGCAAAATATTTAAAGCGTACCTTAAGTATACGTGCAATAGTTCCACTCTAGGAACTAAGTATATCTTTAGTTGAACTTCATCACAACTTCTTTTAAGTATGTCGGTTTAGTATACTAAAAGTACAATTGCGGGATAATTTTATTAAGTGCATAATATGTAAATATATTTGTAGTACACTTAGCATGAAATGTATTTTAAACACATTTTAGTATATTTATTTTTCATGAGAGACATTCTACAGAAACCAATAGGTTTTCAGGTAAAATCAGCAAAACTGCAAAAAAAAAAAGAAAAAATAATAATAATAAAAAAATAAAATAAATTAATTAATTAATTAATAAAATAAATAAATAATATATATATATAATTTTCTTGTTCAGTATTTTGTCTTTTACATTTCAGTTATTTAAAATACATTTATTTGAGAATCAAAATGACTTGATATTAAGTCTTTTTTTCTTAAAAAGTATATATATATATACACTAAAGAAAATGATAAACGCAACACTTTTTTTATGAGCTGAACTCAAAGAT
The DNA here is from genome assembly GCA_033026305.1 of Cirrhinus molitorella. Taxonomy (NCBI): domain Eukaryota; kingdom Metazoa; phylum Chordata; class Actinopteri; order Cypriniformes; family Cyprinidae; genus Cirrhinus; species Cirrhinus molitorella. Next base: position 8,418,645 of record CM065122.1, on the reverse strand, counting down.
GTAAGACTTTTTCTATGTACACAAAAGACCTATTTCTCTCAAATATTGTTCACAAATCTGTCTAAATATGTGTTAGTGAGCACTTCTCCTTTGCCGAGATAATCCATCCACCTCACAGGTGTGGCATATCAAGATGCTGATTAGACAGCATGATTATTGCACAGGTGTGCCTTAGGCTGGCCACAATAAAAGGCCACTCTAAAATGTGCAGTTTTATCACACAGCACAATGCCACAGATGTCGCAAGTTTTGAGGGAGCATGCAATTGGCATGCTGACTGCAGGAATGTCCACCAAAGCTGTTGCCTGTGAAGGCGTTTCAGATAATTTGGCAGTACAGTCTAACCGGCCTCACAACCGCAGACCACATGTAACCACACCAGCCCAGGACCTCCACATCCAGCATCTTCACCTCCAAGATGGTCTGAGACCAGCCACCCGGACAGCAGCTGCAACAATTGGTTTGCATAACCAAAGAATTTCTGCACAAACTGTCAGAAACCGTCTCAGGGAAGCTCATCCGCATGCTCGTTGTCCTCATCGGGGTCTCGACCTGACTGCAGTTTGTCGTTATATCCGACATGAGTGGGCAAAGGCTCACATTCGATGGTGTCTGGCACTTTGGAGAGGTGCTCTCTTCACACCTGTGCAAGAATCATGCTGTCTAATCAGCATCTTGATATGCCACACCTGTGAGGTGGATGGATTATCTCGGCAAAGGAGAAGTGCTCACTAACGCAGATTTTAGACAGATTTGTGAACAATATTTGAGAGAAATGGGCCTTTTGTGTACATAGAAAAAGTCTTAGATCTTTGAGTTCAGCTCATGAAAAATGGGGGCAAAAACAAAAGTGTTGCGTTTGTAATTTTCTTCAGTGTATGTATACATAAAAAAGAGAGGTTTTGCTTAAAACTAGAAAAAAATTGGCCAGTTGGGTAAGAAAAATAAACACATTTTTCCTTTTGAATTAAGTTTATTTTTCTTACCGCACTGGCAGATATTTTTTCCTGTTTTAAACCCACTTTTGGTATTTCTTTTAGAAAACAAGACTTGTCAAGATATATCTTACAAAACATCAATCATTTTGCTCAAATGTGTCTTGATTTAGACATTTAGACATACTGGAAAACAAGACAAAATACTAAGTAAGAATTTTTTTTTTTGCTCTGAAAATGTATCCGCATATTTGGTCTGGGCCTGGTTAGCAGCACCGCTAACGCATGGATCATGTAAGCTGCTCTGCCACATGTGTAGGATTTAGCGCAATAGTGAGTTTACAGGTGCTTCCAGTTAAACTTTTGATACATTAGCTGTGAAACTATGAATGTTCCCCATGGCTAAAAATGTTGGCACATTCGAAACAGCCCATATAAAAAGTGAAGACGTATTGTGTTAAATTGATTTAAAGTGATTTACCATTTGCCTTTCCACTTTGTCACCTGGATCTGTAGGTTTAGAATTGCACTCGGTGATACAAAACAGGCACAATGGTTCATTAAAATTCACAAAATTGAACGCTGTCACCCGAACACATGAACGAAACGGTCATATGGAACAATAAACAATCGGAGCGAGGGCAGCTATGCATGCCAAAGCTTTTCTGCCACAGCTTGAGGCTGATGTGTGACGTTCAAATGGCACTAACTATTTTCTTCTGTCAACAAAAGAAAAACCTCCACCCTGTCCCAGCTGAGGGACACGCTGCCGCCAGATCTATGAAACTCCTGGCAAAGATTCCCAAGGATGCCGAGGCCACTGTGGTCTTAGTGGGTAAGCAAAGCAGCGTTTCGTTCCAGCGTTTGTTGTTTTCAGGTCCAGAGATGATGTTGAGTCATCCCACCAGAGTTTTCCAATAATGCCTAAGCGAAGATTAATGCTCTCGGTTGTGTTTGATTTTTGTCACTGGATCCCTATTTGTGTGGTTTGATTTTTTTACCGCAATAAATGTGTTTATAGGGTGTGTGGAGTTCCTAGAGAAGCCTGCGATGGCCTTTGTCCGGCTGAACGAGGCTGTGCTGCTGGAGTCCGTTCTGGAAGTCCCCGTCCCAGTTCGGTTCATCTTTGTGCTACTGGGCCCCACGCAGACCAACATGGACTATCATGAGATTGGACGCTCCTTCTCTACCCTTATGTCCGATAAGGTTCTTCTTCATATACATACAATATGTATAATGGTTTACAAGCTGTTAGGGCCAAACACCAAAGATGTGTATCTGATCAATTTCTGCTGTTCAGTCTTTTTCTGGAAATGTTGGGGTCAGTTTCTGAAATCTTATAACGCAGTGGTTCTCAGCCTTTTTGAGTCCAAGGCTGGCCATTGTCCACTACAATATTCGAGGCCCCATGGCTTTTGTGTTTATTCATTATTTATTTGATAAAATCACTCAAAAATGTTCTCATATGGCAAGTAACTTGCCATATGTAGAAAAAAATATATTCATAAAATATGCCAAGTTGTTGAGGTGGTGAATGTAAATAAGAATTATCTTGATTTTTATTTGTTTTATGCTTGCTTTGTCATTTGAAAAATATCTTGGCCCCCTGGTTGTGAACCACTGTTACAATGCCAAAAATGTCGTATTTTTGTTTTTGCTTTTTCCTGATTCACTGGGTCATGGTGTTCAGTTTAGATAAATTCCTGACTAGGTCTTTTGCAATTTATTCTTTTTTTTTTTACACTACCAACTATAAATTTTATCCAATCTTCTCCAGAATAGTGTCAGATGTTCTTGAGACAAAGCCACACAATCTTAGAATGGATTTTTTTTCCCATTGTTCTGTACGCATATAATGAATTTTATGGTGGGATTGGCAAACAGAAATGGAGGATATATTTCTGCAGTGCTTAGGCCAGAGTTGATCATTCATGTTGCTATAGATCTTCCTTCCTGCAAAGTTCATCAAACACATCTAAACCAGACAGTAAGGTTCTCCAGGAACAGAAATTAGTGCCCTGGGCTTAAGCAAATTGGGAGGAAAACTAGAGTATCAGTGCCATCATGTCCTAAGAGTGCTTAGTTCATGTTTCATGACACAAAAATGAAATCCAAATGCCCTGGCCTAAAATAGCAGTTCTGGTTTACTCAGAGTTCTTGAGTCAGTCAGCCCTCAAGGCAAGTTTTGCCTTATTACCTGTCTGCCATTTTAAAGTTTATTGAAAACAGTTTTTTCATTGGAACTTCTGCAAATTTTGCCCAATAATTTCCAAAGTTGGGTCAGATGATCTTCAGACCAAACCACACAAAGGTCACTGGATGGATTTTTTAATTTTCGTTCCCATCCTCCAATAAATCTGTATTGAATTTTATGGCAAAGCCACATAAAAAATGTACACCAATGCTTTGGGCAGACTGAAACACAACTTCCAGTGGCATTATATCCGAAAAATGATTTTAATTAGTTTTATGACATACATTTTTATTTTTATTGTAACTTTAAAATGATTTGGCCCAAAATTACGATCTAGTTTACTCATATTCCTTCTTTCTAAGTTAAATGATACCCTATTTGTCAAGTTTTAACTTGCGACCTGTCCAGCTTATAGAATTTTATTGAAAACCTGTTTTTTTTGGCTGTATATTTTTGAGAAGATTGGACAAAAATGATCAGATGGTCTTTGGACCAAACCCCACAAACCCCACCAAAATTACCAAAGATATGTAGGATTTTCAACGCCATTCAACAATTTTTTATTTATTTATTTATTTATTTTTTAAATTTGGAAGTGCAAATTGGTCTTGGCTTTACTCTTGAATAGGGTTGTAACAATATCAAAATCTCACTATACGTTAAGTCCACAGTATAATATTTATTGCGATATTTTTAAAAAAGACAAATAAAGTTCATTACATTCACTGTGAACTGAGCCATTCTGAGGTGCAGAAAACGCTGGATCACGAGGTGGTCACCTGAACAAAGTGCGCGCTTTACTTTAAAAAACGCAGCGAAAATGAAGGTATTAATGAAGGTAACAAGTTGATGAAGGTATTAAAAGAGCACTTCCAGAACAAAAATGTACAGATAATTTACTCACCGTCTTGTCATCCAAGATGTTCATGTATTTCTTCTTTCAGTCGTAAAGTAATGATGTATTTCTATTTATATAGTCGACTTCTATGGTGCCCCCGAGTTTGAACTTCTAAAATGCAGTTTAAATGCAGCTTCAAAGGGCTCAAAATGATTCCAGTCGAAGAAGAAGGGTCTTATCTAGTGAAACGATCGGTTATTTTAGAAAATAAAATTGACAAATTCTTACTTTCTTTTCTAGCTCTGCTTCCATCTCTTCTCCTCCAACTTCAAAATCATTGAGAGACCTCTGAAGCTGCATTTAAACTGCATTTTGGAAGTTCAAACTCGGGGCACCATAGAAGTCTACTATATAGAGAGAAATCCTGAAATGTTTTTTCTCAAAAAACACAATGGGCCATAACAGAAATGTAAAGACATTTTATGTTAAGATAAGAAGTTTAAATATATTTAAAAACTACACATTTTGTCTGAAAGCCAAAGCCGGAAGACTTATCGTTTCATATCGTCATGTGACCACAATGATATCGAGACAGTTTTGCTATCGCGATACCATGATATTGATAATATCATTACATCCCTACTTTTGAATATTAAAATGAAACATTGCATTTAGACCATGGCCTGATGAGAAGTTTCAGGACTGCAACCTACTCTACAAAATTTCAATGATTATTCAACTTGTGACTTTTAAAGCATTCAAGTTCACTGTTTTTCCTGACCTTCCACAGAACTTCCACGAGGTAGCGTACTTTGCTGATGATCGACAGGACCTCCTTAATGGCATCAATGAGTTCTTAGACTGCAGTATTGTAATTCCACCATCAGACGTTGAGGGTAAAGACCTGCTGAAGACCGTGGCCTCCTTTCAGAAACAGATGCTACGTAAACGCAAGGAGAGGGAGCTCAAAAAATGTGGCAGTACTGTGACAGGAGCTGAGCAGGAGACCAAAGGTGGAATACTTGGTGCATTTGTGATCACATTTTCAAGCTTGTCTGTTCTGTTCATGTTGACCTGTTGTGTTTGTGTTGTAGATGTGAGTACGGATGAACAGGAGGAGGAAGATCAGTTCGATGTTGATCCTCTCAAGCGCTCTGGTATTCCCTTTGGAGGTCTGATCCACGATATTCGTCGCCGTTATCCACGCTACATAAGCGACCTGAAGGACGCCATGGACACACAATGTATTGCTGCTGTCATTTTCATATATTTTGCTGCTCTTTCGCCCACTATCACCTTTGGAGGTTTATTAGGCAAGTGAGACAGTTGTCTTTGATCTTGGAGTTCTTGGAGTGGATCTGTTCAATACAGAAACCCATTCCACCGCATTAGAAAAAAATCATGCTTTGGTAATTATAAAAAGTCTGAATTAGGCCATAAAAAGTTACAGTTATGACATGTACTATTTATGAAATGAAAAATTTAAATTGACAAAATTCTTTATGAGAGTCAAAATTATAACATAAAATCTCATAATTTTGAATTTATACACTACCTGTCAAAAGTTTTTGAACAGTAAGATTTTTAATGAAGTCTCTTCAGCTCATCAAGCCTGCATTTATTTGATCCAAAGTACAGCAAAAGCAGTACAAGTTTACAAATATTTTTACTGTTTAAAATAATATATTAAAATATATATTTGAATATATTTTAAAATGTAGTTTATTCCTGTGATTTCAAAACTGTATTTTTAGCATCATTAATCCAGTCCGAAATCATTCTAATATTCTGATTTGCTGCTGATTTATTTTTTTTTTTTTTATTATTTATCATATAAAATTATTATGATGTTGAAAACAGCTGGGTAGATTTTTCTGTTTTCTTTGATGAATAGAAATTTCAGAAGAACAGCATTTATCTGAAATGAACATTATAAATGTCTTTATTATCATAAAGCTAAATATGAGTGTTATTTTTTATCATTTCTTTCTCCAGAAAATAAATAAATAAGAATAAATTGCAACGTAAAATATATTAAAATAAAAAAAAAAAACAGTTATTTTAAAAAGTAAAAATATTTCACAATATTACTGCTTTTGCTGTATTTTGGATCAAATAATTGCAGGCTTAGTGAGCAAAAGAGACTTTAACAAACAAAAAAACAAACAAAAAAAAAACATTAAAATCTTACTTTTCAGAAACATTTGATTGGTTGTGTATATCATAAATATTAATTAGTATGTCCGTTTTATTTTTTGTCTCATTATGATTTTGAAATGCTAAACGACTTGATGTCATAACTTTGACTTTATGTCATATGAAACAAGTCATGATGAGCTTGTCAGCAGTCATCAATTACTTTTTCTCATAATTTTGACGTCTCATATTTTTTTGTCCTTTTCAAGTTAGAATACCAACTTTGTTATAATTGACTTATCTCAGTTATTTTTTTGTCTTTTTTTTTCAAATTTAATTTCTTGTCATTTTGTTAATCATTTGTCTTATTTTATGAAATTAAAAGTCATAATTCTGAGTTTTTAATCTCAAAATTGATTTTAGTCTCCACTATTTATATCATAATTATGATTTACCAAAGCATGATCTCTTTTTTATAGGTGACAGAAATGGACTTCCATAGTATAACTCTATACATTATATTCCCATTTATTTAGGTGAGAAGACACAAGGCATGATGGGAGTCTCTGAGCTCATCATCTCCACAGCGACAGTGGGAGTGCTGTTCTCCCTTCTAGCAGGACAGCCTTTGCTCATTATTGGCTTCTCTGGACCACTTTTGGTCTTTGAAGAAGCTTTTTATAAGGTACTTTTTGTCTTTATGTTTCAGCCATTACAAAGAAAAGGAGGCAGTCACATTACATTAACATTTGTCTGCCTTTTTATCTTCCTGTTCCTCTCTTTTCTCTCTGCTATCTTCTCTGTCGCTCCGTCTTTGTTCTTCCTCATTATCAGTTCTGCCAGGCGCAGGGCTTTGAATATCTCACAGGCCGAGTGTGGATCGGGTTCTGGCTCATCTTCATTGTCCTAGTGATCGTGGCAGCTGAGGGAAGCTTCCTCGTGCGCTACATCTCCCCATTCACCCAGGAGATCTTTGCGTTTCTCATCTCTCTCATCTTCATCTATGAAACCTTCTCTAAGCTAATTAAGGTACGTCACCAATATCAGCAGGTAAGAGTTCTGCTACCAAAACCTAATGAGCTGCCTACCTAGAAAGCATTTTAAGGTGTGCTTCAGATGTGTAGGCTGTATTAAAACGAAGGTATATTCTTTCGACCAAATTCAATCATCAAACACACATACAGTTGAAGTCAAAATCTGCAAAATGTTAACAAAATAAGAGGGATTTTTTATTTAGCACTGACCTGAATAAGATATTTCACATAAAAGACATTCACATATAGTACACAAGAAAATATGATAGTTGAATTTGTAAAAATAGCCACGTTCCAATGTTTACATACACTTGATTCTTAACACTGTTATTAACTGAATGATCCACAGCTGCTTTTTTTTTGTTTGTTTCTCATTTTCATGAGTCCCTTGTTTGTCATTAACAGTTAAACTGCCCGCTGTTCTTTAGAAAAAATCTTTCAGATCCCACAAGTTATTTTTTTTAAAAAGAATTTGTGTATTTGAAACCTTTCCAACAATGAGAGACTGAGATCCATCTTTTCACACTGAGGACAACTGAGAGACTCATATGCAAATATTACACAGGGTTCAAATGCTCACTGATGCGCCAGAAGGAAAAACCATGCATTAAGAGCCAGGGGGTGAAAACTTTTTAAATTTGAAGATCATGGTAAATTTAACTAATTTTGTCTTCTTGGAAAGATGCAAGTGTCCTGAAAGAAACTAAATGAAAAAAATGAAAACAAAATGCACACAACTTCATTCTGTTCAAAAGTTTACACCCCCTGCTCATAATGCATATTTTTTCCTTCTGGAGCATCAGTGGGCGTTTGAACCTTCTGTAATAGTTGCATATGAGTCCCTCAGTTGTCCTCAGTGTGAAAAGATGGATCTCAAAATCATACAGTCATTGTTGGAAAGGGTTCAAATACACGAAAAATGCTGAAAAACCAAAGAATTTGTGGGACCTGAAGGATTTTTCTGACGAACAGCAGGCAGTTTAACTGCTCAGGACAAACAAGGGACTCATGAACAATTATCACTAAACAAAAAAGACAGCTGTAGATCATTCAGGTAACAACACAGTATTAAGTGCATGTAAACGTTCAAACAGGCTGATTATTTTCTCTTGTGGACTATATGTAAATGTCTTCTATGTGAAATATCTTATTCAGGTCAGTACTAAATTAAAAAAAAAAATCGCTCTTATTTTGCTAAAAGAATTAACATTTTGCAGATTCTGCAAGGTGTATGTAAACGTTTGACTTCAACTGTATATTTGTACATTTAAAAAGAAGGTTATATTTGAACTGTTATTGGAACTAAATGAATATTATTTAACATATTAACATAATAAAAATAGCAAAAAATAAAAAAATAAAATTTACTCATTTATCCAATACTTGTTGGCTAGTATTGTGCCTTTTAGAATTTAGATTAGCATTATGTGACTGCAGACTTTGAAACCATGAGTTGAGTGTTCTATGCACCTCTTATAAGGATTGTATAGATTTTCAAGAATTTGTATGAGTTTCTGAGTTCCAAATCTGTCACCTGCAATGTTGAATTTCACTTAAAGTGCTGCTTATGTAGGCAGTAGACAGCAAGAAACAGTTATTGCTATAGGTGATTTTATATATATATATTTTTTTACAGTTATTGTAAGGTTATTTTTTTAATCATTTAGCAGATGCTTGAATCCAAATGAGGGTTAAATAAATCATTTTGTTATTCTCTCCTCAGGTGTTTCAAGAGCACCCTCTGATGAAGAGCTACCCTACAGCTCCTGTACTGCCTGCCTTCAAACCCATAGACCCTCAAGGGCATAGTGTGATTGGGGACCCCATCCTCAACCAGCCCAACACAGCCCTGCTGTCCTTAGTACTCATGATGGGAACCTTCTTTGTGGCCTTCTTTCTGCGAAAATTTCGTAACAGCAGATTTCTTGGTGGAAAGGTATGTAGTGTGGTGTTATTTTGTCAGCACAGTGAGATATCCCTTGCTTAGTCAGATTTTTTCCTTCATTTCCAGTAAAATATAATCATTAAAATAAATAATGTATTTTTCCCACATATTTATTAATGTATAAATAAATAAATCTAATTAAAGCAAAATAATCAAGAGAAGCAAGCTACTTTGTCATCATTTAGTTTTCTTGCAAACTCCATATCAAGATTTTCTGTGAATTACATCCTAAATTTCAGTCTGTTTCTCTTACAAAGCTATTATATATGTAAGTAAGTCTGCTTAAATGTAAATATAATAATGCTCTGTAACAGTTTAAGGATATTAAATGTTTAAAACAATATCACAAATTTTACTGTCTTTTTAATAGAGGCATCAGTATCAGTACTGGTATCTGTAATACTTGCCTTCATACATTATACTCAAGTACTTTGTGTAAGTACTTAACTTTTTTGACTTACTTAATGTACTAAACGCAACTTTTTAACTTACTTAATGTACTAAAATAGTTGCCAGTAAACAAAAAGTAAAAATATACCATCTTTATGTTGTTTGTACAGTAATTAATAGAAAAAGAAATTAATATGAAAATATATTTGCAAATTTTAATGTTCAATTAATTGTGATTAGTTACTGAAAATTGTGTTTTTTTTACAGTTACAGCCCCCTTTCAGAATCTGCAAAATGTTAGATATTTCACGCAAAAGATTACATATAGTCCACAAGAGAAAATAATAGTTGCACTTATAAAAATGGCCCCGTTCAAAAGTTTACATCCCCTTGATTCTTAGTACTGTGTTCTTACCTGAATAATCCACTGCTTTTTTTTTTTTATAGTGATAATTGTTCATGAGTTTCTTGTTTGTCCTGAACAGTTAAACTGCCCGCTGTTCTTTAGAAAAATCCTTCAGGTTCCACAAATTCTTTGCATTTTCAGCATTTTTTTGCATTTGAACCCTTTTCAACAATGACTGAATGAATTTGAGATCCATCTTTTCACACTTAGGACAACTGAGGTTCAAACGCAAAGGTTCAGAGGCTTGTTTGAAAAAACACACATTAAGAGCCAACTATCACTAAAAAGAACACAGTATTAAGAATCAAGGGGATGTAAACTTTTGAACGGGTAATTTTTATAAATTCAACTATTATTTTCACTTGTGGACAATATGTAATATAGTATACTATATCTTATTCAGGTCAGTACTAAATAAATAATAACATCCATTTTGTATGATCCCTCTTATTTTGGTAAAATATTTAACATGTTACAAATTCTGAAAGAGGAATGTAAACTTTTGACCTCAACTGTAATTATTTGTATTTATTGTTTCTTAAATAAAAATAATTGTAATGGTATTTTAACTGGAAATCGACAAAATAACTGACTACAAACCATTTTTTCTGTGGGGGGAGGTTTGTGAGCAAACATTTTGAGGGGACTTAAAATTTTAGCTTCTTCTGTTTGTGTGTGTATCATCTGTTCATCAAAGGCCAGACGAATCATTGGTGATTTTGGGATTCCTATCTCTATACTCATCTCAGTGCTGGTGGACTGCACCATCCCTGATACATACACGCAGGTAACCACACTGATAAACTCTTGTGTGCAGTATGTATATTACCACAAAGAAACGCCTCTCCCAGCATACTCTTTTTATTAAGTACTGGCCTGTAATTGGAGCCAGGTTTCTTCCGAGTCTGTATTGCAATGTGGTTGGTTTGGCAGAACACTGTAGCCAATGAATCCTTGTGTTACGAGCGCTTGTGTTTTTTGTGGTTCCAGAAGCTGAATGTCCCCTCTGGTTTCTCGGTCACATCTCCGGACAAACGGAGCTGGTTTATCAGCCCGTTTGGAGATAAACAGCCTTTCCCTATTTGGATGATGGGGGCCTCAGTGATCCCAGCCCTGCTGGTTTTTATCCTCATATTCATGGAGACTCAAATCACCACGTGAGTAAACTAACAGATCTTGAGATGTTCTGTCTAAGCTCAGATGGAAATGCAATTCAATTCCAAATGCTTCTGTATCGGCTCATATTCACTGCATCAGTTTGTCCCTTCTGCAGCTTGATAGTGAGCAAGAAGGAGCGGCGCTTGGTCAAGGGTTCTGGCTTTCATCTCGACTTGCTTCTGATAGTGACTTTAGGAGCTATCTGCCCACTCTTCGGTCTGCCCTGGCTGACTGCCGCCACTGTGCGCTCGGTGACTCACGTGAATGCACTGACAGTCATGAGCAAAGCCACTGCCCCCGGAGAGAAGCCTATGATCCAAGAAGTGAAAGAGCAGAGGGTGACAGGGATGTGTGTGGCTATTCTAGTGGGTAAGAAACTCACAAAACATTTCTAACACATATATTGAAAACGAACTGGATGAGCCATGTTAGTGCACCTGCTCAAAAGTTTGGAGTCTCTAAGATTTCTCTAAGATTTAAAGCAGTAATATTGTGAAAAATTATTACAGTTTAAAATAAGTGTTTCCCATTTCAATATTTTTTGAAATGTAATTTATTCTTGTGATGCAAAGCTGAATTTTCAGCATCATAACTGCAGTCTTCAGTGTCACATAATCCTTCAGAAATCATTCTAATATAATATTTGCTGTTCATGCTGAAATAGTGAACAAAAGTATTAAGTTCATTTTAAAAATCTTACTGAGCCCATACTACTGTATTAGTGCTGCATTTACATGCAGTCAGAATTGTTTTGATGCCAATGTTTGTAAAAGCAAAGAGGTTTCATGTGTGACTTTATTTTTGATGATATAGTATTTAATCACATTAATTTGCACATTTAATTTTAATCACATTAACTGGGTAACATCAGGTTTAATAAAATAACATAAAATGGCAATACATTTAGAAGTAATTGGTGCTGCTATTTTATTTGTTTTTATGACGTCAAAACAGTCTAAATGGAGAAGTCAGTGCTTGCAGTTGCAATTATGAATTTGACAGAAGTTTTTACTACTTCAAAACCTGCAATTACAATGAACACACCAGAAATTTGTTGCGTTGCATGGTAATCATGAACATCCTACATTTTAAAATAATGTACTTAAAGGGATAGTTCAACCAAAAATTTGTGTTCTGAAGATGAACAAACATCTTACGGGTTTGGAACACCTTGAGGGTGAGTAATTAATGACAGAATTTTCATTTTTGGGTGAACTATCCCTTTAAGTACATTATTTAAAATGTAGGATGTTCATGATTACCAAGCAACGCAGCAAATTTTTGGTGTGTTGTGTATTGTACTTGCACGTTTTGAAGTGGTAAAAACGTCTGTCAAATTCGTAATTGCAACTGCAAGCTCCAACTTCTTTGTTTAGACTGTTTTGACATCATATAAAAACAAATAAAATGGCAGCTAATCTCTTTTAACTATGTTAGTAGGTGAAATAACAGTTAATTCTGTTCATCAGTTCATCATTTTCTTCTGCTCAACACAAAAGATACAGTGGTGGCCAAAATTATTAGAACACTAGTGTTTTCCCCAGCTAAAAATGGTTTTAAGTCAGTTATTTCTATCTTTTTCTGTAGTGTGTCAGCAGGAAATATCAGTTTACATTTCCAAAAAAAAATTCTGCCATTAATTGTAATAATTAAGCCAGAGAGGTTTTTACTTGCACAAGGAGTCTTACAACAGCCAGTGCTCCACACAGAGATCTGATCTCATCATCATCCAGTCTGTCTGGAATGACATGAAGAAACAGAACAAACTGAATCCAGAAGAACTGTGGCAACGTCTTCAAGATGCGTCAAGAGACCTACCGGCAAAGCTACTTGAAAAGCTATGCGCAAGTGCACCTAGGGCAAAAGCTGCTTTAAACGCAAAGGATAGTTACACCAAATGTTGATTTAATTTAGTAAATAGAAGTAAATTGATAAAGAAAATCTATTTGTGAAATTATTTTTGACAGCATCCTCATTTTACAGCAAGTGCCTATAACTTTAAACAGTATTGTAGCTTTGCACATAGGTTTCTTGAAGCATCTTGCCACAGTTCTTCTGGATTTAGTCTCCATTTTTTCTGTTTCTTCATGTCATTCCAGACTGACTGGATGATGATGAGATCAGATCTGTGTGTGGAGCACTGGCTGTGGTCAGACTCCTTGTGCAAACACAAATCTCACGGGAATATTACAATTAATGGCAAAATAAAATTGTAAACTGATATTTCTTACTGACACACTACAGCAAAATATAGAAATAACTGAACCATTTTTTAACTGGTGAAAATACTAGGGTAACAGAACAGTTACTGGTCCATAGTATTTTTTTTCCCCACTATGGAAGACAGTAGAATGAATCTCATACAGGTTTGGAACAACTTGAGTGTGAGCAAAAGACTTTTGGGTGAACTATCCCTTTACAGGGTATGGGGTTTGGTACTTAGCCTCACGTTGTGCGTAAGAGCGTGATAGTAAAACCATGGTAAACTTACTGTAATGGATGGTTTCACGTGGCTTATTGCTGTATTAACAACATCTGTTTTATATTTCAGACCACTCAAGTTTCCTAGTTGACATTCAAATTTTTCAGAGAATACTATTCGATTAAATTAGGGGAAAAAATCTTTCCTTATTCTGTCAATCCCATCACCTCTGTGCAGGGTTGTCTATAGTGATGACAGATGTACTGCGTCATATTCCTCTGGCTGTGCTGTTTGGAATATTTCTGTACATGGGCATCACATCTCTTACTGGTATCCAGCTTTATGAGCGAATCACACTCATGGTCACACCTGCTAAACATCACCCCGACCACATCTATGTTACCAAGGTAAGCACGTCTTCCTAAAAGTCTGAAGTAGAAGTGATTGTTATTTACAAATGCAGTGATGACAGCTTATTATCCGTGTTTGTGTTTGATTTGCACATGGTAGATGCTACAAGTTTACACTTAATTGACATCTGGATTCTGTTTGAAGGCTTTCGAAGCACCCACAAGGTGGCGCACAAATCACCATTTCATTTCGCACTTTTTGACACAACCCAAAAAATGAAAACTACAAACCATATTTGACAAATCTGAACACTGTATTGTTTAAAAGCCTGAGGCTACATTGGAAATCTTGGATTGAAAATCTAATTTAGAATTTAGAAATAAACAACATTTTTGAAAAATTGAAAACAAGGAAATCTTAGAAGGTAAAACTAAAGAAGAACTATTTACATTATTTCTAAGTAACTTACGAAACAATGAAAAATAGGCAAATAGAAGCTTTTCATTAGACCGTGATGTAATTCTAGACATGATTTGTTTCACATACAGGTGAAGACGTGGCGTATGAACATGTTCACCATCATTCAGTTGTTGTGTATCGCCCTGCTGTGGGTGGTAAAGTCGACCGTAGCCTCGCTGGCCTTTCCCTTCATCCTAATTATGACCGTACCTCTGCGTAGACTCATCCTGACCAGGATCTTTGAGGAGAGAGAGCTCGCAGCGGTGAGTTCATGTAGTCTTCGTGTTTGTATTCCTATTCATTGATCCAAACACAAGCAGTCAGCTGAGAAAATCCACCTGGTGTTGATTTCATTTTAAAACATAGTTTTTGTTCTTGCAGTTGGATGCTGATGAGGATTCGCCCAATTTTGATGAAGATGGACGGGATGAATACAACGAGATCCACATGCTTGTCTAGACGCAGGTCACATGGCTCACCTCTTCACTGACCAACCCAATGCAGGTCTCTGGATAACGGGAAAGATGTACGGAATCGGAAGAACTCTGATGCACTGCCCTCTTTCAGAATTATTTCACGTGTACTTTTGAATTACAAAAAGAATCACAGATCATGTTTTGGATACTATTATTACTTCCGTTTTTTGTTTTCCTCCAAAACGTGGCCTACATGTTTGTCTGCTGCTGCCCAGTGACCTTTGAATATAAGATTAGATAGAACCCGTGCACCTTAGACCTCCCAAAGTGCAATGACAGTAAGACCAATAGATTTGTTCTTACACCCCCTATTCACCCCATCCGAATGCACTGCACCCATGCAGACCAGATTTACTGCCTGTAGATCTTAGTTGCCTTGTACTGTACTGTAGGCATTGACCACAGGGTCTGAATATTACAGTAGCACGACCTCTCAGTGCCCTTAGAGTGGTCAGTTCCTTTACTGTGCAGTCCCGTTGCTTGAAAACAGTAGTGCAGTCCCTTTAGACGTACTTTATGCAGTAGTGGTTACTTTGATCGATGTATGCAGTAGTTACAATACATTTAAAGGTGCTTTAAGTGATTTTTTTTTAATGGAATAGCATGCAGAGAATGCCCCTGCTTTCTGACAGATATCACTCTCAGCCTGTCAGTCATTTTGAATTCAATGACTTCTGGAAGTTAGCGAAATTGCTAACATTGCTTACAGCACCTTTAATGGGAAAAAATACATATATATTTTGCTCTCCAAACGGTTTTATTTAATTAAATTTTATTTAGCTCTCATGACATGTTTTTCTTTCCAAACAGGTTTGTATTTTTTTTTAATTGTTATTTTTCTAATCAATTAACTTATTTTGTTTTGGTTTATTTGTCTTGAAGGTTCCCATAATGATGAATTCATTTTTATTTTCTTTGAGCAGCTCAGCTTTTCTTGCTATATATAAATTTAGCATTTAGATTTATAGGATATAGGATTTATTGCCCAAATATGTTGTTGTTATAAATAATAGTGCATTCATGTGTGCGTTTTCATTCTTACCCTTTTTCAAAGCACTAATTCCATATTCCTTATGCTGTTATAATGCAGTGTACCCGGGAACAGTTCAGCTGAAATAGGTTAAAGCCATAGAAACTTGGATTTTGTTGATCGCATAAATGCTAACTTTTTTGAATCAACGCTATTCCAAAGGCTGTCAAACTGCCAGTGTGTATGGATGCATTTATCGCTACAGTTTAGACCGTTTTTGGCTTCGATGAAACATGCTGCCAAATTGTTAGTCAGGTTCATGAAAGGTAGCGACAAACTTTAGCTATTTTAAAAGCAAGTACATTCGCTAAGCCAACAGATCCACGTTTCCCTTGCCTTTAAAGCCTTTAAAGGTGATGTGTGTATTTTCTTATGTATGTTAAAAACTTTTTTCATATGCAACAACATAAAAACATTGCTGTATGTGTTTGAGCATCATAATCAACCCCGACATGATCAGCCAATGAGCTGAGTTTGGGGCGGGACTAGCAGTTTGGCTGACCAATCGAAGACAAGTGCAAGTAAGCAGTTTGCAATTCCATTTGAAGAAAAAAAAGAAATTACGCACTTCACCTTTAACATCTTCATCTCTATCCCTTCGCGAAATTTCCTCTGAACAGAACAGCCTCATACGGACCTGAAAACAGGAAGAATTGTTCCATTACACTCATGTTTTGAGTTCGGACAATTGCCTTTAGAGAAAGCTGCCCTTTGGACTGTAAATATCGTGCCGTCCATGCGTGTATTGAATTTGTTTGTGCGTAATACAGACTTCTAGGCCTAGTCACGCTAGACTAGCTCATTTCATCACAAACACATATTCCACATGTGTTTCTTTTTGCTCGTCGTTTCCCCAGTTTTTAGTGTGAAAACAAGAGGAAATTGTGCAATAAAGAAAAATCTGTCATGCAGCGCTGTGCTACTCTGAATAGATGTTTAGTTTCTTGGAAAGCACAAGCCTAAGTGCTGCTCTCGAGCCTGAGAGCGGTAAGTGGAGATCTGTGGTTGTGAATGGCAGGTCTTTGAAGCACTTAATGTGAAGCCACACATCAAGACGTGTTTTACCATGTAACATTAGTTGAGCCATCGGATAGCTCTGTACGAACGCCAAAAGGGTAGAACGCTGGTTTTAATTTTTTTCCCCTCAGCATTTATCAATAGGGATGTAGCTGAGAGATGAAATTGGATGAGGACAAGCTGGCT
The DNA here is from genome assembly GCA_033026305.1 of Cirrhinus molitorella. Lineage (NCBI taxonomy): Eukaryota > Metazoa > Chordata > Actinopteri > Cypriniformes > Cyprinidae > Cirrhinus > Cirrhinus molitorella. The sequence goes on along the minus strand of CM065122.1, from coordinate 8,401,668 downwards.
GTAAGCTGTAGAATTGGATTCCCAGTGTGTGAAGTCTTTGGCAGGCTCATCGAACGGTAAGCAACAGATCTTAGCTTTAGCAACAAATGTTATTGCTCAGATGTGGCTATTTTCATAGCTTAGGAGTTCTCAGTATGGTTTCGCGTAAGGTAAAAAAGGGCATTTGTATTTGACTTATTTCTGATGATGCAGGATTTTTAATCAGACAAATCAAAATGGCAAAATCGTGATGGGATGAAGGGGCAGGGCTAAAACATATGAGTGCTTTAGTGATGTCAGCCAAAAAGGAAAGCCGTTTCAAATGCAGAGTGAGTTGTTACGCTTTTTTATGAAGACAAACTTTGTGGGGGTTTTTTGGAGTAAAATGTGCACAGGACTATGCATTAATGAAATAAGTAGGATCAAATTTGACTTCATGTTGAATTGACCCTTCACAAGGAGTTTGATTGACAGGCAATCTGACCAATCATAACGCTGAATCTGCCATTGTTGTCCGACAAACAAACAAGACAGGAGAGTAGATTAAGGTTGAACTTGAACTTGGAAAAAAGGTGTTTATTGAAATTTTTCAGGAGTTAAACCGATACTTTCTGATGTTTGTTTGTTTATTTTGTGCTATAACTTGTAAAGAGGAAGAAATGTTTGGTCCACATGCTGCTTGAACATGCTGCCATGCAGAGGACTTAAGTCACATGACCAGGATTTTTGGACTTGAGACTTGCTTGACAAATATTCATAAAAGACTTGACTTTGACTTGATATTAATGACTTGAGACATTGACTCGGACTTGAGTTAAATGACTTGAAATGACTTGTCTTTTGTTTAGTAAATATTTGTTTGTTTTCTCAAATAACGAGGAGTTAACTGTATGATTTTTGAAAGATGTAGTCACTTCCCTGTGAAACGTAGGCTTGACCTTACTGTTGCTTAAGTTACATGCAAAGCAAAAGTGCGTTCAAATTAGGTAAACAGTGGCGAACGTGCTAAGCAGAGAAGAACGGTAGTATGCAAAGCTTGCTGCACCAAGATATGTGATACAACCACCACCACTTCAAATCCCACGATTTTTTTATTTCATTGCTAAAACTGCCCTGTCCTGCAGATTTGCTTTATCCAACATCAGGAAAATCAGGCCCTTTCTTTTTATATCTTCTATGTTTTATATGTCTTTCTTTTTATTTATTATACAGTAAAAAAGTCACACTAGCTTGCTTTATTATTTTTCTATTCTGTTTTCTTTTTATTTATTTACTAACCTAGCTATGTATACTGCGTTAAGCTAACTGAGACTTGGTATAGCACGTACATTTCATTGCTCTTTTGTTGATTTTAATTGCTTACATTGTCCTCATTTGTAAGTCGCTTTGGATAAAAGTGTCTGCAGAATGACTTAATGTAATGTAATGTAATGTAAATTGTAAGTGATGAAGTCAGGCCCGCTTTTTTTTCCAGCTAACGCTAACGTCTTGGCTAGTCAAAGGTTATACTAGTTGTGATAGACTTAACCTGACCTGCGAACTCAACCATGCATACACAGAGAAACAAAACAAAAAATAAACAAACTTGCAAGCACAACCATACACATGCAAACAAACAATACACTTTTCACTCATACAAGCGCACACACATTCATTCACAAATATTGATGAACCACACTCAATCAAATCACCTCTCTCTCTCTCTCTCTCTCTCTCTCTCACACACACACACACACACACACACACACATATATACACACACACACACACACACACACACACACACACACACACAAACAAATGAATAGTGTCAGTCCACCTGATAATCAGGTGCAAGGTTTGTGTGATTCAATTATTGTTTGTTTTTTTTGTTTTTTTCCTGCTGTTTTTTTGGTAAAACGGAAGAATCTAGCTTAAGGATGTGTTCATGTCCCATAAAGGTGATGTCTGTTTAAAGAATGCCATTTGGTGGCATAGAAACCAATATACTTAAATTGTTTAATACTTTTTCATGGTCTTCTGCAATGTTTGAGGCATATTGAAACAGCTGTACCTAAATACTTTTTATGCTTTTATGTTGGCCTAATTTCAATTGCATACGTTTTAGTTTTAATTTTTTATTTATTTTTTATTTTTAGATTCTTAATGTATTAACAACTTAGCTGTAAGTGGACATCTTTTTTTGCAAATAAATCTCACATAGTCCATAGCTACTGTAGTTTTAACCTATTTTAATGTATAAATTCAGTTAATTCATCAAAAATTTGTATGACTTGACTGTGACTTGCTTGACCCAAGCTACGACTTGACTTGAATTGCTTGACATGAAGTAGTGACTTGATTTGACTAGCTTGATTCTCACAAAAATTGACTTGGACTTGCTTGAGACTTGACCTTTAAGACTTGAGACTTACTTGTGACTTGCACATGTGTGACTTACTCCCACCTCTGCTGTCATGACATTAAAAAGTCACAAAACGGTATTAATTTGTTTAAAAAAAAAAAGACAAAATTTGAAGGCTGAGACTTGATACTAAATGTAACCTGCTCTGTCTTGTCTGTTGGCGTGATCTAACCAATCATAACACAAAACATTTTTGTCCAACAAACAAACCAGAAAGGAGAGTAGATGAACGTCAGTGAAAAAATTGACCTTTTTTCTGCGGTTGAAATGATGCTTTCTGATGTTCATTTTACATTTACATTTTTACATTTAGGCATTTGGCAGACGCTTTTGTCCAAAGCGACATACAGTTGGGAGAACATAGAGCGATTCTTCTTAAGGAGACAAACGGACACAGGCAGTGCTATAATACCAGATTTCAAGTGGTGCTTCAGACAAGTACAAGCTAGAAAGGGAAGGAATAAAGAGATTAATTAATTTATTTATTTATTTATTATTTTTTTTTTATGGTAACAGCAAATAGAGTTGAAAGAGATGAGTTTTAAGCTGTCGCTTGAAGCTTGTCAGGGAATCAGCATTCCGGATAGGGGTAGGAAGATCGTTCCACCAGCCAGGAACAGTAAAAGAGAATGTTCTGGATAGTGATTTAGCACCTCTCTGTGATGGTACCACAAGGCGTCGCTCACTAGCAGATCTCAGAGTTCTGGAGGGGGTGTAGATTTGCATTTGTTTATTTTGTGCTATAACTAGTAAAGAGGATGAAATTATCGGTTCACATGCTGATTGAACTGAGGTGCAACAGCGATCTGTCACAACACATTGAAGAGCCACAAAACAGTATGGTTTGAATTTGTTAATTAAATGACACAATTTGAAAGCTTAGACTTTATACTAAAAGTAACTTGCTCTGTCTTGTCTGTCAGTGCATGGTCAGTTTCCTCTTTGCTCCGCGATGTATTTTTCACTGCGTGTGAACATGATGTGCGGTGCGAGAGCGTCATGGCTCGTAGCAACAGAAACAAAGGAGGGTGGGTCTTTGCGAAGGGTCAATTGAAGGAAAATTAAGAAAAGATACAAATAAGAATAGTTGCAAATTGTTTATATAAAATTAATGTGGATAGCAGCTCAGATTGTTTGCCCTTGAAAGAAAAAAAAGGATAAAATGTAGAGCATTTTTGGAGCATTTGATTCCTTCTTGTTGTTAATCATAAGAAATGGAGACGAGAGATGAGAACTCTGTGATTTTTCTTCTCATTTGGGTTGAAATGAAGCTCCTCGGTCACTCTCATAGCTGTTGTCTGCTTTGGGTTATTAGTTTTTTGTTTATCTTGAAGATATGTGTTGCTTTATGAGCCATCTGAAGATTATTGCACTGCCACTGCTGCTCACACTGCCGTCACACTCAATCTCTGAAGGCTTGCTTTGATTTTTCTGAATAAATACAACCATGCAACAGTAAGGAACATGAGAGAGAAAACTGAGACTTGTTTTCAGGGGCTTTTGAATGTGTCAAGCTTCATCTTCCACTGTGAATTAGCACTAAACAGCAAGTTGCACAGATCTGACTATTGCAGGGGTTCACAACCACATTCCTGGAGCCCCCAAACACTGCATGTTTTCCATGTCTTCTTAATCAAACACACCTGATTCAGATCACCAGCTCATTAGTAGAGACTTTAAAGCTGGCTGCACACTAGATGATTTTCAAATCTTAACCGATTTTAAAACCATGGGAGACCACAGACATGAAGACAATTTCCTCTGATTTTTTAGCCTCTGAATGCGCACACTAGACGATTCGACCAGACTGCAAAACCACACACTTGTTGACTGTAGGAACGATTTCACAGTGACACGAGATCTCACTGAGACTCAAACGTGAGTAGAGAAGAAAAACAAATGGAAGACAATCAACGTTGTCAGCTGGCTCTCCCGGAGCCCATTCTGTTTCACAATGAAAAACAATGTATAAAAAATAATATAGGGGATGTATTCTGCTTTTGTGGCATTTTTTTGTGGCTGTCAAATTTCAGCTATAGAAGCACGCACACCTGGTAAGTGAACATGTTTGATATTTACGATTTGAGTTCAGGGAGTCTTGGTCGTTTGCGACAAGCCTCAAATCGGGCCACACCCCCTGATTGTTAAAATCAGCCTTAGAATCATCTAGTGTGCAGTCAGTGGTCCTCACTTCTGGTCCTGGGGGACCCCTGCTCTGCACATTTTGCATGTCTCCCTTATTTAATAGACCTGATTGAGATCATCAGCTCATTAGGAGAGGGATCCATGAACTGAACTAATGAGTTGATGATCTCAATCAGGTGCATTAAATGAGGGAGACATGCAAAATGTGCAGAGCAGGGGTCCCCCAGGACCAGGATTGAGAACCACTGCTCTAAGACCTGAAATGGGTGTGTTAATCAAAGAAGAGATGCAAAATGTGTAGTGTTGAGAGGGCTCCAGGAACATGGTTGGTCTATTGCACTATTTACTTCATAATTGGTTTAATCCATGGATCGTAAACATACTGGCCCAACTTTGTAGTGGTGTCATGTTTGAGAGCCCGAGAAGTGCAGTTTTGGACACACCTTTTTGTATTTGTTGGTTGTTGTACTATTATTTTTCTGTCTATAGAAGACTTGAACCAATTTTTAGCTTGTTGGACACTTTAGCACATTGTAAATTGGCTGCCATCTTGGATTTTTGATGAACAATTGTGCTGCTTACAAATATTTTGATCAGTTAAAGGGATAATTCACCTAAAAAGTAATATTGTGATCATTTACTCAACCTCATGTCCTTTCAAATCACTTTGACTTTCTTTTGTGGGATATTTGGAGACACAAAGGAAATCAATCAGTTGTTTGTATCCCATCGTTCCTCAAAATATCATCTTTCGTGATCCACAGATTTGTCATACAGATTTGGAACCACGTGAGGTTTATTTATTCATTTGTAGGATTTCGGGTGAACTAAGCATTGCATTCGAGAAAAACTGACTGAATGATTTGGCGACAGTACAGTGTTCTGGTCAAACGTATTTGCTTATAACCTTTAAACAATTTGGCCTGAAGTTAAACCATTTGGCCTCTCTATTCCTTCAGTCATTCTACCATTCTTAATTTTTTGTAAACTTTTCAACAAAACTTGTTACCTTAAGCTCAAAAATTAAAGAATGGAAACACTAAATTTTGGTAAAAATAACTGATACCATGTCTTGTAGCTACCTGAGTAGTTTTGGGCCAAAATCTACAAAGTTTGCTTTGGTTCCTACAAATTTATTCAAATTCCTGCTGAATAAAAGCTATTCAGTAGCTATTCAATCAATTTTTTTTCTGTATCAGTTGGTTCAGAGATCGAAAGATGGTCTTTAAAGTCCTAAATTGCAAATGTAAATCAAATTTTTTTCAGCACTTGGCCTTGTAATTGCTGCTTTCAGCATTATTATTTATTATTTATTGTTATTATTTGAACCAGCTTTGTCTGCTTTTATTTATTAGCAACTAATATATTTGGCTTCGGTTAGGAAAGTTTGTCCTTTTTAAGCACAAAAAATCAATCCGTTTAAATATTGATTCCTTTCATGAGCCACAGACATGTGACACAGTGAATGTACATGAAGTGACGTAGATTTCTTGTCCATTGTGTCAGTTTTCATGGTTACAGACGGGTTGCTCGTCCAACTATCTGGTAGACTTTCACCTGTGGTGAAAGTCCAAAAGCTCACTATAGTTGGAGGACGTCGGTACCTCTCTTATTTTAGGGTCGTATGAGAAAAAGAAAACACTTTGTGTGAACTTGGTTATGTGAGAGAATAAAAAGCACTTCTAGACTGCCGTTTCCTGCGTGTGGTTTTTAGGATGAAAAGGAGGTAGTATGAATGGAGCAACAGCGAAATGAGCGTTTGAATGAGTCGGGTTTTGGTAGATGGTGCCACCCTGATCGTCCAGACCACCCACCCGATGCTGTGAAAGATGTGTTAGTGTTTAACTTCATGTCTGAACTTACACTTGCTTTCATGTTGTGAGTGTTAAATGTATGCCATTCTTCTTCCCATTGTGATGAAGTGGATGACAATCAGAAATATTTGCCGTCAGATTATATTAATCTCATTCACACCCAACATATTTTCCATTCAGAAGTGCACACAGACACAAACAACACTAAAGCCAGTGTTTTGGTTCTAACAAAGCATTTTATTCAGTTGTAAAACAGTGCATCAGTTCAGACTACTGAGACTCATTGTACAAAGGAAAACACTTACCTCTGTTACATGCTATTACAAATAATACTAATTTACTTTGTGTTTTAGATCCACAGAAAATGACCCCTAGACAACACCTTAAAAAAAAAAAAACTAAACAAAAAAACAAACAGGTCCTTTATTTCATGTAGTGTTTCTGAGTTTGCATCATTTTAGACTGTGTCAGAAAGACCACTAGTAGATCTCAAAAAGTGTTGCCTGGTCATAAAGATGTGTAGTTTGTCTGTCAGAAAATAAGACAAACATTTTGACTTCATATGGTAAAAATGATGTATTACTTTAGCATTAGCAATACTGAAAATACTATAATGTTATGTGGATATTTAATAGCAGTACCGATTGCTATTCTGTAAAAAGAAAAAAAAATGTTTTCAGAGCACTGTAAAACAAATTGTTATTTTTTTGTCTCAAAATAAATATTTATTATGTGTTTCAAATGTCTTTTGACTGTGTAAATTACTGTCCAGTCACCACTATGAATCAGTGAAAATGTAGGCTGGGGTGAAAACAAAAAAAAAAAGTGTAAACCTTTGAACAGAATGAAGATGTTTTTTTCTTATTTTGCCTAAATATAATGTTTTCATTTAATACTGCCTTTCAGAAGCTACAGAAGACAAAATAAGTTAAACTTATCTTGATCTTTAAATTGATCCCCCAGCTCTTAACACATTGTTTTCTTCTGAAGCATCAGTCCGTGTTTGAACCTTCTGTAGTAGTTGCATACGAGTCCCTCAGTTGTCCTCAGTGTGAAAAGATGGATCTCAAAATCATTTAGTCATTGTTGCATGCGCATGTACCTGAAGAATAGCAGGTAGTTTACCTCAGAACAAACAAAGGACTCAAAAGCTATATGGACTATATGTAAACGTCTTTTATGTGAAACATCTTATTCAGGTCAGTACTAAATTTGTTTATTTGGCAAGAACACAGTAAATTGATCAAAAGTTACAGTAAGCACATTTACAAATATAATAGATGAAACAAATGTTTGTTTGCACTTTCTTTAAAGAATCTTACTAAAAAAACTTAATTAGGATGATGATGTACACAAAGTAAGTTCAACACAAAATTGCTGTATTTACAGTAGGTGAACACTTATTATTTCGTACCCTGGATGCAGTGTCTTTCAAATGCTTAAATGTAAATATATTCTAATAATATGGTCTTTAGGATATTTCAACAACTAAATAGTGCATTAAAGGCATGGTTCACTCAAAAATGAAAATTCTGTCATTAATTACCCACCCTCAAGTTGTTCCAAACCTGTAAGATCTTTGCTGTCTTCAGATATTTTTGATGAAATCTGAGAACTTTCTGACCCTCCATACACTCTTAAAAATAAAGGTGCTTCATTGTAAATTTTTCAAAATTGAGGTTTATACATCACCTGAAAGCTATAAATAAGCTAGATAAGCTTTTCATGGATGTATGGTTTGTTATATTTGGCCGAGATGCAACGATTTGAAAATCTGGAATCTGAGGGCGCCAAAAAATCTAAATGTTGAGAAAATTACCTTTTTAAAGTTGTCTAAATGAAGTTCTTAGCAATGCATGTTACTAATTGAAAATTAAGTTTTGATATATTTACAGTAGGAAATTTGCAAAATATCTTCATGGAACATGATCTTTACTTAATATCCTAATGATTTTTGGCATAAAAGTAAAATCAATCATTTTGACCCATACAATGTATTTTTGGCTATTGCTACAAATATACCCGTGCAACGTAAGACTGGTTTTGTCGTCCAGGGTCACAAATGTTCTCAGACCCAGAAATGTAGCACCACGAAGCTCTTGGATATCATCAAAAATATCTTAATTTGTGGTTTGGAACGACATGAGTGTGAGTAATTAATGCGCTTTTTCATTTTTGGGTCCCTTTAAAAATCATTGCAGATATTTTGTGAGGCCTATTATTGTCCATTCTGAAATGCAAAACATTGTCCAATCATTCGTCATTCTTTGGCAGTCTGTATTCATACAGGCTGAAGTGCTGGCAGAGAAATGGTATCACGAATGGGACGATGGCGCAGGGCACGATGAGAAGAAGCAGGATGGGAATACCTGGGTCCTCCATATACGTGCACTTGGAGAAATAAACCTTATGAATGTCCAGCATCAAGTGGTGTCTGTAGGAAACGTGTGTACAGCATGTAATGTTAGCCACATCCTCCAGGCACCGCATCAGTATGGCGTAGTTTCTGAGAGACCAAAGGAAAGAGCAGGTGAATTTCTTATTTTAAAGGACTTCAAAATTAAAGAATGTGGTGAAATGTATACTCACCCTAAGGCCATCCAAGATGTTGATGTTTTCATTGGAACAGATTTGAAGAAATTTAGCATTACTTGCTCTCCGATGGATCCTCTGCAGTGAATGGGTGCCATCAGAGTCCAAACAGCGGATGAAACATTACAATAATCCACAGGTAATCAACACGACTACAGTCCATCAGTTAATATTTTGTGAAGCAAAACGTTATGTCTATCAATAAGATGTTTTAACTTCAAACTGCTGCTTCTGGATAAACAGTCCACTATCCATAATATTGCTTCCTCCAGTGAAAAAGTTGTTTTGTCTGAATCAGGAGAGAAATGAGCACAGATCAAGCACTGCTTACAAGCAAAAACAGTTCTAAACAAATATTTTGATGGGTGAGGACGACAGGACATGGGCTTTTTCACTGAAGGAAGCATTTTTATGGATTATGGACTCATATTTTGGCCAGAAGTGACAGTTAAAACATCCTAATGATGGATTTGTTTCTCACAAACACACAGCTTTTTACTTCACAGGACGTTAATTGATGGAATGAAGTCGTGTGGATTACTTGTGGATTATTTTAGCAGCTGTTTGCACTCTCATTCTGACGGCACCCATTCACTCCAGAGGATCCATTGGCGAACAAGTGATGAACTGCTAAATTTCTCCAAATCTGTTCCCATGAGTAAACAAACTCACATATACATCTATCTTGGATGGCCTGAGGGTTAGTACATTTTAAGCAAACTGTCATTTTTGGATAAACTTTACTTCATTACTTTTTTTATACACACACAGTTTATTTAACAAATGTATTAATAGTTTTATGAAGTGCATGGACTCAAAAATCTAAATTAATTAAACATCTACAACAAAAGATATGGGAAATGATTTCTCTACCCTTTCACAAACTGATAAGCCTGTTTATTATTAAAATTCAACTAACCATATGAGGATGTACAGATAGGACAGTCAATACATCATTATATAGTTAAGTTGCATTTTACCGCCTGCTTTCTCAGTATAGGAATGTGACCAATTTTTTGGGTCATGACCCACCAGTTGAGAACCACTATTATAACCTGAAAGTTATAATAAGTTATAAGTTGAAAGTAGGGGCCAAACCATAAAAAATGTTGTCCTGGGCCCCCTGAATTGTAGCGACGGTCCTGGCACTACAGAGAAGTGAAGTTGAAGGTAGGCTGTAATTTGTTGGCTCATCGGGATACGCAATTACTTGGACTAAATATTTTGGTTTAAGACAACCCACATGGACGAGCTGTCGTGAAGATTGAAGAGTGTAGAGTCATGCTCTGGGTTTGGCGTGACTGTTCATAAAAATCTGATGTTACAAAGACCCCGGGGAAGCAGAACAACTTGACTTTCCCATGACTACAGACTGCAGACCCTCTGTGAGGAGGAGCCATTTAGATCTTGACTGGGTGAATAGTGGTATTTTTGTCCTCTGCTGCCACTCAATAAACCTGAACATGCGCTCATGACGTCTTTTTAGATAGAAAGATAGATAAACAAAAATATTATTGCAACTTTTTATCTCACAATTTTCTCAGAATTGTGAGATATTAAAACAATTCTTACTTTTTCTTGAAACTTTGACTTTTTTCTCAGAATTGTAAGATATAAATGTGCAATTGCAAGTTAAAAAGTACAATTTTGAGGGTAAAACAGATTTCTTTTTCACAATTTCACAATTCTGACTTGATGACATGCAATTCCACTCCATTTGCTTCCATAGAAAATGCCCCAAAACATTATTTAATGTTTATTTAACAGATGTATTAATAGTTCCATAAAGTGCATGGACTTAACAAATACATTTAATTTAAATAAATAAGTAAATTAATATAACGTCTACAACAAAAGATATGGGAAATGTTTTCTCCACCCTTTCACAAACTGATAAGCATGAGATATAAACTCGCAATTCTGAGGAAAAAAAAGTCAAAACTCACAATTCTGACTTTATATATGGCAATTCTGACTTTATTTCTCAGAATTGGAACTTTGTCTTGCAATTCTGACTTGATAATTCGCAATTGCGAGTTTATATCATACAATTCTAAGAAAAAATCAGATTTGCGAGTTTGTATCTCACAATTTTGAGAAAAAAAGGCAGAATTGTGAGAGATAAATGTACAATTCTGAGAAAAAAGTCTGAATTGTGTAAATATAAAATCTTAAAATAATAAAATGACATTTAATAATAAATTATAAGAAAATATAAAATTATAATAAAACTTTAAACGATTAATCGCATCCAAAATAAAAGTTTGTTTACATACTATATATTTGTATACTGTGTTTATTTATTTTTCATATATAAACACACACACATGCATGCATATATTAAGGAAAAATATTTTTGGTTTATATCTAAAATATTTATTTTTACTTATAATCTAAATAATAATAATAATAATAATAATAATAATAATAATATATATATATATATATATATATATATATATATGTGTGTGTGTGTGTGTGTGTGTGTGTGTATGTATGTATATATATATATATGTATATATATATATATATATAGTTTTAATATATACATGTATGTGTGTGTATTTATATGTACATAATAAATATACAAAGTAAACACACATATAGTAAGCATAAACTTTTATTTTGGATGCGATTAATCGCGATTAATCGTTTGACAGCCTTAGATGAAATAAAATAAAATGATAAAATACATAAGCTTTCTTTTAACGGTCTGAAGGTCAGTGGTGCAGTTGGTGGACTGTATGAAAGCAGTGTTATTTTCGTATATTATTTTATATACTTTTTTTTTTTTATATATATATTTTTGAATTTGCTTTTTATGTTTTTAGTTTTATGTTGTGCTTTTGTTATTATTATTTTTTTTTGTTTCAGTTATTAATTTAGTGCTTCAACTCATTTCATTTAGTTATCAAGCCAACATTTCTTGAAAAAAATTGTGTTTCAGTTATTAATTTAGTGCTTCAACACAGAGGCCTTGCTTCTCTCCATCCCTGCAGAATTCTGAGAAAAGCAGAGAACCTGTGAGTTTTTCTAAAATAGTCTAAACAATGCCTGCATTAATGGTTGTGATGCCTTTCAAACAGATTGGTAAATTTTTATTAATATTTTTGAATTTTGTTGTTGTTGTCCTTTCAGTTATTAATTTAGTGCTTCAACTCATTTAATTTAGTTACCAAGCCAACATTTCTTCCTTTTTTTTTTTTTTTTTTTATCAAAATGTATATTTTGTTTTATTTTAACACTACATTTCAATTAACAATTTTAGTTTTAGTTAAAAATAATCACATTTAAAAGCTGTAGGAGAAGACAGTTTTTATTTTTTTCATGTTTTTACTTTTCATTTTAATGTATTTTGTACAATGTATATGTTGTTCGATTGCTATTCTCTGTTGATTAGTTTCCTCATAGTAAAGCGTCCTTGAGTTACTTGAAAGGCACTATATAAAATAAACAAAATAAAATAAATAAATAAATTTTAATGTGCTTTTGTTAATAATTGTACTTATTTTTTTTTTGTTTCAGTTATTAATTTAGTGCTTCAACTCATTTCATTTAGTTACCAAGCCAACATTTCTTCAACATTTTTTTTTTGTTTAAGTTTTTAATCAAAATGTATATTTTGTTTTATTTTAACACTATATTTTAATGAACAATTTTAGTTTTAGTTAACAATAATCACATTTAAAAGCTGTAGGAGAAGTCAGTTTTATTAATATTTTGAATTAGCTTTTTTCATGTTTTTACTTTTCATTTTAATGTGCTTTTGTTAATAATTTGATTTATTTTTTGTTTCAGTTATTAATTTAGTGCTTCAACACAGAGGCCTTGCTTCTCTCCATCCCTGCAGAATTCTGAGAAAAGCAGAGAACCTGTGAGTTTTTCTTAAATAGTCTAAACAATGCCTGTATTAATGGCTGCGATGCCTTTCAAACAGATTGGTAAATTGTATTAATATTTTTGAATTTTGTTGTTGTTGTTTCAGTTATTAATTTAGTGCCTCAACTCATTTAATTTAGTTACCAAGCCAACATTTCTTCAATTTTTTTTTTTTTTTTTTGTTTAGTTTGTTTTTAATCAAAATGTATATTTTATTTTATTTTAACACTATATTTCAATGAACAATTTTAGTTTTAGTTAACAAAAATCACATTTAAAAGCTGTACGAGAAGATTTGTTTTTCATGTTTTTCCTTTTCATTTTAATGTGCTTTTGTTAATAATTGTACTTATTTTTTTTGTTTCAGTTATTAATTTAGTGCTTCAACTAATTTCATTTAGTTACCAAGCCAACATTTCTTCAAAAATTTTCTTTTAGTTTAAGTTTTTAATCAAAATGTATATTTAAATTATTTTATTTTAACACTATATTTCAGTGAACAGTTTTAGTTAACAATAATCGCATTTAAAAGCTGTAGGAGAAGTCAGTTTCATATGAAAATAGTTTTTTAGCTTTGTCAAGCCAATATAGCGACCCAGTATCTCACCTTCTAACGCTTGGCCAGGGACAGATGAGTTGGTAGTCAGTGTTCGCCATGGTCTGAATGAACGGCTCAACACATTTTTCAAAAGCGCAGGCATCAAAGGTGACTTTGTCACATGTCAGTTTCCTACAGTGTGCTGGCATCGTCCAAACCTTTCCTGCTCCCACCAAGTCTGGGACGAAGTAACAGAAGAAGCATTAGAAAAGGGGCATTAGCCATTTGGACAGCCACTAAAAGATGTATAATTTACACAACAGATGATTTCACGTCGGTAAATGGCCATTTCCTCTGAACTAATTGCATTAGTTTGCTACACACAGAAGATGGAGGGTCTGTTGCATCTCTCACAGAGGCATATACAGTGAGGCTGTGATTACCTGCGAACGCTAAACACATGAAGAAACGGGCAGAAATCACAGAGGCCTTGCTTCTCTCCATCCCTGCAAAATTCTGAGAAAAGCAGAGAACCTGTGAGTTTTTCTTAAATAGTCTAAACAATGCCTGTATTAAGGGTTGCGATGCCTTTCAAACAGATTGGTAAAAAAGCGAGCTGAAGGATATTCTTTATCTTGATGAGAAATATAAGCCGCGGCAGGCTGAGGAGGTGGTCTCATAAAGCACAATATTTAAGTGGTCTCTTTGTTCGGCTGACATGCTTATGGCTGCGGTCCATTTGCTCACTTTATCATGTTTCCAGAGCTCTTGTTTAGAGTTCCCCTCTGATGAGTCTCCCACATTTGGTGATTTATATCTTCTAAGTATGCTTGACTTTTACTGACATGGGCAAGATGCACATTTTCTCTTGGCTCTGATTTAATGGAACAATCTTTTCCACCAGCATGTGTCTCAGCTGGGCTCAAACAGTGTCAAAATATTCCAAAAAGGCTCATTATTCCCGCAAGCACTTGTAAGCTTTTGTATGCTTTTTTATTTTTTTTTTACACCCACCATCCTTCATTATGAAACATGTGCGAAAGACCTTTTATTTACAAAAACAAGGGTTCAGATTACAGTCAAATTTATCAAATGGCTCTTGGAAAGTCAGTCTCGACCCAAAGGAAAATACTGCTCAGAGATTTCTCCTTCTCATGAGACTTCAACAGGTTTCAAAAAGGAAAATTTAGGGAGAAAATGGAAAGTTAATGGAGCTCTAAGTTAAGATTTATCAAAGTATCTTAGATATTTCTCCTAGAAACTAACAGCTATAAAATTAGTGCAATTCAAACTGTTTTGGTATGAGAGTTGAGTTGCTTTTGGAGACTTTTTTTTTTTTTTTTGAGGAACGTCTATGTAATCCTGTGTAATCTCACCGCTAAATGGTTGAGACCTTTTGATAATAGTCAAAAATGTTGAGTCTATCCATTTGTCATCCCCTCTTCACTAACAGATAGACATTTATTATGACCTTTAGCACCGCCTGTTATTTTAAATACATTTTTTTTTCAATAAAACCCCACTCTATGATCTAAATTATAATCTGCGCTTACCTTGCCTTTGGAGCGGCCCCTCAGGTTACATCACCTGCTTATGGAGTATCAATTCAGCTGTCTTGAGAGCCTGTGCTGCGAGAGAGAGAGAGACGCACGTAGTCACCGAAAACCTTGTTGTTAATTAGAGTGGGAATTTGCTTTCGCAATGACAGCCACTGAGCCTCTGGACGTCTGTTTCCTTTCCCAGGCTGCTGTGTGTCCTTCCCTTTCATTCACAGGCATGTGATCCATGTTCCAATGTGGCCCAGGGGACAAGGGCAAACTCATTGCTTGATCAAAACGCACATTCACAATATGTCTGGCTATTACTTTTAAATTCATATTGTTGTATTAGTATGGTATACTTACAGTATGAAATAAAATGTTTATTTAAATCAATATGAAACACATATTGCTAAAGTACATATTGCTGAAGTATTGCAGGGGTATAAAATAAAATTAAATATATAAGACATTTTTTTTATTAAAAAGTAAGTATAATAAAATAGACTATATGGATGAACCACTTTAAAGTGTCAAACAGTATTTTTGGCATAACATATTGTTAAAGCACTGCGGGGGGAAATAAAATAAAATAACATACAATAAAATAATAATAAAAAAAATAATTCATTCATTAATTAATATAAATGAATAAATAAATAAATAAATAAATAAATAAATAAAATGAAAAATATGAAATGGAATTTTTGGCATGACAACCTTTAACACGCATTGTTAAAATATTGCTGAGGAATTCAATTAAAATGAAATGAAATAAATAAAAAAATACAAAATGGCATTTTTGGCATGACAACCTTTAATACACACTGCTAAAGTATTGCAGAGAAATAAAATAAAATAAAATAAAATACGAAATGACATTTTTGGCATGACAATCTTTAACACACATTGCTAAAGTATTGCATAGAAATTAAAATAAAATAAAATAAAATAAAATAAAATAAAAAAAAAAATACAAAATGGCATTTTTGGCATGACAATCTTTAATACGAAATGGCATTTTTGGCATGACAACCTTTAACACACACTGCTAAAGTATAAAATAAAATAAAATAAAATAAAATAAAATAAAATAAAATAAATGGCATTTTTGGCATGACAACCTTTAACACACACTGCTAAAGTATTGCAGAGAAATAAAATAAAATAAAATAAAATAAAATAAAATAAAATAAAATAAAATAAAATAAAATAAAATAAAATAAGAAATGGCATTTTTGGCATGACAGCCTTTAATACGAAATGGCATTTTTGGCATAACAACCTTTAACACACACTGCTAAAATATTGCAGAGAAATAATAATAATAAAAAAAATAAAAATAAAAAATAAAATAAAATAAAATAATAGCATTTGTGGCAAGACAAACTTTAATACATATTAATTGCATGGGGAATAAAATAAATAAATAAATAAATAAATAAATAAATAAAATATACAAAATACAAAATGGCATTTTTGGCATGACAACCTTTAATACGAAATGGCATTTTTGGCATGACAACCTTTAACACACACTGCTAAAGTATTGCAGAGAAATAAAATAAAATAAAATAAAATAAAATAAAACAAAACAAAACAAAACAAAACAAAACAAAACAAAACAAAACAAAAAACAAAATAAAATACGAAATGGCATTTTTGGCATGACAACCTTTAACACACACTGCTAAAATATTGCAGAGAAATAACTTTAATATTTTAAAGTTAATATTTTAAAGTTTTTAATATATTAAAGTTTTAATAAAACTTTAATACATATTAATTGCATGGGGAATAAAATAAAATAAAATAAAATAAAAAAATATTATTTTTGACATGACAACCTTTAACACACATTGCTAAAGTATTGTAGTGGAATAAAATACAAATAAATAAAATAAAAATACAAAATGGCATTTTTGGCATGGCAAACTTTAACACACATTGCTAAAGTATTGCAGGGAAATACAATAAAATAGTTTTGTATTTACATACTGCTTAAGCTATGCAGAGAATAATGATGATTAAAACCAAGGTAATCAAATAAGCAAAAATACAAATGAATAAATAAAAAGCAATGAAAATAGTGCCACAAAACAGTTTATGCTACTGAATGTTTTTTTTTTTTTTTTTTAATGGATAAACCACTTTAAACTAAACTTGAAACATGTTTGCAACCCATTTTACTTTCAGTATGTGATGTTATCCCAAGTAAAACAGGATATATATAGCATGGGACTTGATTTTATCTACTAAAATTCAGGGTCTGGGACAAAATTATTATTACAAAGCCTTTAAACAAAACAAAACAAAAAAAGCACCTATCATTCAAAATAGACCAGGAAAGTAATTTGGAAAATAAAGAACTCCATGCTGTGTCATGCACATGTAACTCCTATTCCTACTGGCCACATGTACACACCATGATGTAAGATCTTTATGAATAATCGTGCAGATGTTTAACTCAAATTTATGAGTGCTGTCTGGTGCATGTTAGTCTTCATAATCCTAGAGATGAAGATAAACTGGTGCCAGGCACACACACACACACACACACACACACACAAAAAAAAAAAAAAAAAGAAAAAAGATCATAACAGCACATTTCCAATCCATGCCATTTCATAGCATATTAGCATTTCATAAATCAGTTCCTGCAGGGCAGACCTTTCCGTGACCTCTACAAGGAAAGTGGGGATCTATTTGCGTGTGTGCGCTTGCGGAGGGGAAACATTTGTAAACATGAATTAGGTATGCAAGTGAAACTGCAGAGGAAAAAGGAAAGCTGAATCAGCCGAGCTAGTGCCTTGAACCTTTTCCATTAAATCATTTCCCCGAATTCTAACCATAAAACATGACGGCTGTCTGAAGCCCAGCCAAAAAGCATTAATAACTCCTGTGTTTTGTTTGAGTTTTAATGCTTCTCCAAAGTCGAGGTTTGAGTTTGTACAACAGAACGTGAGTAGAGTTTGGCACTCCATCGCATTTAATAAACAAAATGAATTGCACATATTTTGAAAGAGGGCAGAATTTAATAACTCAAAAAGATTATTTTCATGCTTAGTTACACAAAAGTATCTTCCATTGTTCCGTTAAAAACTACACTGCTCATTGGCTAAAACAATGAATAAGATGTCATATTCAACGCAATATTCTGATACATACATTTATCTTGGCCAGTGACAACAGTTTCACACCATTTTGGTTTCCAGAAATACATACTATATATGGGGTCCAAATGTCTGAGACCAGTTGAAAGTTTTTGGATTTGAAACATTTTGAAGAAGTTATAAAAAGTTATTAGCAAAATTGTATAATAAAAAAGGATCATAAATTAATAAACTTTATGGATAAATTACTTTAAAGGGGTATAAAATAATAAAATGTTTTATTAAAAAGTAAGGATAACAAAATGTCAGGTTGGAAATAAAATAAAATAACATAAAAAAAAAAAAATAATAATAATAATAATAATAAATTATTCATTAATAAAAAATAAATAAATAAAATGAAAAATATGAAATTACATTTTTGGCATGACAGCCTTTAATACTTAAAATATTGCAGAAGAATAAAATAAAATAAAATAAAATGTAAAAAGAAAAATAAGAATTCATTCATGCATTCATTAATAAAAAAATAAAAAATAAATAAATAAATAAATAAAATGAAAACTATGAAATGGAATTTTTGGCATGACAACCTTTAATATTGCAGAGGAATAAAATAAAATAAAATAAAATAAAATAAAATAAAATAAAATAAAATATATGAAATGGCATTTTTGGCATTACAACCTTTAAAACACATTGCTAAAGTACTTCAGATGATAAAAAGGGAACATAAATTAATAAACTAAGATAAATTACTTTATTACTTTAAATTAAGCCAATAAAATAAAATAAAATAAAATAACAATTCTGGATTTTCAGTTTTAAATAAAAACATTATTGTTATTATTATTATTATTATTTTAAGAATAAAAACTCTCAAACTGCACCCATTGTTAAAGCATTGCATCAATAATAAGAAAAATAAAATAAAATAAAATAAAACTTTTCACTCATACTATAATTTGCAATGAGAAATGGTGCAAATGCAAAACTGAAGCATTTCAGTAGAGGTCTCAGACATTTGAACCACACTGTATATACATGCGTGGCCCTCAGGAACCCTAGATCAATGTTAACACCATCAGCAGATTTCCCACATACTGCTATGTCAACATTGGAAACTATACAAGGCCTCCTATTGTGCGGAATAAATGTAAGTGCCATATCCATGTCTTACATGCACTATTGAAACAATAAGACTGCTGGAGTCGGAAATATGTCATGATATGACTTTATTTTATATTTGACATGACATCATTAAGGGCACGCCATTGTCATGTAGCCAGAGTTTTGACTTGCGGCAAGTCTGGTCAAATTCACAGATTATTCTGATCACGAAATGCCTGCTTTTCTGACATGTGATGCATGTGATTTGTCATGTTTTTACATGTCGTGTATGGGTGGGAAAATCTGTAATAGATGATACTATCACAATCTCTGGCATTTATTATTACAGAAAACATAGAGCAAATGTGTAGGCATGCACGGAGGATGCATTTTTGTAGGCCAAAAACCCAAAAAAGGTTTCGGATTAAACCACTTCCGGTCCCCGTCGTCTTGCAATCAGTGTTTTTTAAACAGGTATTTGATTAAATGCCTGAAATAAGGTCTGTGGTTAACACATGCTCAAGATATTTTCATGTTTTATACAACAATATGAAATACATCAACAGTACCCCATCATGATTTTTCTAAAAGCTTTTACTTGTCTTGAAAAATGGTTGCTAATAGGGATGTAACGATGCATCTTGAGCTGTTCCATAGGTGCCACCTGCTGTCAGCCAGTGAATGTGATGATGTCACATTGCTTAGAGAATCAAAACGGCACGCCTATTGAAACTGATTCGGTTTAATGGGAATTTAAAAATAAGGAGTGGGTGAACAGTTTTTTTTTTTTGTCATTGTAGGATAGCTGTGTTCACACACTGGCACCACATATTTATGTCCAAACACCATGTAAAAGTGGATTTCACATAATAGGTGCCCTTTACAAAAAATTGTGAAATGTTACATCCCTACACTCTCAGAAATAAAGGTACAAAAGCTTTCACTGTGATGTTTGCATCTAAAGATCCTTAAAGGTACATATTAGTACTTAAAGTGTACATAATAGAGCCTAGGACCTTTCACACCAAGAACAATAACGATAAATATAAATACAACAATAACTATGTCGCTTTGGACAAAAGCGTCTGCCAAATGCCTAAATGTAAATGTAACTACAGGAGCATCTCAAAAAATTTGAATATCATGAAATAGTTCATTTTTTACACTGACACTTTCTTATATTCTAGATTCGTTACAGGTAAAGTAAAAAATTTCTAGTTTTTTTTATTTATTTATTCATTTTTATTTGATGATTAGAGCTTACAGCTCATGAAAGTAAAAAATCCATTATCTCAAAATATTAGAATATTTTCTCACAATGGACCAACACCAGCAGACGTCACGGCACCCCAAATCTTTACTGACTTCAGAAACTTCACACTGGTCTTCAAGAGCAGCTTGGATTCTGTGCCTCTCCAGTCTTCCTTCAGACTCTGGGACCATGATTTCAACATGAAATGCAAAATTTACTTTTATCTGAAAAGAGGACTTTGGACCACTGAGCAACAGTCTAGTTGTTTTTCTCCTTAGCCCAGGTAAGTTGCTTCTGACGTTGTTTCTGTTTCAGAAGTGGCTTGGTAGTCCTTTTCCTAAACATGTCTGAGTGTGGTGACTCTTGATGCGCCGACTGTGGCTTCATTCTTGTGAAGCTCTCCGAAGTGTTTAAATCAGCTTTACTTGACAGTATTCTCAAGCTTGTGGTCATCCTGTTGCTTGTCACCTTTGCTTACCCAATTTCTTCCTTCCAGTCAACTTTGCATTTACTATGCTTTGATACAGCACTCTATGAACAGCCACCCCTTTCAGTAATGACCTTCTGTGATATACTCTCCTTGTGGAGGGTGTCAGTGATTGTCTCCTGGACCACTGGCAAGTCAGCAGTCTTCCCCATTAGTGTGGTTTCAAAGAACAAGAAATACCCAGATTTTAAACTGTAGGGATGGTCATTTAATGAAACTCAAATGTAAAATTCTAATATTTTGAGATACTGAATTTTTGACTTTCATGAGCTGTACGCTCTAATCATCAAAATTAAAAAAAATAAATAAATAAACATTTGAAATGTTTTGTTACATCTAATGAATCTAGAATATATGAAAGTTTCAGTTTTTGAAAAAAGTTACAGAAAAAAAGAACTTTTTCATGATATTCAAATTTTTTGAGATACACCTGTAGATTTGCTTCCACACCAGTGAACAATGTTTGTTTTTGTTGCACTTACACGACTTCAACCAGTAGATGTCCTCAGCATTGCACGTTTCGAGCGCATCTAAACAGTGAATCTAGCGCAAACCAATCTGATCTCTAATGTCGTCAATGTAATGGAATAAAAACAATACGGACTATTTTCTATTGCAACTTCAAAGGAGGCGAGACAATGTTGTCCAAACTAGCGCTGAATTCCTGAGGTAATTTTATGTTTTATGTTACTCTGTTTGCTGTGCAATGTCTGTTTGTTTCTCTACATCTGATTGGCTCTCAAGTGTTTTATCGTTCATCAGCTGTAAAAAATCTTTCTGAAGGTGATCCCAACAATATCGTTCCACTGTATTATTGCCCTGCTACAAAAAAAAAAAAAAACAAACAAAAAAACAAACAAACAAACAAACAAACAAAAAAAACAAAACAAAACAGCTGGTTTTAGCTGGTCAGCAGGCTGGTTTTAGAGGGGTTTTGGCCACTTCTTTAGCTGGTCAGGCTGGGAGGACAGCTGGATTGACCAGCTAAAACCAGGCTGAGAGACCAACTAAAACCAGCTACTTCCAGCTTAAACCAGCTAACACCAGCCAACCAGCCTAGGTGGTTTTCAGCTGATTTTTATTTATTTTTTTCTGGGTCGTTATAGTCCCGGTGTGAACTTGGCTTTTCTGTATTCTGAAATGATTTTTAGAAAATTATCCTTTAGTTTTAGTTATCATTATCGTTCTTGGGAAGAGGTACACAAATTTTACTTTTCAAAAGGTACTGCCCCAGTGACAGCTTTTGCACCTTTATTTCTGAGAGTGTAGTTGCTAACAAGTAGCTCAATAGGACTACAGAGGTTGGTTGGACATTAAACATCAAACAGGAAAACTCTTCTACTCACTAGTCCACTTTTTTTAACCTTGTTGTGTTTATATTCAAGCTTTTGCAAACTATTCTAGCTCATACTTTCAGAGAAATTATATTTAAACAGACTGAAATGAGTAGTTGGAAGCTAAATGGTGATGACATTAAAGTCATGTGACCATGGTGTTATTCGTTTATAGCCTTTGTTTAGCTTTTTACTCCTTGCGATTTTTAGGCTTCAAAATTCAGAAAAAGTTGTTCATATGGGAAGATTATCATGATGAACCAAACGTGTAAAAATCCTAAACTCTTTCAGTCACAGCCAATCCAACTGGGTTTTGTTATGGGTTGGCCTACAAAAATAGTGTACCTCAAAGATAAGATTTTCTCACGCAATACTTCCAATCTAATGATTATTTCTTCTTTACAAGTTTTCCTCAACCTGATACTTTTTAAATACAATTTTGTGTCTGTGTGGAAACAGACTTCCAAAGGTAGTTGCTGTCGAGGAATCTTTTCGAAGCTTGTCATTTTCTCACTTTCCAGTGCACATCGGGTGGTCAGTAATGTGAGCGTGTTGTCGGAGACTGAGACGTAACATATTTCAGAGACAAACTAATGAGAGCTCAACATAAAAGGCTCATAATGATTTAGGACATTTTTAGGGAGTGATGCGTAACACTTTAAGCCATTTCCTTATTAGTTTGTTTAATTATCCCTCCTTGAAGTTGAAGTTTTTCGAAGAAGAAGTGATCTCACTGAAAGGCTATATTCTGGTAGCTTAACAACTCAGTAAAAACATTGTAAACAATTGTCTTTGCTTAATCCAGAATTGACTCACTTGAGTTGTTGAGGCACTGGAACATATTCTGGATCCTCCAGGGTTGAAGACTGACACCAGCCTTGTCATTTCTGCCAAACTGCTGTTGTGATGTGCAACCAACTGTGGTGAAAACGGGTCCATTTCTGCTCCAAGGTGACCACGTTTACCCCACGTTCGGTGCTTTCCTTGGAGCGCAGAACAGAGCGGGGCCTTATTGTTTCTTTTAATTTCAAACAGCAATTAAAGTGGAACTGGAAAACATTGCTCACCTCTTTCATCTCATCAATCCAAGCCCTCGTCCTGGGTGTTAGCAAGTCCAGATGATCCTTTTCTCTGTTCCTTTCAATTACAGTCCAGCGTGAGCAATGGAAACATTCTCCTGCTCCGCTGTTAAATTTGTTTCGATGAGACAAGCACTTGAAAGATGGACACCTATAAATGCTGTGAAAATACCTTTCAGCGCAGTTCTGGATTTTCACACGGCGTAAAATGATTTACCTAATGCACATCCATCTGGAGTTGCTAGGCAACATACACATGTTACAATCACAAGCCATTTGCGATGGGAAAAATTTCCAGGAGTGGTTATGTGAAAACATTTCCATTTTAGAGAGATGCAGACATAATCCTGTTAGCCTCTGAACAAACACAGACTGGATCTGCATTAGGACCTTGTTTGCAGGTCTCAACAATAAGGACTCTTTTTTTTATATACTGGTCCAATCCAGCCAGTATTTCACTCGCCCTGCCAACATTTTCACTGGCCCTATGGCAAAAATTAAACATTTTGCTAGGAAGAATCAGAAGCAAGTATATTTTATATTAAACACCTTGTAAAACATGTCAGCCCTCTTCAAGTTTAATTGCTGCCTTAAAGTGTAAAGCGCAATTAAGTTATAACTTAGTGTTAAGTGCATCACACTTCATATAATCACTTTAAATTCCTTTATTTAACTAGGAAGGTCCCATTGAGATACAATACCTCTTCTAGGGAGTCAATATGGGCAGCATCACAGAAGCAAGAGTGAAGACATGAATAAGACAATTTAAGGTGATGTTAAGACAATATTTTTTATGACAACTTTACAAGATACACAAATAATAAAAGAAGAAAAAAAAAACTTTCATTCAGCAATTATGCATTAAATTGACCAAAAATGCACTTTTTAACTATTTAAAAAAAAAAAAAAAAAACAGCATTATGGTTTACACATAAACGTTAGCAGCAAAAACTGTTTTTAGCAGTTATCATAATAAAGAAATGTTTTTTAAGCAGCAAACCAGCATAATAGAATGATTTCTGAAGGATCATTCATATTTTAAATCATAAGATTGCACGCACATAAGAGTATGCGCATAAGAGACTTCTTTCAAAAACATTTAAAAGTCTTATCAGCACCAATTTCTTATTTAGTTTGTCATCTACAAAATTAATAAAAGTTATAATTAAAAAATAGAAGTCACATCTGAATTGTGTGGTAGATCATGGTACTCAAATATATAAATAACTGAATATATAAAGCAAAGAAATAAGGACAGAAAACAACAGATAGTGCTTGAATGTTAGCCTACATTTAACAGACACAAGACGCCAACTGGCTGTCTTCTCTTTTTGACAACTAGACAGACAGCCTTTTTCCTTTCTCACATCTACAGTGGTGATAAGAAACTAAAAAAAACGCCCGATTTAAGAGTCATTCCTCCCTTCCGTATTTTATACCCAGCCCAGATCATTAAGTGCCATATGTCTCCGATTGAAAACACATCTACTGTACAGGAAACCTTAAGAGAGGAAATACTCGTACATAATAATAGGAGTCATAGACCATCAATCTGACTCAAGTGAAAACAAGAACCAGTTGCCTGAGTTTTAATGACGGCTTGACATGAATGGCCTCCAGAGACAAGGATTGTGGGAATGCATCCTATTGACTTCTACTCAAAAAGAACCAACTGCCACTCAACTAAAGCAAATGTACTGTAGTCATGCGTGCAAAGTACAAAGATAAGAACACAGCAGTTGACAGTTTCGTGGTTTAAAGTGAATAGATCCAAATCTGATAAAATTGTGCATCTAAATAGTGGGAAAAACATTCCCTGAGTCCAAAGAGTAGGCAACACAACAGGAAGCTACAGCTGTTCCAGACTGGGATGAATACTAACCCAGAAATTTTGTAGATTTATTAAACATTATAGCTGTCAGAAGCAAGAGAAATATTGCTTTAGAGCTCCTAGTGAGCACAATATTACTGTTCAGATGTTTGGGGTCAGTAAGATTTTGAAAGAAATTAATACTTTTATTCAGCAAAGACGCATTAAATTAATCAAAAGTGACAGTAAATACATTTACATGAAGGATTTCTGTATCAAATAAGTCTTGGTTTATATACTGAGTGCCTCTGAAGAACAGTTTGCAAAATGTTGTCAGGTCAATGACTCCAAATCATTGAAAGATAATCAGAAAGACACTAAGTTTGGTTTGTACTGGTTGCAGTTGAGAAGTACACTGTACTTTGGATGGACAAAATGTGCAAATATAAAGTTCACACTTTTGTACATTTTCTATCTAAGCGGGCTGTTCTTGGCCAGAATAAGCCGCAATGTGGATCAGACTTTATACTTAAAGTCAAAAGTCAGGCTACATGAGATGACCTTAAACCCAAAACCTTCTAGACCTAGATAAGATCATCCTGTGCTTAATCCTCCAGGTGGCACTCAGACTCCAGTCTTTTGGTGAGCCTGATAAATCTCTCTGGTGTTTTGCTGCCACTCTTCCTAGAACCCCAAAGGGAAGATGTCCAGGCAGTTCTCCACACTCAATGCAATTATTTATATCTGGACACAAAGAGGAGACTGTGTATCTTGGCAAAGCCGAGGGTTCAACCCTTTCAGTTGACTGGCCGCAGTTCACCAGTGCCAAACAAATTACTGTGTGGTGGGGGCCGGATAATTAATGAAACATGGAGAATGCAGAGAGAGAATGATGTCCACATATCATGATCTGGGAGGAACGTTTCAGAGGACAAATGAAGTGTAAAATTAAATCTGCAAGTTGGTTGTAGAGATCTCCCAAAATAGAATAAAAATGAGGACACAGTCACTATTATTTATTGTTTCACTCATGGAATATGCTGTATATAGCTGAACGACTACTGAATCGACAGTACGCCCGACGAAATTCAATAGGCGAGTGTTACTTTAAGATCCGCTTAACACATTCCGCGTCGTTAAAACCATTTTTGGGAATTACGTTGATGTTCCCTCAAAATCAACACTGAAAATCCGAATAAAAGTCGTCTGGGCCTAATAATAACTAACCCGAGCTGTAGTAAAACACGACATGAAGAGCTGGCGCTAACGGTGGTGAGAAATAAAATCCGTAATGCTTATTCACCATAGATTCCATATATACACTTCCTTGTGGAAAAAGCCCTGCCAGATTCTGGTGTGTTAAGAGAAAGGAAGTTCAGAGATGGTGTTGAGGGACCAACTTGTCAGACGTTACCTCACAGACCAATCCAAGGTGGCTCAAACTTCATCCTTTGCTAAGTTGTACAACCTCCGCCTGGAAATCCCAGAATTTACCCATGGGTCAAATGCAGAAAGCTTGTTAACAGTGGAAAAGTGTAAAAGGCATTTTTTCCTGATGCTCTCTTGCCTCGTGTATTGGTTGCATGAAGCAGGTGTCCCTTCACCTGGACGCCAGTTCCCTCAACCCTTAGCTGTCTTCCAGAATCTCTTCGCCGAATGTTTGGATGAGGAAATTTCTAATTACGGAAAACTTCACTTAAGACGAAAAAGAGACTGTTTCCCACACACACAGATTTATTTTTAGTGAGAATAAATGTCATATTTAGTGTGGCACAAGAACACCAAATCTGAGGATGTTTATACATAGACTAGGCTTGTTGGCTGTGCTGTGGGAATTCTACGATATTCCGGTTGATGACCTTGGAAAGACATTGTGTAATACGGCAGCTGCTCAGGTTCATGCCAATTATTTGTTTTTCCAAAATAAGAGACCCCTCCCTCCCTTCGTTTCAATCTCATCTTCTCCTAAAGAAATAGTTGTCCCGGAAATTAAAATTAACTCATTATTTATTTACTTTCACATCCTTTGGAATCCTTTTTTATTTTCCATGGAGAATTTTTTTAATGGCTTTTTTCCATCAAACTTCAAAAGGAACAAAAAAATGTAATCCATACGACTTGTACACTATATTCTAAGCGTACTGAAGTTATAAAGTAATTTTGTATTAGCAACAGACCAAAATTTAAAGTCTCACGGAAACTGAAGTAGTGACGGATCTTTTTTCCAAATTGTGATGTACATAAAAATGTAACGGATTAAGTATAAAGGGAGGTCTAGGCATTGGTTGTTGGTTGGATGTTGCACACAAAAGTTAAATAGTTTTAACCTCATAAATGTCATTTACAATAAGATCTAGAAGAAAATAGGGTGAGTTCTATTTCATGCTGTCTGTAGGTTGTTATCCACTGATGGTGCATCAGAAAAAAATACAACATGCATGTCTGGAATGACACAAGTGTGGGAAATGAAGGTTAGGTAAGAATAAATAAATATAAAAATAAATATTTTCCTGTGAACTACTCCTTTACAAGAACTCCCAAAATAACTGGCATAATCAATCAGCTATTCTTTTCCATCAGAAAGCAAACTAAAAACTCAATGTTACTTCTGACAAATGGTTTGCTAAGCAAATTTGACTGCATGTGTTCTTTTCCTGATGATGTACAGTGATTTGTATATTCAGGGCTAATCGAGACTTCAGCCTAAAGTCTCTTTCATAAGCCACGGGCCGCACAGGCATGAATAAGCCATAGAATCATAGACAATCCATTAAACAAAGAATCCTTATGCCTGA
The DNA here is from genome assembly GCA_033026305.1 of Cirrhinus molitorella. Classification (NCBI taxonomy): domain Eukaryota; kingdom Metazoa; phylum Chordata; class Actinopteri; order Cypriniformes; family Cyprinidae; genus Cirrhinus; species Cirrhinus molitorella. Next base: position 8,373,799 of record CM065122.1, on the reverse strand, counting down.
CAGCTTGTTACTACAGGCTAGAGTTACTCAGTCAGCGGCTGTTTCTGTGCTCATAAATCAACAGTGATCAACAACATTCAGTCTCTACAGCAACCATGAGAGGCAGACACATGGGGTAACAGAAGCCTGTTTAACAGCACAGCTCTTGATCCACACACAGAGAGATACGTGATTTGGGAACAGAAAGAAACAAACTAAATAATAAATTAGCTACAGCTGTTATTGTCAAGCCCAGGCTTTTCTGCCAAGTCCAGAAAAATAACAGTGGTGCTAGCCAAAACAAATTAACAAGTGCACACATCAGCAAAAGAGCTTAAATATTATTAAGAATTAATTATGGTGCATGCTAATGCAAGCATTGCTATTACTATTGCCCAGGGTTAGGTTCGAACAAGTTTTGTACAAACACCTATATGTATTAAACTTCGATGCATAACTCATCTAACAGTAGCTATGTTTATAATGCACTAAGATAATCCGTTTATTAACAGATTGATGACTGAAAAGCCTTCGTGTGGACATTTCAATCCATTCGACTGGGATTTAACCAAGTAATACTTCAATCAGATTGAAAGTGATAGTGTAGACCTAGAAAAATGAAATTGAAATTGGAAAAAAAAAAAAATATATATATATATATGTAAACGCCTGATCCCGAACAATTTTCTCAGATTCAAAAATACTTGAAACATATGTTTAACATCTTGCAAACTACTCATAAGTCTTATGAATGATGTATCTCAAATCGTATGGCTTGTTTATAAAAGGTGTGCTTTTACTTAAGTCATCAATGCTCTACCAACCACCAGATCACATAGCAACATGCTAAAAAGACACAAAACAACACACCAACTGCATAGCAATGTTATGTAATCGCTCACAATAATTTAACATTATGGTCAGCCAATTTTACAAGCAACCGCCATTCATGTTCTCTTCAGACAACATTAAATCCTAAGAAATGTTTCTCTAATTTAAGTGTATTTCTAGAGACAACAAACAGGTGGAGTACCATTACATTTAGATTTCGCCGACATACCAAAGTTATTGTTCTTGTTGCTACTGTACAATTATGAATAAAGACTGAGCCCCCTTAAAGAAAGTCAAAATAAAACAGCCTAAAAAGAAGATACTACTTTATGTAAGTAAATAAGTTTCAGTAGTTTTCAAACAAAGTTTTGGTAACTGAAAAACGTCACATTACTAATCAGAATTGGGCTAAAAAAATGCAACAGCAGTAGGCCGCTCAAGCGCTTTGCGTTAGAATCAGTATCCACCTTATTCTTTAACGTGGGAGACTTATGGTTCATTAAGATATAGGGAAATATCGAGAAGAATAACAATGTGCAGTAAACAGTAAAACTGTTGTGCTACAAAACAGTGTGCTCATGATGATACATTATATGTACAAATACAAATAATATGGTAAGACACCAGTTTGCAATATCAAGCAGCAAAACAAGCTGTTTTGTACAGCTAAAAATAGCTGGATGCTGAGGGAAGCCAGACCCAAAACAATTACAATGGCCACGCCCACCCCAAAGAAAGAAAAGGGTGGATTAACAAAATATTTATTGATTTATCACAGACTCACATATCGAAAATAAAGTATAAAATGCCTTAAGGTGTTTTGTTTAGACTTATTTAACAGTCAATGTTAGTTGACAGCTGCTAGAAGCCCTAAAATACGATTTTGATTGTTCATGCCGAAAACTGACAGAAAATCGCTCCCAGGCAAGTAAGTTAAATACAGTAGATAATTTGCACACTGATTTTGTTGTTAAAAAAACAAAAACAAAAACATAGAACTATGTCTATTTTTATAACAACAAAACCACTGTGCTAATGATAGAAGGCAACTGAGTTTTTTAGTTTTTTTAAATAGCATTATTTATTTATTTATTTATTTATTTATTTTGTTGGCTGGAACTACTGTTACTATAGTGATTTAAACTTAAGGAACATTAACAGTAGTAGCAACCATAGCAAATACACAAACTAAGTTTCCAAAACAAGCAACTTATCTCTCTCAGATGTAATAGCCAACAGTTGCACCATATCGACTTGTGCATCTATACTTGACTTTGACTAGCTTTTGACGTGATGTCATTTCGGAGTAACATGACAGCAAATAGGACCCAGCAGAGCTCTCCGGCGAACCTCACCTGTCCCCAAACGCACTTTTACTTTTCCACCTGAAGTCGCCTGCAGAATCCCGACATCTGTCAGACTTAAAGATAACGGCATGTTTTCTGCATTGCTCTGCAGTTTGTTGCTCCTGCACGGCTCGCTCGGGGATATCGTGTTCCGCTGCCCGAGCTGCACCGCGGAGCGCCAGGCGGCGTGTCCCAAGCTCACCACCTCTTGCGAGATTGTCAGGGAACCGGGTTGCGGTTGCTGTCCGGTTTGCGCCCGGCAGAAGGGCGAGCTCTGCGGAGTCTACACGCCGAGATGCGGGAGCGGTTTGAGGTGTTACCCGAGCGCGAATTCAGAGTTACCGCTGGAGCAGCTGATACAGGGACTCGGACGATGCGAGAACAAAGTGGACCTGGAGCCCACCATGACCAACCAGGAGTCAGGACACAGTGGTGAGTCTCAAGACTTGTTTGTGAACGTGAATTGATGCACAGCCGCTGCCAAAATGTGTGCATATCACACGGATGATGGTGCACTTTGATGTCTCCTCAGTGTTGATTTCTCCTTGACTTAGGAAATCAACAGTGAGTCAAATATCAGTGCAGGGTCTTTGTTCTGGCACCCTTTTCTCCACCATCTTGTTTGATTGTTTATACAGCCCCTTTGTTAGATCACCAACTTCTGTCTGAACTGCTTCTGGTGCATCTGCTCCTATGTGCTTGATTTTGTTTATATCAGAATTCTCAGAGTCATGGAAAATCTGGGAAAGTCAGTCAGTGGTAAAATTGGAATTTCTTTGGGAAGTTCATAGGATTTAATGCAATGTTAAAAAAAAACATTTATAGAGTTAATATAGTGGAATATTATTGATTTATTTATACATAAATATTCATTTATGATTTATGTGTTATATATATATATATATTTAAATATTAAAACGTTTCAGATATTTTGTCAACTATAACAGAGTTGAAATTCATTTTATATTTATTTTATTATGTAGGAATTATCATTTACATTAAAGAGCAACAAGGTGCTCCACTTTTGCAATAGTTAAACTTTTCACAACTTTGTGATACTGGACACACCCACATCTTGTCCTCAGCATTCACAGAGTTCAGGTCATTTCATCAGTGCAGGTCGCTGCCGATGGGAACAGCATTTTATCCATGACTGGTCTGGAAACTGCAGGCCCAAATTTATCTAGTTATTTAAGCTTATCTGGTCTGGTCACAAACATTCAAATATATTGGAAAAACAATGAAAGCTCATTGAAAAAGCTCATTTGGAAACCCTGTTATGTGTATTGGTATTTGGATGGATAAAGCACTGTATAAACTATGTTTTTATTATTACAATCCTTAGATTGTTATACAGTCAGATCAGCAATTAGAACAATGTGGCAATGAAACCAAGACGTTTGGCTTTTTGACCGTAGGACCATTGATCCCTTCAGTAAAAAAACAAGCTTATCACTTGTTAAACTGTTGACACTGTGAAGTATGCCATTCTTTTTTTTTTATTTTGCCCCAGTGGTCCCCTCTCGTCACATATTATACGTCCATCAAATACTTTTACTTCAAACTTGCTAAAATCCCAGCCTCAGCACAATCAGAAGTACCAGTACTTACATAGAAACCTATACATTGGAAAAAGAAAGACGTCAGATGGATTTAGAGGGTTTTGCATCTGAACTCTATATTCATTTCTCAGGGAAACTTTCTCAGGGGTTAGTTCTCTTAAGTAGAAAAAAAGTGGATCGTGCACAATGCTGCCTTGATAATATTATTTGTATAATCCCACATGGGTGTCATCAGAGGGTGTCTCTTTTGCTCTAAAGGCCAGGATCAGGCTTCGTACAGAAACTAAATGAATTTCCAGGACTTTCAAGGACTTTCGCCTAGTTTACGAGATGAAACAAAATACAGATACTTGATTCACTAGATCAGTTAATCAGTTAGATTCACTAATCAACTAATCTGATGATTATTTGGAAAACTGAGTAATCTGATATTTTTAGTAGAAAAAAATAAACCTAAGTGAAAAACAGGCTTTAGTATGACTATATTTATATATAAACTAACAATGAGATAATAAAAATAGGTTTAAATAAAGTATAAAACCAAGTAATTACATGTTGTTGTTTTTTTTAACAACACTGTTTAAATGCATGTTATATGCCTACATAATATGAACATTAGCAACTTAAGTACATTATGTATTATAACAAATACCTGCAGAGGGCTTTAAAGGCCAGGTTATGTTTTACTCTACAGTGCGATTCGACGTTTAAACCCATTAAACTCTAATATTTGGCAATGTGCAACGTCAGAGCCAGGATTTTAAACTTTTATTTTGAAATAGCGATTCGCGCATTTAGAAATAAATTGATGTATTCTCCTGTGTTGACATAGATTATACATGATACACATTACACACGCCTTGTTTTTCTAAAATGAACGTTAAGCAACCTAAACTCACAGCATATGCAGAGGAAGAGTTTGTCGAGCGAGCTGCTGAGAAGGAGACGTGCCACACGCTTGCAAATAACAACAGTGCGACACGAAACGTGTCAGTCTTTATTTGTGTTGCCAAATGTACGTGATTGGAAAAGAGCGAACAATATAATGTAAGCACTAGCAAGGGTTTTTTACCATAACTTTTTACTGTTATTGCAAGACCGCTTTTCACCTCAAGGAGTATCATTGTCACATTTAATATCACGAGATCTTGTGCGGTGAAATGATGCTGTATTTATATCAGATGCACTGCATTATTAATTTTCTGTGAAAAGGTAGTTTTTTTTTAAAACAAAAGCTAACACTAATTTCATATTTACTACCTATTAAAAATTCAAGTACTTTTCAAGTACCTTAACAGAAAAAATTGCTATTTTCAAGGGTTTTCCAGGACTTCACATTCAAGTACTTCAAGCACTTTAAGCACCTTTTACGAACCTTGCGGGATGAGCCGTTCTAACCTTTTGCCATGCAACTGAAATATGTGACCTAGATTTCTAATAAAATAAAGAATTTTCAAATTACTGATGACTAAATGGTGCCAAATGCCTCTGCTTTGAAACAAATTGGCAGCCGTTATCCTGTTGTGCCGTTGAATTTTCCAAGAAATCAAGGGTGAAAGGCTAATGTCGCCTGGCACAAATTAGACTTTTGCACACTGAACTTTGAGGCCCGTCCAGGCACCCTTTGTGAATCTGCCCCGCTACGCTGTCTGAGCAGTCTTTGAATGGTGTATTTTGGGATACCAGTAAACACTAAGCAACAGGGTTGCCCAGCACCAGCAATTAATCAGCTCATTTCCAAGCCTTTCCAATGGAGGTTTCTAATAAAGAGAAAATACTGCCAGTGCTAAAGATAGCTAAGGTTCACCATTACTTACCCTCATGTTTTTCTGGCACTGAGTTTTTTTTTTGTTCTGTAAAAAAAGTCTGAATGTCAAAGTTTCTGTTTTCCATACAAACACAACTGTGTGTTTTTAGGGGAGATTTTTTGTAAATAAACATTAATAAATAATAAAGAAGAAGAAGAAGAAAAAGCGTTTACTCCATAGACAACCAGCTTTTATTAAAATGCTATTTTGGCAATGGTGAATTACTGCTTTAAGTCACATGGACTTTTTAGTGATACTTTTATTTTGCTTTTTGCAGCTTAGCAGTATAATTCACCATCGGCTGTGATTGTATGGAAAACAGAAGCTCAAATATTCTGCATTCGATCTCCTTAATGTTTTCTGGAAGAAATAAAATAGTAGTTGGAGTTGGAAAAACTTAAGGGTGAGTAAATGATGACAAAGTCATTTAACTAACCGTTTAATCAAAACTCCAATTGGCAGATCGCTTGGCAGTGAGGTGTGTGGTCAGTAACACACACATTTGTCTTTCTTTTCTCACTGTTTTCTGTGAGAAGAATTTAAAATCAGCATCAAACCAGTAAGTCCTGTGAGTACGGTTACAAAAAAAAAGTCTTGTGGAAATCTTGGAAAGGCCAGTGTCCGTTCTGGCCCAGTACTTTTGTTTCTGAACAGAACAGAAAACACAATTATTGCTGATCTAATGAATGCAGAGTATGTAGTCTAAGGCCCATTAATGCAGTGAACTATGAATGAATGTTGTATTTATAAAAACTCACTAGAAGGTGCTACATCCAAGACCTCTGATCCTCTTCTTTGTGTTCGCTGCAAGCAATTGTGGTTTACTGCGTCGGTATAGCTTTAACTAAATGTTGTGATTTGGCACCCAGACATTGCATCTCAAATGAAGGCTGATTCCGCAATGCGGCTGCTGAATTCGATTTAGAATCATGTGGTTTCATCACACTGAGTGTCTCTTAATTATCTGAAACCTCACTGTGCATAGCCCTAACTGTGAGCATAGTGCACCACCTGTAGTTAGCATTGCTCATATGTCAGGCGGCTGCCTCAAACATGATCCAGCATGCATTTAGAACCTAATGAGAGGAACATCTTTAGTAATGACACTTAACCAGTGCACAAATGCCTGCTTGCATAATGTTCTCTTGGGTTTAAAGAAGTCTAGAATGTGTTTTGTCCATATCCAGGGTTTTGAGAACTATTGTGCAACACATCTGAGAACCTCTGTCAGCGTTGTGACCTTTAGCATGGCACTTAAAGGATAAGTTCAGGCAAAAATGGAAATTTTGTCATCATTTATTCACCTTCATGTTGTTCCAACAAAAAGAGCTACTCTGCTTCCAAACGATGGCACTGTATACATACAACTTCAAGTCTCATGTTAGTTTATTGTGAAGAACAGGCTGAAATCTAAGCCTGATCTAAAGAGTTCACAGATCTTATTCCAACTTGCGTTGAATGAGAAAAATGGCGTATTTAGATGTGTCACAAAAGATTTGGTGGCAAACACCACTGGATCTTGCATGGCCTGTATCCTAATACAATAGGATTTAATGTGTTCAACTGGATATGAGATTTCAAAGCTGTACCAGAGGGGAAGATTATTAATACTACTTCAGATGACTTGGAATGTAGTCCAAATTATATTTGTGAACTTTGGTTAGATCGGTGAAAGTCTTAAATTTTGGTCTGTTCCTCATACAAAAGTTATCATATGACTTCAGAAGACTTAAGCATGAGTTATATTGACTACTTTAATCATACTTTTATAATACTTTTTGGTGCTATTTGGAGGTTGGCAATTTGTGCGGAATAAAAACCAGCCTCAAAAGTTGGCTAAATGTCATTTACGTTCTTCCAGCAACATTGAAAAAGATTTGGTACAACATGAGGGTGCGTAAATAATAAATAAAGAAAGAAAAAAAAAATTGAGTCAACTATTGCTTCAACAGCATATTTGCTCTAAACCTGTGTTATTTTGGAATTATTTACATTCACATTTAGTCATTTTTTTAGATGCTTTTATCCAAAGTGACTTATAAATAAGGACAATGAAAGCAAGCAATCAAAATCAACAAAAAAAAAACAAAGATATGCAAGCGCTATGACAAGTCTCATTTAGCCTAACGCAGTACACGTAGCAAGTTTTTTGTTAATTATATAATAAATAAAAAAAAAAAAAACAGAATAGAAAAAGATTGGAGCAAGCTAGTGTTAGAGGCCTTCTTGATAATTGTATAATAAATAAAAAGAAAACAAAAAATGGAATGCAAAAAGAATCTGGTGGTTTTTTTTAACAAATCAAACAGAAAACAAATAGAGTGCTTAAAGGGTCAAGTTTTTTTTTTTTTGTTTTTTTTTAAGAATATAATTAGAATAGAATGTGCTAGAGTTAGAGGGTCAAATAATATTTACATACTATTAGTAATATTTTGAAGTGGCATAAATTTTTATATTTTTAGTTGTCATTTTAATTTTAGATGTAAATGTATATCTAAATGCATCATATGCAAACAGCATTTTTTTTTATTATTAATATTATGTTTTAGATATTTTTATTTCTCTTTTTCATTATTTTCATTATTTTCATTGAATATTTATATTTTTACATCAATTATAGTAAAAAAAGATGCTCATATGCTCAGCCGAAAATAAATAGGATTTTTCTCAAGTCTCGACGGGGACCAATGGTTTGAAGTTTCAATGCAGCTACAAAGGGCTCTATACAATCCCAGCCTATTTAGTTTTCGAAAAAAAAAAAAGGGTAGGGCGAAAAACTCTAATTTTCTCATTTAATTTCCAAAATTGTGCAACATTGTTTTTTTAACCTTGTTTTGTAAAGGGCACAAATGTTTTGTAAACAGTGGGTTGGCACTTCCGCCTGTGTCACGCGTGCATTATTACAGAATGCATGAGGTTGAGCTAGTGCAAGACGTGTATTTGTGGTTAAAAGTATATACATTTAAATTTTAAAATGTAAAATGTAAACCAATCAGCTGGGATCATGTGGAGCCCTTTGAAGCTGCATTGAAACTGCAATTTTAACCTTTAACCTGTTAGTCCCTGTTATGGGGAGTCCACTATATGGAGAAAAGTCCTGGAATGTTTTCCTTAAAATTAATTTCTTTTTGACTGAAGAAAGAAAAACATGAACAATTTGGATGATATAGGGGTGAGTAAATTTTCAGGAAATTTTATTCTGGAAGTGAACTGGTCCTTTAACAGTATCAACACTGCTCAAAGCGAGTGTACAAAAGCATCAGTGTACTTTAAAGGGGTAATTGGATGCCAGTTGTCCACAAGTTGATATGATTCTTGGTCTTAATGAAAAGTCTATAGCATACTTTGGTTAAAAATTCTCAATAATAGTAACACCCTTTTACCTTCATTAATCAGCTCTGCAAAAAAATCAACCCATTCTGTTGCATGTTCCTTTAAATGCAAATGAGCTCTGCTCACCCTGCCCCTCTCTTCTCTCTGTGGAGTGACAAGCCATGCTTTGTTTACTTTAGCAGCGTTTAGCTGGGAAACTTGCTAACTAGCACGTCACTATGAAAGGCGACTGCAAAAATTCACTGTAAAAAAATGACATGACGTGAATTTAACAGTAAAAACTGTACAAATGCTACTTTAAAAATTCCCTTAAATTTGATGATTTTTTTTTTTTTTTTTAAATAAGTTAGTTTTTTTCTAGTAGGTTTGTACATTAGGGTTGTATGCTACATCTAATGTTGTTAAATGAATGTTTATTGCATTATTTCAGTTTCATGTGGTTTATCATGATGCTGTTTGGTGTTTGTGTGAATGACATTGTGCACCTTCTATATATCTTAATATTTAAAGGCTGCTTGTGATGGGCTTTAGTTTATCATGTGACTTTCTCATCACCTCCTGATTTTGGTGGTTATCAGTGTATTACAAAGGTATAAAACAGATTTTAATACTGCAATAGGTTAGTATATTACAATTACATCAGTTAATGAAATTACAGTATTTACTCGTAAATGTAACTGAAAACCGTGAACGTTGGTACTGTATTTTTTACGGTGAAATTCAGCTGCCAGTTTTCTACCGGAATTGTTTTTTTTTTTTTTCTACAGTGTTCATAAATATATATATATATATACTCACTACTTCTGTAAGTGAAACTGGATCACGTATGATTTACGCAAACATAGACACATTTATGTAGATCGGGATGTGCATTCCATTTACAAACAAAAGTCATCCACTGCGTCTTCAGCGGCTCAGATGTCAGAAGTAAATGACGACCACTATGCTCATTACTACATCCAACAAAAGAACACCTCAATCGCTTAGGAGCCATTCTTGTCTACGTCCCTGCTCTGGCATCGAAACATGACAGCTTATTCAGGACGGGTCTAAGGTAAGATGTTGTCACACCGACAAGAAGCTGAGAATGGCTTGATTTGAAAAAGGGGAAGTTATTTTTACAGATTAAATAAAAATGACTGGGTGGATTTTTTTTATGTTCAAAAAACATGCAAAAGTGAACTTTGCATCCGATAACCCCTTTAAGTTGATTCTGATAAAATGACAAAGCCAGAAAACATAGTCTGATAAATCCAAAATTACATCAATTAATATACTTAAAAATAAAATGCACACTAAAATTATGAATACGACCATTAGCTAAAGGCAAAAAGATGCACCTATAAACCTCCAGAAAATCCAGCCTCCTCACCACCATCCTAAAAATATATCTCATGTTTATTCAAGCTAGCGGTTTGTATCTCATGTTTGTTTTTCAGCCTTTTCCTCTTTCTCTTTGTATCGCATGTACTGTGATTACCTTTGGATCCCTTTGGGGTCTGATGTGCTGAGACACGCTCTCTTCAACACCTTTCCAGTGCCTGCAGTGGGGATGCCTTGGGTGGCGACTGCTTGTCGAGACCTGCGACACCAGAGAGGCTCCTTGTAGGCGCCGTGACTTCACTTTAGCTCCGGGGCATCTGGAGTGTCATGGTGTCAAACAATCAATTGAAATAACATAAAAAGAAGAAAAAAACTTTCTCCCCAAGGCCAGCCTAGACAACCCCCTACAGACTGGAGAGATGATAGAAGAGTGTCAGCAAAATACACAGTCTGACACATCCAGCCATCTTTCACTATGGGCTATAATGTTGGCTGCCTGCCTGACCTGACTGATACACATTAAATGTCAATATTGACAGCAACAGGTATATTCACAATGAAATTATTGCAAAGAATACAAGTCTAGCAGCAGCAAGACTGTCAATACCTCTCAGCATACATCTACATTCCTGTCAGCAGGCCTATTTTGTTATGCCTGACAAGAAATGCGATTTGTAACTTACATGTTGCCATCTTAGCTGTCATGCTGATTTCAGCTCAGTTGTAATCTTTTTTTTTTTTGGATTTAGTAATTGAGAAACAATAATAACACCCTATAAAAATGCAAAAATGTTTTTTTACATTTATAATATAATATAAAATATTATTGGAAATATTCTAAAATAAATTATCTGTATCTGTTGTGTTGTGCCAGGTAGCCCCGCCCACTATGAATTAAAAAAAAAAAAAATATATAAAATGCTGGGTAAAAAAAAAAACAACCCAGCGCTCAGCTGTTTCTTACAAATTACTAGATTTCTTGCTGAAAGGAACACTCCACTTTCTTTGAAAATAGGCTAATTTTCCAACTTCTGAGATGAGTTTTACCATTTGAATCAGATTAGACCATTTGCATCTCATTCAAAAATGACCAAATATTTTCTATATTTTTCCTATTTAAAATCTCATTTTTGAACGAGATGCTAATGGTCTAATCTGATTCAGTGGTACGGAAGATAAGGGAAGACCCGGAGATTGGCTGAATGGATTCAGAAACGGTAAAACTCATCTGTTTAACTCTAGGGGAGTTGGAAAATGAGCCTATTTTCAAAAAAAGTAGAGTGTTCCTTTAATGGGGTCATCGGATGCAAAATTCACTTTTACATGTTGTTTGAACTAAAATGTGTCTTGGAAGTGTGTGTACACAACCACCCTATAATGATTTAAAAAAAACAAAAACAAATGTTTTTTTAATCCTCATAACTCATAACCACTTTCTTAGATCAAGCCATTCAGAGATTCTTGGCAGAGTGGCTACATCCGAAAGCTCTAAAATGCTGCCTTCGGAGGCACATCCGAATCCAGATTCTGCTTCACTTCCTGTCTCTGGAGGTACCTTCTTCTGAACAAATTCTGAAGGCAGCATAGATGTATCCTTCACTGCCTTTGATATCCCACAAACCTGTGCGTTCCATTCCGTGATGGTTAAGCTTAAAAAATAAAGATGGCATCTGAAATTTGCGTTTGGTGATCAGTTTTTGTGTAAATGTATATTTATGAGTAACTTTTTACAGTTTTGATGTAATTTCTAGCAAAAAATCACTATTATAGTAAATATTTGTTCAGTTATCATCAAAACTCGTTCTGTTTTGTTGTAGATCATTAAACCATTATGCTGCCTCAGAAGGCTGTCCGAAATCAGTTTCATGAGGTGCCTTCGTACAAAAATGCTGCCTGCGAAGTCATTGCCTGATAAGGCAGCAAGTCAGCTGCCTAGGCCTTCGGATGCAGCTGTAGTTTTGCTCAGCCCCCTCCCGCGATTGTTTATTGACACTGGTGTTTTAGCATAGACCAGCCTAGAGTGAGCTGTAAACAGTATATTTCGACGCCAAAGCAGGAGTAAACTAGAATGTCTCCTAAGCGATTGAGGTATTTTATTTTTCAGGGCTCGACATTAATCCTTGACAGGTGCTTGTCCTTCAGACAAGTAAATCAGTCATTCACTTGTCCGAGTAAAAAAGTTACGTGTCCAAGGCAAAGCCTTCTTTTTTTGTTTGTTTTTTGTTTTTGTTTGCCGTAAATGTAATCCATTCTGAAGCAGCAGTCTCATCACTGCTTTATGAGGTCTTGCTTTAATCAGCATATTTGTGATATTTGCCCTAAATTGATTTCTAGGACACTTTTTAACTTAGACAATATTTTCCCCAAATGTCCTAAATATTCCGAAATGTAGGTGTCATAATTTGTCAAATTCTTACATCTTATCAATACATTAAGTTAGAATAATTAGACTATGTATGGTTGTTACCATTCAGATTAAATTAGTATCAACAAACTTCACTGCAAAGGAAACACTGACACTTCATCAAAAGTGTCATTTAGATGTATTTACTTAGACTGTTAATCTTATATTAATCTTATATTGTTTAGGCATTTGCACAGTAAAATTGCAAATGCATAAATAATATAAGATTAATATTTTACTTTTTTAACATTTAAATCTGAAATGTTGGAATAATGCAATGATATTAAAATTAAACTAAACCACCAGTAGATGGCGGAATGGCTCACTAAATCCTTGACTCCATGTCTCAAAAACTCAAAAATGCTGAATCATTCAGTAATAAAACACCGGTGAGTGTTGCTCGGAGATTCGCAAGTTCTGCAGTGGCTTTGCTTAGAACTATTTTTGTTAGTTTAGTCAATAATGTGTCTAAAATGTAAGTGAGTTAATATTAACTACTTGTTTATTGAGCTACTGTTGTATAAACATCTGGACATGTCACATTTGCAATTGTGCTGGTTTGGTCATGTGATGTTGCCTATCTATATCATATGTTATACACTATTATTTATCCTTATTTTCTACCGCAGTATGTTTGATCATGCTTGTTTCTTTGTGTTGTTGTTGCGCCTATAGTTTTGATTTTCCTTGAGTCAGGCTGCACCAGCCTCAACTGACGCACTCTTGATACTGTCTGTTATCAGTCACGGTTTACACTGAAAGTAATAAAATCAGAATAATCCAGTGTTGCCCTAATTATTGTTTGTTATTGAGGTTTTAATCAGTTTACTTCTCCGGTCAAGCGTTGATGTCGAGCCCTGTTTTTGGATGTAATAATGAGCATAGCAGGCTTCATATATATACTTCATGTTTAATGCAAGCGGGTTATAAAAGAAACGTATTATGTGTCTAAAACTAAAATCAATTTTAAAACATTCAGTGTGAACAAATTGCTCATCAGTGGAATATTGGTTAGGACACAGTGTAAAAGTCTATAATTAAGACTGCCTTTTCAATCTTGATAGAGGTAATCTAACATGTTGGTACGACTATGATACCTTACCAGAAGGAAATAATATCAAGAGAGCTTGCAGATTAAGTTTGATCTTGTTTGCATGGTCAAAGCAAACATTTCCAGAGTCTTTAATACATTCTTTCTGTAAACTAATGACAGCTGTACTTAGCAAAGCGTCTTCCTGAGACCCACGCTTAGCACTGTGCCAAGTGTTATCACTGAGTTTTATAAGCTTGTTGCTCAAGCGCTTGTCAAAAGCTGAAGCTCAGGCAGTCCTTGACACTCAGGAGGCTGTAGTTGCTATGGTGCCAAATGGAGATCAACAGTACTTCACAAAATGAATCCAAGGCATTTCCTGAGGAAAACTTTGACTTCAAGCTGTTTCCTCAAAGGCTCGAATCTTAACACCGAAACTAGGTCACTAGTATTCTAACTGATCATCAAATTGCTTGCTGTTGAGGAATACTAGAACCTTAAAGGCACAGTTCACCCAAAATTCTCATTTTTCTTGTTCAAAAGAAAAAGAAACACATACAGCATTAGAATGACATGAAGGTGAGTAAATGATGACAGAATTACATTTTTTGGGTGAACTGTCACTTTAAAGTGCCTTTACAAATATTACCTTTCATGCTATGTGTCATGTAGCTGTATGTGAACATAAACTGCCTGCAAAGTTGTGAAGCTGACAGTGCACGATAAATAAAGTTATTGTCTATCAAAAATGCCTAAACGCGTCGTCAGGAATTCTGTTCTTTTTCGACATCTTATTCTGTTACGGACGACGTCACAAAGTAACACATTTGCGTGTAAACCCTGCACTTTTCTTGCTAACCGGCTAACTAATGCTTCTGTAGTTCTGTTGTTTAAGCTGTGGGCTCACTGTAGTCTAAAAATTAGTTGATTGATGCAGCTTGACTGTCTGTCTGTTTTATTAGTTGGAGTAATAATAAAGGATGCTACACGACTTTGGTTTACAGTACAGTGTAATGCATTATATAATGTTGAAGTTTACAACACAGAGGTGTACCATGAGCAAATCGCGAGCACTGTCCACGGTAGGTCGAGCAAACTAGTTTTAAGTATTCTTTCTGAAAGCCCCCCCTAGTAATGTCAAAGATTTAAATTTTTGGGTAAAAATAAGCCACTTCAGCTGTTTCATTATCAGACTCTGGCTCGTATTGATAAAGTAAAATCGATACAATCTTTTCTATGTATTGACAAGTCTCCAAGGCTGTCATTCCGTTATGGCAATAGGCCTTTCGGATACGCACTTGTACGTGGTAGACCAATCACAAAGGACTGCGTCATCTGACCAATCACAGCAGTGAGGGCTCACAGAAAGGAGGGGTTTAGAGAGCCTGATTCTTCGAACTGCTTTGCGTGAGTCGTTTACGAATCATTTAGAAATAAGGTAAAATTAAATCTATATCTAAATCTATATTTTGACCTTGCATACATGTAGGAGACTCATAAAACAATATTAGCAACCTTAAAAATGGCATAATAGGGGCACTTTAACGGTGATTCATATTCACGTATTGGATAATTTTTTTCAGGTTTCTTTGATGATTAGAATGTTTGGAAGAACAGCATTTATCTGAAATCTTTTGTAACATTTTGAGCTTTTGAATGGTATTGTGTATAATGTAACAAAAGCTTTTTAGTTTGGATGAATGCTGATCTTTTGATCTTTCTATTCATCGAAGAATCCTTAAAAATGTACTAATAACGATAATAATAATAATAAAAAAAATGTTTCTTGAACAGTAAGTCAGCATATTAGAATGATTTCTGAAGGATCATGTGACATTGAAGACTGGAGTAATGATGATGAAAATGTAGATTTGATCACAGGAATAAAATACATTTTAAAATATATTCACATAGAAACCAGTTATCTTAAATAGTAAAAATATTATTATTTTTTTTGCTGTACTTCTGATCAAATAAATGCAGGCTGAAGAGACTTCTTTTAAAAAACATGAAACATTTTAGTGTTCAAAAACTTTTGACTGGTAGTGTATATAAAGTGGATATCTATACGGCACTTTTTTCAGTTTTATGTTTATTTGCATGCTGTGATGGTAGGCAGAAACTGAAGTGACTCAGTTATTTAAGGTGTATTCATGTATACATTTATGTCAGAAGCACCTTTGAATACCTGCATGATCCGAGAAGCCTGTTGCAGTGCTTCATTTACTTGCATCTCCTGTTCTTTTTTTTTGTTTTGAAATCTGTGTTTGTTATATAGAAATGTTCAGCAGAAGCACACACCCTCAAGCACAAAACTTGAGGTCTGAATCTCATATGTCTGCAGAGAACATTTCCTTTGTGCACAGTGGCTGCTGAATCATTGAAGCTCCCTCAGCAGGCCTCTGATTTATGACCGTACAACATCGCTGTTTAGTCTTTGCATATGCAATTACAGAAAAGATAAAAGAGAGCGAGGGAGAGTAGAAGAGAAAGACAGAGAAAAGTGCTGGCATGATCCACCGTGTATTGAGAAGAGGCTCAGGGCGGGTAGTTTAGGTTGAATGAAATCTTAAACGCTTTTTCATCAAATGGGGGAGAAAAAAAATGGGGAACTGCTCCCAGAGGGTAGTGACAAATTACTTCTCAGAACGATTTTCTTAAGTGGAATCAGAGAGAGTGCAAAATACTAAGACACTGAACAGATGTTTTAATGATGTAGAGGACACACAGAGGACACTAGTGGAAGCTCCTGCAGGACAGAACAGTAGAAGATTTTTTGGAGTGTCTTTTATACTTGTGGTTATTGGGGAAAGATGTCCACCAGCTCTTGCGTCTGTTTCACACTTTGTTTAGTTTGAACCACACTTTGTTTGATTTTATTATTTTTTAAATACTTTTAGTTAACAATAGCAACACTGTTATTGCTTTTAAAGCTATGGTTTAAAAGCACCCAGAACAGTATGTTATGTGCTGCTTCTTTCAATACTATTTTCTATAGTCATTCGAGAATCAGAGGTACTTGTTCATACAGCCATTGGTCATTTTAAGGACCAGCTTCAGCATCTTTACTTCCATTTCAGTTTCTAAACTCTGTTGCAAGTGCCTCACACGGTGTGCCAGACTCCAAGTGAAAACCGTATCAGGTTTGAGTTCCAAAAACCACTTGTACATGCCCAAGGGAAGCCATTCTGCACTCACCAAAACCAACATTTAGTTTTTTCAAAACCCTCCCACACCTGTTCTTGTTTTGCCGGACACTGGCATAGCTTTCCTGTGAGTCGGGTAGTTCCACAAAAGAAAGGAAATTAAATTACATTCTACACTGTTATTTCATGCCGCCATGGTACAGCGGGTCCTTGAAGTTACAACCTTCACAAAAGGCCACATGGTTATGTAAGGAAGAACGAACGCCAGATACAAGCCGACATTTCGGGCATCGCAGCTGCGTATGTTTTTCTTGCATTACTTTTTCATGCTGACACATTCTGCGAGCCAGCGTGCTCGCTGCAGCCTGTTTGGAAAAACAACATGGCCGCTCGGCTCCCTCTTCCTAGCTGTGTGGGATGAAAAAGCGTTTTCTGTAAATGTTTAACCGGATGGATAAACTGTGGACAGGTTTCAATCAATGTCAGTGACTTTGGGTTGTTTTCCCAGCATGCAGCGGGCCTCAGTTCAGCCACAAATTGACCAGAGCTCACTGGTTACAAGAGCTTCATGTTGCGTGTCGCTGAGTGCATGTTTGTATATATCAGTAGATTGTGTACTGTAAACCAATACGACCGGTTATAATCCTGCCGTCAGACCTCTGCATTTTGATAAATCCTGGATAGAGCCTGCAGTTTCAGCTCATTAGAGAAGTATGCATAGATTAAACCAAATCAGCAGTGATGGAGAAGATTTAAAGTGTTTGATTATGGGTGGTAGCATGCAGCCAGAGCAAAACTGACTTTGAGTTTTTTGGTTTTTCAGTGTTCCTGTATTAGTTACTGTGCTGTAATTTAAAACAATTAAAAAAATGTAATTTATTATTCTTACTTTTATTTATTTTTGGACATCAAAAACAATGTCATTTGGGAGACCCTGTTGTACTTGTTTTGAATGCATCCTAACAGCATCTTACATGTACATCATATACAGAAAGAGCTATAATTTAAAAACATTTTATTTATTTGTTTATTTTTGCATTTTTATGTTTTTTTAAAGAAGTCTCTTCTGCTCAAGTCTCAAGTGATCCATTATACAGCAAAAGCAGTAATATTGTGAAATATTTTTAATATTTAAATATATTTTCAAATGTAATTTATTTGGCTTATTGGCTTTTCAGCCAATTTTCACATTTCACATTTTTTTTATTATTATTATCAATATTTAAAACGGCTGAGTCAATTTTTCAGGATTCTTTGATGAATAGAAAGATATTAAGATCCAAAGAATTTGTCTGAAATAAAAAGCTATTGTAAAATTATACAATATACTATTCAAAAAGCTTGGAGTTGGTATATATTATAGAAAATAATGCTTTTATTTAGCATGGATGCTTTAAATTGATCAAAAGTGATGATGAAGACATTTGTAATATTCCACAAGACTTCTATTTTAGGTAAATGCTGTTCTTCTGAACGTTCTATTCATTAAAGACATGAAAAATTCTATTCAGCGGTTTTCAACTTAATAATAATAATGATGATAATAATAATAATAATAATAATGAATAATAATGAATAATGAATAATAATTTTGAGCACCAAATACAGAATATTAGAATGATTTCTAAAGGATCATGTAACTGGAGTAATGATGCTAAAAATTCAGCTTTTAATAAAGGGACAATTACATTATAAATTTAGTTGTTTTAAATAGTACAAATATTTAAAAATGTTACTGTTTTGCTATACTTTTAATGAAATAAATGCATGCTTGGTGAACAGAAGAGACTTTAAAAAACATAAATTCTTACTGTCCAAAAACTTTTGACTGGTAGTCTAATATATATATAATATATATATATATATATATATATATATATACGCAAAAAACATTTCTACAAAAGATTCTGTATAAGATGCTGTTATGATGCATTGAAAGATGTTTTTTAGGAAGTTTCTAAATGCATACTTGCTAGTTTGTAAATGAAACATACAGTATCTCACAAAAGTGAGTCACATTTCAGCAACCATTTTAGTATATCTTCTCAAGGGACAATACGATAGAAATAAAACTATATATATATATATATTTTAGAATAGTCAATATGCAGCTTGTATATACTGTATATATTTACTGTCCACTGAAAATAACTCAACATACAGCCATTATTGTCAAAATAGCTGGCAACAAAAGTAAATACACCCTAAGTGAACTTGTCAAAACTGTGTCCAAAGTGTCAGTATTTTGTGTTATCACCATTGTTATCTAGCATTGCCTTAATCGTTCTGGGGATGGAATTGACCAAAGTTGCACAGGCTGTTACTGGGATCCTCTTCCACTCCTCTATAATGACAACACAGAGCTGCTGGATGTTAAACACATGGTGCTTCTCCACCTTCAGCTTGAGGATGCCCCACAGGTGTTTAATAGGGTTCAGGTCTGGAGACATACTTAGCCACTCCATCACCTTCACCTTCAGCTTCCTCAGCAAGGCAGTTGTCTTATCTTGGTTATCTTGGTGGTGTGTTTGGGGTCATTATCATGTTGGAAAACTGCCGTTCGGTCTTGTTTCTGGAGGGAAGGCATCATGTTCTGCTTCTACAGTACGTAATGGAATCCATGTTTCATTGCGGGCAATGAACTGCAGCTCCACAGTACCAGCAGCACTCATGCAGTCAGACCATGATGCTACCACCTCCATGCTTAAGACACAGTTTTCTTGGTAATCCTCACCAGGGCATTGCCACACATGCTGGACACCATCTGAGCCAAACAAGTTTATCTTGACCACAGGACATGGTTCCAGTAATTCATACTCTTGGACAGGTTGTCTTCAGCAAACTGTTTGCGGGCTTTCTTGTGAGCCAGCTTCAGAAGAGACTTCCTTTTGGGATGGCGCCCATGCAAACAGACTTGTTTGCAGTGTGCGACTTGCAGCAACCTTCAAAGCAATGCTGACAGCACTCATGCATCTGTTTTTTTTTTTTTTTTTAAGCCAGAAAAAGTATAACCCTAACCACTGTAGTGTAACTAAATTTCAGGGTGTTACTGAACCTCTTATAGCCTTGGCTATCTTTGTGGAGAGCAACAATTCTAATTCTCAAATCCTCAGAGTTCTTTACCATGAGGTGCTATGTTGAACATCCAGTGGTCAGTATGAGAGAATTGTATTTAAAGCACCAAATTTTAACTGCTCTAAAACGAGATACACAGCTTTGTATTGTCCTGTCAAGCAGACAAAACATAAACATGATGAATGTGGCTCTGAATGGTTAAACAACATGCTGGTGTTATCACTTAGGGTGTACTCACTTTTGTTGCCAGCTATTTTGACAATAATGGCGGTATGTCGAGTTATTTTCAGAGGACAGTAAATCTATACTGCTATATAAGCTGCACATTGACTATTCTAAAATATATCCAAGTTTAATTTCTATAGTATTGTCCCTTGAGAAGATGTACTAAAATGGTTGCAGAAATGTGAAAGGTGTACTCACTTTTGTCATTGTAAAAGTCTCATAGTAGAGCACAACCAATATGTAAAATGTATTCAGTCTCTATGATGTTTTTGCTCATTCATATCATAATTATGTTCACATTTCACAGAAAATCAAATGTAACTCATTTGTCAGAAAATTAAGTGGTATATAAGAAGAGTTGATCAGATTGCATTCCTATATGCATTGCAAAATTCACATTCTATGTTTTTAGTCAAGTGGGTGTTTTTTTTTTTTTTAAATACATTAGTTCCAGTTTAAGGGTTGAAAATGTTGGTAATCGATTTCTGAAATGTAAATATTATCTATAATTTATCATATATCATGTTTTTTCCACACTTAGATTGTTGCAGTGCATTATGGCATTGCCTTTATATATGATAGATGTAAAGCTGCTTTCTCATTGGAACAGCTTTTGTGTCATAAGCATGCCTGTGATGCCTTAAAATGTTCCCTACATCGATTTGGAATACTGTCAGTGTGTTATTTCACAAGTGGCACTTGACTTTTCAACAGCGTGTCATGCTTCCTTGGACGAAGCGAGAGAGAAACCAGCCCAGGCCCTGAAAAGAGTTCCTGTCCACTCCCCAACCGCACAGCCCACACACTAAGCCTTTGGAAAGAGAGAGGAACTGTGAGTGGGAAGTGTTGCTGGTGTAGGCCCAGGGATGAGAGTGTGGAACAGGGATGCTTCCGAGGATACGTAATGGCAGGTGTCTGCTGAAGCACGCCCGCCAATAATTTCTTCAATGAGGCAAACTCTGGCAAAGTCGCCTGCTATTTCAGACACTATTCTTAGGTCTGTTCCTTCACAATTGGACTTGAAACTTTAGACCACAGCATTCGGCGCTGGACAATGCTCAGAGCGATCGCCCCCCTTCAGATCTCTAGGCTCCCATACTCACCCTGCGCTGACTTCATTCGAACAGCTCTGGGCTCGTGGCCTGAGGGTTCTGCTTTTTAATGTCGATGGGCCAGAAACAGAGCAGACTTGAATGCAGGCAAGAGTTTCAAAGGGACAGCTAGAATCCAAGTGACCTGCTCTGTGCAAGTTACGTTACCATAGGGGATATGCAGCCAGTTTGACCCATACAAGTCCAAAAATGTACTGCTGGTACAGTACATTTTGCATCAGATACATAGAGGTTTGTTCAGCGGTCTTTGTGCTTTTGATGCTCCCACCTAATTCAAGGGGTCAAAAGGATTTTACCTAGGTAGGAATAGTAATTATCTATTTTGTTTCAAACCTATTTACTGTCTTTTTATGTCAAAAGGAACACAAAAAGACTAACTTTGGATGAGTGTTTTTTTATTTCTTCGTTTCTTTTCCTTTTTTATTTTGAGTATAACACTATGAAATTTTGTTGCTGTTGTTGTAAAATTATTTTAGAATTACTAGCAGTTGTTAATTATTTAATTGTTAGTAATTATTATTGCTGTTGTTGTTTTTAATGAAATATTAGTAATTATACATATGCGACCTTGGACCACAAAACCAGTCATAAGTCGCTGGGGTATATTTGTAGTAATAGCCAAAAATGCATTGTATGGGTCAAAATTATTGATTTTTCTTTTATGCCAAAAATCATTAGGATATTAAGTAAAGATCATGTTCCATGAAGATATTTTGTAAATGTCCTACTGTAAATATATCAAAACTTAATTTTTGATAAGTAATATGCATTGCCAAGAACTTTAAAGGTGATTTTCTCACTATTTTTAATGGCACCCTCAGATAACAGATTTTCAAATAGATGTATCTCAGCCAAATATTGCCCTATCATAACAAATCATTATTTATTCAGCTTTCATGTGATATATAGATCTCAATTTCGAACAATTTACTCTTATGACTGGTTTGTGGTCCAGGGTTACATATATTTTTTTACTCACATCTTTCTAAACTATGATTTTCTTTCATCTTTTTTTTTTTTTTTCACACAATGAAAGTGTTATATTTAAAACTACTCCTTTCAAATAAGAAAAAAAACATCTCTTTTTTTGTTATTAGTAGCTCACTTGTGATTTGCCAGGCTCCTTTTGACTTAAAAGGCACATATCTTCACAGGCCTCTATGACTATCTGAATCAAGAGCTGTCATTAATCCCAGCCTTTAACTTTCTCTCTCTGCCTTGCTTTGATGTGGTCCCAGAGTGCTGATCCTGGGTTTGTTTTCATTGACAAGAAAGATAGCTTGCAGTCTTTGACATGAGAGCAATAATCCAAATTTCTATAAATATGTCAATTAGTTATGCAACATCTAGCCTAACAGGGTTGTGCAGCATTCGGAATTTAATTGAGAATGTCTCTTAAAAAGCCATTCAGTTTTTGTATTTTAAATTTAATTTAGGTGAATTTAAAACTCAAGGAAATTTAAATAACAGCTGTAAGTGTAGGTTATTTATTTTATTATTATTATTATTATTATTATTTTAGGTTATTTATTTATTTAAACAATTGTTTAAATTAGTGGTGTCAAACTTAGCACGTTAACGCAGGCGATTCATTTTTTCAGTTCAATGCGTTAACATTATTTAATGCAATTAGCGCAGGGGTGGGGCAAGCTTTGGCCATCCCATTAACAACTGCTAAAAAACTGTGTTTATATAGATGCAGAAGGTCTTTACATACACGTTAAACAGCAGACTTTTAGACCCCGTTCACACTACAAGCGGCACATAGCGACAAACCAACAAGGTCCTATTCTTTTCAATGGAGAGCTGGCGATTTCCAGTGATGAGTGTCAGCGGCCTTGGGGCATGTCCAGTGACACGACAAAATTAAGAATCCCTTAACTTCATGCAAATGCCAATATGAAGGAAGACTGCAGAGCTTGTGCGATCTTCAGAGTTATGTCGTTAGTTAAGTCATGACAATACGAAAAAAAAAAAGACGAAAAAAGAGTCACGTTTAAATGGTTTTAGATCTGCATCAAGTACAGCAGAAGCTTTTAAAGTAACGGCAGCCAAACTATGCTAATAACCAACTGCTGTGAACAAAATTAAACAGAGGAAATCAGTAACTTCTGTAGTCTTAAGCTTTCTTTATTTAATCCAGTCACAGTTTAGTGTTTTTAAGTCTAATCCGTGTTAAATTGATAGCTCTCAGTTATACTGTAATGTTGAATGGCTATAGCCAATGTTTAAATATGTTTTCAAATAAAAATATACTTAAGGTTTTTTCTACATTTATTTAAAGGTTTAATGTGAAATTACTGTAATATAAAAGTAGAATTAAAAACTTTAATTTTCTGAAAAAAAAAAAATCAGATTTTTTTTTAAATTAATTGACAGCACTAGTTTGAATAAAAACTAAATAGATAACTTTACAATACACTTACAACTGTTATACAAATTACTTAACATTTTAAATTCTACCATCTAATTTCAATTAAATTAACATTTTGAAAATTAATTTTTTGTTAAAAGATTTAAAACAACAACAAGGAAACAAATTCAATTCCTCAACAATTGAGGAACTTTGTAATTTTTTATTCATTATATTCCCCTCAACATCCTGTATGCCAGTTGGCAATGATTAAATTCTGAATTTTGCCCAAATCCTAACACACTCTTTTCATCATTAGGAGAATTAAATGGCACGCGTTCCCCTCCAGTAAAGAAGCCTGGCAAAGAAAACAACTACCAGCACATCAAGGAAATAGCTGTGAAGCAGCATATCAACAACAAGAGGACCAGGATGTACAGCTCCCAGGATGATCTCAAAACACCTCACCCCAGACAGGTGAGTGTCCCTCTGTGAAGAAGTCACACCACTCTGGTGATCGATGAAACGAGTCACACAAAAGGGCGAAACAACAAATGTTTGACCTGTAGAAATAAAAAAACCTGTATTCACCTTGGACGTCATTGTGTTCAGTACGGCAGTGCCCTCTTCTGGCTATCGGACTAACACACCACATACACAACAGTACAGGCTCAAAACACACGCGCGCGCACACACACACACACACACACACACACACACACACACACAGACAAACTTGCTATGACATAGATACCCTCGTTTCTGTATCAGCTAAACATTAATTTTCCTAACACAGTCTTCTGGGGTTCAGATTTACGGTATGTCCTTTGTACAACCCTCTATATTTGATGTTGCTATAATTCTGTGGTCTGAGGTTGTTTGTCAGTGTATAATTTATTGCTTCAGTATGTTATTTTCGTGATTGGAGCTGTGCAAAAACTGCTGTAAGCTGATTTTCGGGTGTTTTTCGTATTAAGCCAGTTTCTGGTGCCATTTTCACTATGTTTTCAGTTAAAAACATATGATCATTTCCTTAGTTACCTAATTAACCAGTGATTTCTGATGTCTAAAACACTGCCCGGTGATAGCATACGCTCGCTTTCAGATTGCCAAGGCAGAACAAACGGCTGCCGTCTCTGCTGAAACGAGGAATGAGCCGCCGCTTGTCGAATTTGGCCATCACGCAAATCCACAGAGAGTTAATTAACTTTTCTTGGACTTGTACCATGCTTTACCTGGCCTCTTAAATCCTTAGCCAAGTGACCAGTGCAACACCCCAATCAGCATCTCTATCAGGCATCATCTAATGTTTTGTGCCAATAGACAAATTGTCTTGCTAATTTACTTCAGTTGGCAAGTCATTTTTCTTTCTTTCTTTCTTTTTTCTTTTTTCTTTTTTTTTAAGAACAACTTGAAGCAGTTCTGGTAGTTTTCTTAGTAGCTCAGATGTAGCGCTTTTTATAAGATCTAGCCTGTCTGCTTTACATTGTCATATTAGCATATCCTCACCATTTAAAGTACGCCGTAAGCGCATTGATCTGGAAAACAGTCCTACATCCACTCATTCGTTCCTCCTCGTTGAGCATATTCTATAGCCGCTATAGGGAAATAATTAGTTTTAGAAAAAGACAATCGATGTGACCATAAACAAACAGCAGCAGAGACAGCAATAGCTGTACTATGAAGCACACTTGGTCTGGTCTGGTCCTGAAAGCAATAGTAACTCAGGCTAAATGATATGTTGATAAAGCAAATAGATGTTGGAAAGTACCCTAAAAAGGTAGATGCAATAAAAAGAAGAAGCCAAGGCAGTAAAAATTCAAACCAGTGATAATGGTAAGAGTAATAAAAAGCGAAACTGAATAAACAACTTTTCTGTGGGGGTCATAAATCGGTGGCGTAACTGTCGCATATCCCATGAAAAGCAGACATTCAAGGAGAATGTCAGGGTGACGGCATGTCCGATGACAGCAGGGGACTGTTCACTGCTTTGTGATGGAGCACTTTTCATCCACACGATACGGATAAGATCCCTGGCAGGCCCTCTTCCCCCAGTGCCCTCTTATCCTGGGCCAAGCAGGGAGCAGCCATCATGAGAGATATAGGAAAAAAGAGAAGGAACGGGAGACAGGAATGGTCTTTGATGCCGATGCCTGTCCTTGCGGAGAGGTGGGGAGGCAGAACTAAGCCAGCAAATTAGCTCGAGTACGAGATTAATATCAGCCACACAAATGTTTCATGAGGCCGCTGGCCTGCTGTTTATCTCACTCTCCTTATATGAGTGTTTCTTTGAGGAGTTTTATTAAAACTAACGTTTTGTTGTATGAAGGTAATATTAACTCTAACTTTTACCACATTTTACCATGCCTTCATCACTTATTTTTGCTACTTTTCAAATGCATGTTATGTATAGATTTATATAGTAAATCATACAAACTTTTAATTGCATTTCACTGCCCACAAATGTTCCTCTGATAAAGTTTTCTCAGATGCTACTGTACTTGTACAGCATATTTTTACATTTAAATGAATGAATACTTTTTTACAACTTGCAAAGGATATTTTTTGATTAGGGATGTAACAATTCACCCAACTCCCAATGCGATACGATTCACAATACTGATTTCACAATATGATTTTCTCACAATTGTTTTTTCAGACAAATTATAAATAAAAAGGTGTAATTTTATTATTGCTTGTACAAAATGCTGCACATTTCATTCTGGAATTGAAATATGTCAAATAATAAAACTAAATTGCAATGTTAAAACAAAACAAATTTAAATAAATGATACCAAAAAAAAAAAAAAAAAAGAGAGAGGCAACCACTGTATTGTAACCACAATCCAAACAAAGATGCTGCATACAGTTTGGGATGTAAATTAGATTGTGTAATTTGTTAAATTTAAAGTGAAAAACAGAATGGTCTGTCTTTAGCTTTATAAACTATACTACATAAAACATCTGCACAAAATAAAAATCGCAAACCAGCTGAATGAGACGCAGATTCACTCTCTGACTGCAGGTGGCGCTTTTGGAACAGCAGCAAAACAGCATTTTCTTGGTTAAAACTCTTATAGACCAATTTAGAGTAGACTTCAGTTACGTCACTTGCAGCTGTGCGTGCATTGTGGTGGCAGAAAAACACTGGTAACAAATGAAGTAAAATAGGTAAAATCCAAATGATAAGAAATAAAATGTATTGTTGTGCCTATGCATGTCAAAATTGGAGCGCAAATCATTTTTATAAAATACTGTTGTCAAAAATGCCATTTAAAGCTAAATGCAGACATTTAAATGGACAGACTAATGGATGAAACCTGTTATGATTACTCTACTTTTAAATCATAATCATAATTGACAGTGAAAAAGCCAGAAGTGTGGGATATATACGCATGATTCTGAGCTGGAGAAAAGAGAGAATGACGAGTTGATTTTTCTTATCAGAATTGTCTCAGAATTGTGAGAATATAGTCAGAATTTTGAAATATAAACTCAAATTTACCTTTTTTATTATTTTATTCCATGGCTTCTGTAGACTGCTACTTGAAAACTGTCATTTTCTGCCAACAGATAAGCAAAAAAACTTTCATAAGCACAAAACAATGAACTTGTCTATAGGTAAGATCAAAATAAATTGCCATCTAAACTTTTCTAGTTCCCCTCAGAGATACATTCTTATAAATTTCTGCCCCCAATTGTATGGTGATTTGCTTAACTAATTTGAATCAACATTTTTTTTCGATTTTCAACCAGCTCGTGGTGCATGGTTACATCCCTATTTCTAATGTCTAAAACATATCCTGGTAATAGCATACACTCTGTACAGAGAAAAACTTGTCTGAGTGTAAAAAAATGTTTTTTAATGCTTTATGAGTTGAAAAAATACTCAAATACATGTTTGTGTGTGTGTTTTACAGAGTCAGTGTCAACAGGAGCTGGATAGAGTGTTGGAGAATATCTCCCGAATGACGTTCCATGACAACAAGGGACCTTTGGAAAATCTTTATGACTTGAAGTTCCCCAACTGTGACAAGACAGGACAGTACAACCTTAAGCAGGTGAAAATACCTATATTTGACTCAACCTTTCAAAGATATCATAATGGTTAGAATTTAGCAGCTGTGGTAGTCTTTGGAAGTCTTCTTGTCCATGGTTAATTTGAGACATTTTGCAGGTCTCCTGCCACATTGGCTGGTAGATTAGTACAAAAAGTACTCGCATTTGGATAGCAGCGGGTGTTAATTTCACTATAGGGCAATAGGAATATGAGACATTGCACAACCTTTCAGTTTGCAGCATCCTGCTGTTTTATTATCCAGTTCCATGTGGAAGGTTCAATAAAGACTCAAAAGATGGAGCCAAAGAGAAACGGTGTATAAAACATTCCCACATTCACTACAGAAGGCTGTTTTATCAAAGCCAAGGCAACCGTATCTGAGCTGAGAGTTACAAGCTAATGAAAATTTTGCTGACCGACTAACCTGTCTGTTGAGTGACATGCCTTTTTAGAGACATCAGAGGAAAGGAGAATCACAAACTGAATCTTTTATATCTCAATGACTTCTCTTATTCATCTTTTACAATGAAAGTGACTTTTTGGGTCCGTTTTTTTTTTTGATTTTCCCAAGAAAAAAATGTCACACGTGTCTGTTCAGGGGTTTCATAAGAAGTCTTAACAATGTCTCAAACAGTGCTAAGATTTGCAAGGATGCCAAAGTCTGCAAGTAGACGTCTAAGATCTCAATATAAACTTATATAAATATAAAATAATGATTTCAAAAGCAGTTTTGTCTTATGTCTAGGCTTTGACACTGTTGACATTTTGCTGACGGAGCTTGATAAGGGAAACCTTCATGAGTTAACAATTGTGTTGACAATTATGATATAATATTTCGGTGTCCTGGCATGACACGTTGCAGCTTAAACCAGGACAAACGTGTCCCGCAGAAGTAAACGGGCGTGTTGTTTTGACGTGAAAACCATGTTCCCAGGGCTCAAAACAGTGTACCTCACCACACTTAATTGTGGTGTAATCATCCTGTTCCTTTTGTAATTATCGTAACTGTCAGTTTTTGTTCTTTGCCATTGGAGGACAAAATTGAGAATCTGTTTTTTGCCTATTTTGGGTCTCAGCGTCAGCTATGTCCAGTTCAATTATGACCTCATTTTGGGAGTGCTCGGTAGGGGTCAATGAGACGTGCTGGGCCAAATGAGGCGGGAGGGCTGTTTTGGGGCAGCGCCTCCACCCCGTGCCCAAGAGCTTCATTAAGCTCCCAACACCCACCATTTCACCGCCCATCTCTCATCATCATCTCTCTCTTGTGTTCTAGTGCAACATGTCCAGCCATGGACAGAGGGGCGAGTGTTGGTGTGTCAACCCCTACACTGGTGTCCAGATACCCACGTCCCCCAAAGTGAGGGGGGACCCCAACTGCAGCCAGTACTACGGTGGTCCCGAGCTGGAACCGCCCACCACCCAGCAGAAATAAACAAGAAAAGGGAGACGCCCCGGGTCGCAAACGAGAAGAGTTAAAGCGAGTGCAAGAGCGATGTGCATGTGTGTAATTCTGTTTATGTATGTGTATGTATATTTCCGCAATAGTATGATCTGTATTGTCGATAAGAGTGTGGAAAGTCACATGCCAGCAAAGACAAGCAAGTCAAGGACAGGTAGTTAAACCTCCCCAATCTCAAATCCAGATAACCATACTCCAAATTTAACTCTGAGTGATTGTTCTTTTTTCTGCCTATTTATAGGCTTGTCCGGTGCCTTTTAATCTTGTGACTGAATCTGGGAGACGCTTATACAGCACTTGCAGCTGTTCGGTGTGAAGATGTGTCCCTTTAATTTTCCCTTTTGTCTTTGGAGACCCAATAAAAATGGTGGCGTGTTTTTTTGCACCATCGGTTGCCATAAACAAACAGCAACTGCAAATGCACAACAGCGGCAGCTTGACATTGATTTAAAAGTGAATCCCAAATTTTTGAAACCAAAAATATAGAAAGCAGAGGGGTCCTTTTTTCCCCCTGATGATTTGAGAGGATCTATGCAAAAGGGGCTGGAGATGTGCTTCTTGGCTATTTTGACTACTTGAGTACCCAGCAGATAAATCAGCCATGAGTACTCAAGTGATTGTAGATATGCATCAAACTGGCATCTTTTCTGCATGAGTTTTGCATTTTTGAGACTGTGCATTCAAAATGTCTTTAAAACACTGCTTTTGTTTCCACTCATTTGCTTTGAGCTGAAAGTCGGCACGTACGCACAATTGTCGTCTCATCTAACCAATTGGAGTGGGAGTTACGATAGGCCCAAGATATCAAACAGTCGCTAAATTAAAGACAATACGCTTTTTTGGCACATATTGCTGACCTTCAATCAGCATCATATGTTTTGAAGTTCCAGTGTGTTTTTACAATCGATAATTGCTGTCATTTCCAAGTACTCAAGATCTGGCCATCTCAGTTCCTGGCGGCTGATAGACCTCTGTTCTCGTGCTGCTTCTCTACCATGTGCTAGAATGCAGGTGGTGTATGTGTGTGTTTGTAGAGTGGGGATCAGCGTTTACTAATGATGTGCTGACAGAGGGCTAGATTAGGACACAGGGCTGACATTGACAAATGTGATATAAAGTGGGTTAAGTGCCTATAAATAAACACAGGTTTGCCTGCAGTGCCAGTGGGCTGTGCCTCACCTTGCTTCACTCTCATCTGCAGAGGGATGTGTTGGGGGTTGGCAAGGGCGATTTTGCCCAGTGTAATGCTTGAATGGGGTTAGTTGAAGAGTCCTGTGTAGGAATGTGAAGTGGTGCATGGGTTTAGTGAGCTTGTTTAACCAATTCTTGTACCATTTTTCCCCACACATGCATTTTATTTCTTGAACTGCCCAATGCAAAAGCCTTTTCTAAAATAAATACATAATAAATAAATAAATAAAAAATTGAGGTTATTACTGGGTTAAAATGGGCTCAGTTCAGGTCATAAAAATTTGATAGAAAATTACAAACAATAAAGTAACATACAGTGGGATCCAAGGTTTAGGATTCTGAACATTTTTACACAGAAAAAAATTCTGATTCTGTAATATCTAGGTCACTAAACAATAAGTACATTTATCAAGTTTGGGGTCTGTAAGATTGTTCTATTTTTGTGGATTTTTTGATAAATAAAAAGTTTAAAGTGCCCCTATTATGTAATTTTTAGGTTCGTAATATTGTTTCAGGAGTCTCCTATATTAGGTTTACATGCATGCAAGGTCAAACAACACTCAGTCTAATTTTGATCTAAAAAATGTGTGCTATTGAAGTATCTGCACGTGTAGAAGCTAAATAATAGCGCGCTCACTGCATGACAGATGGAGGCACCGGTGCGGTCACTTGATGTTTAAATACTCTCATTTTGGGTCATACAGATAAAAGTAATAGATCTTTTGAATCTGTAAAGACTCTGTTTATTTGTGTGCACTCAAAAAAACAACAAAAAGTTGCACTTTTGTAAAATAATTAAAGCAATGTCTATTTTTAAGTGAACCAATTCAAATAGAAAACAAACATTTTCAAATGATGTAATCCATATGAAACATGCATACAGGCACATCCACTGCGGAGATGACGAGTTGTGTTGCCGACTTCATCTCTATATCTGCTAGTGTGCTGTGGCAAGCTTTTTTGCGGGTGCTTAAGCACTTAGGCTATATAGGCAATTAAAGACCCATTATGATTTATATTGTTTATTAATAAACGTGCGACTAATAGTCGACTAATCCTTAAAATGAAAGTCTACTAGTCGACCAGAAAAATCTTTCGAGGGCAGCCCTAATATTTTTCATACAAAAAAAAACAAACCAAAATGTTGCGCTTTTGTAAAATATTGAGAGCAAACAGGATGTCCTTTCTGTCATCTCAATTTCTGTGAGCTTCAGCGCTAAACTTTCGAAACTTGTGTATACTTGCCTTACAGACATGAGAAATATATCTATAGAAAGTGAAATGTCTACTCTTAAATTAACCAATTCAAATATAATCTGTATGAAACATGCATACAGGCACATCCACTGCGGAGGTGAAGAGTCAGTGTCGCCGACTTCATCTCTTAAGATGACTAGTTTATCAATAAATTAATAAAACGTTAATGCAGTCTCCTTGCTGTTTTTCCTGACACATTCATAATTATTAGGCTATATCTGCTAGTGCGCTGTGGCAAGCTTTTTTTGTGTGCGCTTGAGCGCTGCTTATGCTATGTAGGCAATTAAAGGCTCATTATTATGATTAATATTGTTTATTAATAAAAGTGCATCTAATAGTCGACTAATGGTTAAAATGAATGACTACTAGTCGACCAGAAAAATTTTTAGTCAAGGGTAGCCCTGATATTTCTCATACTTTTCAGTGGATTCAAATAAACTTGGTATTGAAGATTATCTTTCAAGAGCAAGTGTTTTGTGAATCCCATGATGAACTCCCCAAGATTAGAGAAGCAGTCATCAGTAAAATGACGGGCAAGTCAAGTTGTTCGCGGCAGGCCAACGTAGTATATAGGCGTGTGTTCTGCAAATATGTTACCATGTGACGTGTAGCCATTACGAAAGTAGGATTCGAATTACTAATAACTTGTTTGCACTGTTCAGAGTCGATTCTTTCTTTTGGGAGACAATAACCTTGTTTTATCGTGCACTTTTGGCTTTACAACTTTTTTGCATTCACATATAGCTACGTTACACACAGCATGAAAGGCATTATTTGAAATGGCAAAATAGGGGCACTTTAAAAGAACAGAATTGTGCATCCTTGCAAACTAAAAGTATCAATTTCTTTAAAAAAATGAATGCAAAATAGAAGCATTCTAGTGTCTAAATAGATGTGACCAGTGGGATTTATTTGGTTAACTTGCTCTGTCAGCAGGTGTAATCTGTATTGTCCTGTTTATTCAGGCACACAGTGTGTTATTGCTGAAGGCCCCCAGATCAATGTACTGTTGGATCATACTGGCCGTTCTTACTACACTATGTTCTGATGTCATTGGTGGCCTGTGTAAATGGCCATAGCTTTTGAAAATCTGATCACAAATGAGACAAAGTATCCAGGGGCTGTTCATAAATTGAAACGTTTTAAATTCTGATTCCTTTATTTTCAGTGTATAGCTTTTTGGATGCCACTGTATGTGACCTTATTGTCATATCGCTGGAAATTGGCATCACTGTCAGTGTGAACAACGATCAAGGGCTATTAAAGGGCGGTAGCTGTAACATCCCTTGATTGAGTTATATTTTCATTCACTACCCTTCTCTTCCCCATCTGTCTCTCTCTTTCCCATCCTCTCCCTCTCTGTGAGGGTTGAATTGAACAGCTCAATCCAGAAATAGAAGTCGATTAAGCTTTAACATTGATCCTAACGTGTTAGACAGTGTTCAGCCCTGCATTTGCTTTTGTAGCTTAGCCTTTATGATATATTACCACATTAACCTTGAGTATCTTTCACAGTATTACCACATCTCGCTCGCCCTTAGTAGTAGCTTGTATGTATTTACTTTATCTAGTTAGTGTTGTGCTAACTACCGCAACAGACTGGCTCTCCAGGATCATGCAGCCTTGTGTGATTTTGGTGCCTCACGGATAGATTTGCTGAGACACGGGCTACGAGTTTTCCGTTTCGGTTTGTTTCCAAAATAGATCGCTGCCTGCCCTCCGGTGGCACAGTAAATTTTACGGTAGCTCGAGTTTGGCCTAGTTTGAAAACAGTGCGAAACCAATCCCTGTGGTTTTCGGGCATATTGATTTGCCAGAGCGGTTCCGATGGGATGGAAGTGTTCACATATGCGTGCGTGTGTGTGTGTGTGTGTGTGTGTGTGTTTGTGTGTGTTTGTGTACTTGTGCGAACGTTTCAATGCTGTGCCATGCCTGGAGCCAGTGTGACGGTGGGAAGGATTGCTTGCCATCTGGTGCAGTGTAAAACTGTCAGAGCCGGTCTCTGCTTTTGGAGAGTCTCACACAAATGACAGGGGGAATTTCTTGAGCAAATCCAAACGCCTTGTGCCATGCCAGCATCTCACATGCCGCCTTTTTTCTGTAATTCATTGCGTATCCTGTGTGTCACGAGATGCGGTGGTATTAAATAACATACATTACTCAAAGCATGCTCCTTGTGTCCACTGTCATGCGACTGGTGCATGAACTGAGTTTTCTGTACAACTGCAATGGAAAAAGCCATAAATGCATGCAAAAATAGACATTGGTTTTAAAATCTTGTAATAAAATCCAGCATGATTAAATGTATTACCTTTCAGAACCATGATTCATTTGTTGGGTTTTCTTTTTATGCTTTTTAATGATTTCTTTGTTGGGTTTTGTGCTGTCTTGTTAATGTTTTCCATGCACATGAATCATAAGCCCTTCCTCAACTGTTTTGTTTGTGGTGGTTAAACTAGATATCCTCTTTATAGGTTTCCCATGCAGTCATGAAAAATGAAAAAAATGGAATTTTAAAATTGTAATTTTCAGGCATGGAAAAGCCAATTCAAATTAATAACTATTCTAATTTAATATAATTTTATTAAAAAAATCATTTCATTAAATGTATTATTCAATGTATTTTTATACAATGTTTAATGACATTTATTCAAAAATGGTGTGCTATAAAATTTCTTCAGCTGGAAAATATTCACAAGTTAAATTAATTTAAAGGGCTACTCCATCCCAAAATTTAAATTTTGTCAATAATCACTTGTTCCAAATGTTGTTGTTCCAAACCCCTAAAAGCTTTATTTGTCTGCCAGGTAAATAACAATGTCAAGGCCCAGAAAAGTATGAAAGACATCATCAAAATAGCCCATCTGCTATCAGTGGTTCAACCATAATTTAATGAAGCTTCGTGAATACTTTTTGTACGCACAGAAAACTAAAATAACGACTTTATTCATAAATTTGTCTCCTCTGCATCGCCGTAGAGCCATTTTGGATAGTATCCGCTGGACGCAAACAGAATACGCTGTTCTCTGTTAGCTGCATTAGACAATATGCTGTCTTTGTTCAAATCAGAGCGTAAATAAATTTAGAACCTTTTCTGTGTGATGCGTCTGACAGAGAACAGCGTACGCTGTTTGCGTCCAACAGATACTCTCCAAAATGGCGCTAATGTGACACGGAATTGTTGAATAAAGTCGTTATTTTTGTTTTCTTTGCGTACAAAAAGCATTCTTGTAGCTTCGTAAAATTATGGTTGAACCACTGATAGCCGATGGACTATTTTGACGATGCCTTTCATACGTTTCTGGGCCTTGACAGTGTTATTTACTTGGCAGTCAATGGGACAGTCACAAACCTCCCGGTTTTCATCCAAAATATCTTAAATTGTGTTCCGAAGACTAATTAAGCTTTTACAGGTTTGGACATGGGGGGGTAAGTGAATAATGACAATTTTTTCATTTTGGGGTGAAGTAACAAGAAAAAGTGCATCTTCAGGACTGAAAGGTTGAGAAGAAATTGTGCCATCTAACAAATAGAGGATGACTATGGGTAGAATCAACATCGTCAGCCCTCTACCTTCATTTATTTATTTATTTATTTTCACCTTGTATAAACTTCTTATGTTCCTTGGCAGTGCACATGGTTCTGATTTTATTCAGTCTACAGAAGAGATTAAGTAAGAGATCCACCTTAAGCTTCCCCTAGTATACAGTAGTTTATCTGTGCTTATCATATCTGTGTTTGCATTCTTTCCTTAAAACAGAAATCAGAATGTGAATGAATCTCAAGAATATTACAGGAGCAAACTATGGCAGCCTACCTCACACAGGGACCGGCCGAGGATGAAACGCTAAACTCTAATCATTGTGTTCTGAGGCGAAAGAGTGGTGTGGAGAGCCACATGTTGTGATAAGATGGAGCCATCTATAGTTGTTGAGCTAATTGCGTGATAAAAGAGACGTGAGTGCTTTGAAGTCTAAAATGCAGTTGTCAGTTTCTTTGAAGGCTATAGTAATTGTCATGTTCACTGCCCTACAAATCAAATCGCCGACACGTGTTCCTCTCCGGGTCTGCTTCGTTTCCCCTTACTTGATCTGGCTCTTACAAATGAATGCTGCTTGGCTGCGGACAAAGCCCTGATCCGTCACATCTGGAGTCCGTAAACCTGAGTTATCCCAGGAAGAACTTCACCTGTATGTCTGCATTAGAGATTACCTTGAGGCGACCAAAGTCTCATCAGACCTCAGCCATTATTCAGGATTTATCACATTTTGAAGCAGCAAAGCAGAAGCAGCACTACTAATCGAGGTCTCGCGCTGAATTCACAAGAAAGCATGTTAGAAATGCACTCTTAACCTATTTATCACCAATCTTTTGCAATATGTGCTCTTATCAGTGGTTCTTTTGCCTTTTTGGCTTGATGCTCAAGTCCAAGCAGTCATAAAAATGTTGTGCTAACTTGCCCTGGAGCTTTGTGATAAAACATGGCTCCACATAATCTATTCGTACTGTCGGCTTCCTCGCATATTTGAATGGAGATGTTGGTCCTTTCTGACGGTCAGAGATCCCCCCTTGATGTTGGGGCTCGTGGTAAATGACTTCCTTGTTCCTGTGCAATCTCTTTGACTTTTGTGGAAAGCCAGGTGCCTTGCCTCTGGGCAGAGTTTAAATGCAGTAAGTCTTCACCCAAAATAAACCTGTATCCTGTAATGCTCAGCTCCTCTGGGCTCTTCTGTTAATCACCCAAATCTTGATTCATCAATGAAGACAATTGAATTAACAGACGAACAATGTGTACATGTCATACATTTCCAGTGGACTGACCATATGTGTGTGATGTGACTAGTAAAGGAATGTGTGTGCGTGTATATGATTACATATACAAATATATCTTTTCTTAATGATTACAGTAAAGCACTTAATATGGAAGTAAACTGAGCCAGCAAGGGTTTAAAAGCAAAAATAAATAAATAAATAGTAATAATAATACTGTGTTTTTGTTAAAGCACATGCATGCATTTTGCAGTAAAAGCATGTTTGTTGTTTGATCTGTAAAAATGTCAAAACTGTCCTTTTTGAGATATGACTACATTTGTAGGTGAATGACAATCCGGTTAAGCATTAAATCAAGAGTACGGCATGTTTGTGAACCTTTTTAATAGTGTTAGCTCATTTGATTTGTTTCACACTTTGGTTTCTACATAATTGTAATACTTCCGTTTATGCTATTTTATAGCTTTAATGACTCATGAAAAGGTTAGCGCATAATATTTTCATGACATTGATGATAGGAGATTGATAATGACTTTATAAATAAGATCAAGTGATTCTATCACTAGTCTCATTCTTATGTGGCTTTCAAGTGTGTATGTCCATTGTAAGTGCTTTACTGTTGCTTTTTATTATAAAATCAGGTCGAAGTTACTGCTGAAGTTGTTGGTGTCGATAGCACCCCGGAATATTCCTTTAACATATGTCAGTGGGGTGGATTTATAAGCAGTGTATATACTTGGTAAGTGTTATGATCACATCAAGATGTGTGTCTATTGGGTCATTGGAATGACAGTATCTGTTGTCTTTCTATTTGCATGCAGTGTGTGATAATGGTGTGACATCTGGGAAACTGTCCTGTGGTTACTGCTGTGGCTAGTGATAAATCTTTATTTAAATTGTTCTCATAAACAAGCTCAAATTCCTGTCATGTACAAATAAATTTATTGCACAAGCTTAAATGAATACATAACTTTATTTAAATAAATGCTTTGTCATAACAAAAAAAGACAAAGGTTAAAAGAGTACATAAATTACAAGTTGAATAAATATTACACAGTGATATTCACTTTCTTAATAATTTGAGTTGTTTTTTTTTTTTTTTTTTTCTCTCCATTTTATTGGTTTTTAATAAGAGTTCCAAATGCTGAACATTTTTAGAGTCCTCCAGCCACTAATGGGTCTTTTTCACATGCCAGTTTAAGCCACATTTAGGTGGTCAATCATCAAGTCTTTTCTCATCCACAAAAAAAGCAATCAAGAAAAAAAAACTGTTATGCATTCAGAGAAAGAAAGAAAACCTGTCGTTTCTACTGTAGTTATGAACACTGTTGTCTACCCAAGTATGAGATTCGGAATCTGATGAAAGCAGATAAGCACAAAAGCAACATGCTGCGTCCTGGCAATCGATAGTCTGTTACCTCTAATTACAAATCAGAACGGATCAAAATCACATTAATGACATTTCTTTCCCATTCTCACAATGACACCCAGATGGATTCTACAACCTGGGTTAACAAGGTAAAACGGTTTTCAGCCATAGTGCATCGTCTTTTAACATTCAGGGTTTTCGGATAAACACTTTTTTGACTCGTTGCATGCCTGCTTATCAGATTCCGAAGACTGTCCATCTACAAATTCTACTGTGAAGTGTGAAGCACTGCAAAAATTAGTATTTTTGTCTGGTTTTTCAGGACAAATATATAGGCATTCTTAAAACAAACTCAATTGACTTGAGAAGCAAACCACTCGTTTTCAGAGAATTTGTCTTGAATTATAGGACAATCCTAGCATTCACTGACGTTCTTTTTTCCATGGAACACAACTTTAGAGCGGAATATCCAAGCTGCGCTTTTCCATACAATGAAAGTGAATGGTGACCACGGCTGTCAAGCAAGATATTCAAGGCAAGGTTTTGAATTAATAACTTAAATTGAATTACATTCCTCACACAAAGTTCTCCTACAGCTTTGAATGTGCTTCATAATGTCAGACTTTTATTGTGCCTCTTTTGGAGCTTGACAGATCCTGTAAAAGTGAGCAGCTTGGACATTTTACTAACCGTCTTTGGTGTTCCACAGAAGAAAGTAAGTCAAGCAGGTTTGAAACATAACGATGAGTACATGGATTTTAGTTATCTTAGATAATTTTGCTTTTTAATCAACTTCAACTAGTCTTAAAGTCATTCAGATGACTTCACTGGAAAACAAGACACAAATACTGATTAAGAAATCGATTTTTGCAGTATGCATTGTGTGTTGTGGAAGGAGGCCCAGCACAAGATCACCGCTTGAGGCTCTCACCCGCTCTCCTTCTTCCCGGATATCACTGAGACGCAAAGTCTATTAAGAATAGATAGAGAATAGACTGTGATTGGTAGAGTTGTGTTACTGGTAAACCCACTGAATGATGATGCGGGTCTCAGGCTTGGGCTGTGAAGCCCCTGTCAAAGGTACTCAGGCAGGGTATCTGTCCGAGGCCTGCTCCTGCTCCTATACCTGAACTGAGATTCACTTTGAGACGGCACTAAACGCGTGGCAAGGTAAGGAATTAAGTGCAAGCTGCTTTTTTTTCTATTGGGGGAGGGGGCTTTCGGCTTGGATCAGGACCTGGATAACGCTGATTAGTGATTCGCCCTGTGGTGACCGACACCTACGAGGCTAATTGTGCAATAACGGAGGCGACTAGGCCTCCACGACGAACTCAAGACACCTGCAAAAGTCTGGTTAACCCGCACGCCCTGAACTCACTCTTCCTCTTTCGTCCCACCTTCCGTTCGAAAGCCAATTGTCATTCGCAATTCTTTTTTGACATGCAACGGTTACATTCTGCGGACCCGTGGGTATTTCGAATCACAGCCAGGCCCGCACGGAATCTTCGTGCGTGGAATTCCGCAAAATCGGAACGCCCGGCATTCACAAATTCCTACGCTGGCAAATTTGACTGTGCTTTCGGCTACCAATTAGAACGTAGTTCTAAAAATGCGGATGCGTGGATTCCGTCCGGGCCCAGTTATGATGGGTAGCTGCGTGATAGAGATCTGGAGACATGCAGCCCTACAGGGTAAGGTGTTACAGCCCCCTCCCAGCAGTGAGACTATGATCATTCGGGCCCTGAAATATGATCCGGACGGACCCATTGTGGCAGGGAAATGGCTTCGCTCACTCTTCAAGAGCCGACCGGTGAGTATCCCTGTGTGATGTATAGCTTGATTGAAAATACTCTCGTCAGCAATTACACACATTTGCAGTCTCTGTCAAATCAATCATCAGCTTATTCGTAAAAGAAATAACAGTAAATGAGCTAGCGCTAGCTGGACTACGGTCTCTCCCTATCTTAGCCTCGGCGCAGGAAGCGATTTCTGATAGCTGCTTGACATACAATGTAGTGTAACGGATTTCATATCTAATCTGATGCTGTATTTGAACACAACTGAGGTCCTTCGTCAATATAAAAAGGTCGTTTCGTTCCCCTTGGCTATTGTGTAACATTCACGTCACCATTCAAATGTATTTGCATGTAGGAAGGCACTGAGACTCGCACACAGAAACTCACACCGAACTACGCTGTAGTGAAACGCACCTTCTGTTTCCACCTTGCTTAATAACACAGATGAAATACAGGAATACAAATGAAACGTGTCATTGTGCTGACCAAAAAAAACTATTACCTATTGGTGAACAGTCAAAGTGGGCGGAGCTTAGAAAGTGGTCCGACCTGTATTCAAATGAGCAAGTTGTCATTCTGACAGGTCAGATGGAAATATGCAAATTGATAATGCTAACACTCCTCTTCTGAGCACCTGATGGTTGTGGTTGTTTGTTAAGGATAACAAAACAAAAAAAGAAACATAAAGCAAAAACAACACATTCAATAATCTAGAGTTAAAGGTAATATACCAAGGTTGCACCTATTTCGGTGAAACCACATGGTCGAGGAACATGGCTCATAAGTGGACTGTCATTACCTCCATAAAGTCAAAGGAGACGGCACATAACAAAAGTTATTCAGAAAAGCAAAACAAAACATTACAGACAG
Source organism: Cirrhinus molitorella (assembly GCA_033026305.1). Lineage (NCBI taxonomy): Eukaryota > Metazoa > Chordata > Actinopteri > Cypriniformes > Cyprinidae > Cirrhinus > Cirrhinus molitorella. The sequence continues at coordinate 8,333,500 of CM065122.1, read as the reverse complement.
AAAGAAAGAAACTACCGCTCTGCACGGTGAACGTCCGTCAAAGTTCAAACGCAAATGCTGGGAGCGTTTAAGGGTTACAGCATCTGTCTCGATTTTAACTCGGCCCAGATGCCACAATATCTGATACGAAGCTATTCCAAAGTGGCTTTTTCTTTTCTAGGCGTGGGCAGCGATTGATTCTGTGTGGACTTTTTTTTTTTTGTTCAGGACCCCGTGTAACTCTGCGTGGCAGCGTCTGTTTACATAGGCACGGTTGGCATGTTAGGTAAGCTACAAAGTCTAGAGCCACTGAAACAGATTTGTCTAATGGGATCCTGGTTTTCACTACGTTCTGGGAGGGATATGCCACAAAGACAAAAAAAAAAAAAAAACATTCTTTTTTTTTGAAAGCTATCGCCGTATTTCATTGCTCGCACACGTGCGCATGCACGCAAACGCACGCTCGTACACACACGCATACACTGAACTTGGTGAAGTTACACATTTCCAAGCAGGTTCCCCAATGAATAAGTGCTCTGACAGGACCAGAAAAAAGCCAGATAGAGATGACTGTATCAGCAGATCTCTACCATGTGTTTTCCCTTCTTTCTTTTCTTTTGGAAAACAACACGTTTTTTTTTTTTCAAATAGTAAAAGTTCCTGCTATCTCCTTTGATACCTTGACAGCAAAAGATGTAAAAGACCAAGATAGCCCTGTTAATATTCAACATGCCATATATTCTTTTTTTTGTAGTTTTTTTTTGTTTTATGTTAACTTTAAACAAAACTGTATGGTGCTCAAATCCCAGCTTCTATAAAAATATATAATTGTATGTATATATTTTTTAGCAATTTTTTATTGTTGTTGCCGGGACTCAGCTCTAGCAGGGGGCTCCTCTGATTGGCTGAGTCCAGTGAGATAGAGATGAGCGCTCAGTCAAAACGATTCCTGTGGACTATCTCACTTTAACATTTTCTTTTGAGTCTGATTGTTCATATTTGTAATAGCTGTTGTGTTTCTTTGTCGTTTTGCATCAAAATCTCAAAGTGACTGGCGGGTAGACTGGTGGGACAGGACAAGGAGGTGGGCCCTAGGTCTGGTGATCAGGGTGGGTTGATTCTCACTCGTTGTTGTTGCTGTTCTCCAAATCCTTGCACTGGATGTTACCGCCGCTGTAGTCGGTGCCGGGCAGCTGCACGCCATATTTGTCCACACACCAACAGATGCCTCGTTTCCGGCCGCGGGAGGGCTTGCACTGCAGGGTGGACAAGGGACAAAGGGTCATAAAACTGCAAGCACGACTCAACAGGAATGCCTCAACTAGGAACGGATGGTATGCTTTCACAAAATATTTGTTACGTGATGTCATTTGAAAAAGATGAGCAATTCCTGTGTAGATGACTGTGCTGATTATATACTAGAGATGCACACTTACTTTAAGCAGACTGATTAAAAGCACAGAAATAAAACAACATTTTTTTTTTTTTAATAATAATAAACTAGATTATAACCATGTAATAAACAATAGGGTTTGTAATGATCTTTTTATGCATTTTCTAATATGATATGTCTAATATGTAGAAAATGGCTCTGTTCATGTTTCTTGTCTTGTACAAAAGAGTAGTTGGAAACAATTGATATTACAGTCAGACATTTATCATTTGTCATAAAACAGTTGTTGAATATTAAATGCTTCAGAATTCAGCTAATTTATGGTCACGTATATATATTTTACAAATTTGTTAATTAATCTAATAATTTGGTTTGAGTTCAAGAAGCCACAAATAAAATAAATAAATGAAAACAATAAGATGAGATAAATTGTGACATATACCTTTGATTTATAAATTACTTAGTTCTCAGGACTATCCAAAAAATTGGCATTAACACATGGTTATTAATATTTATACATAAACAGTTAGTTCCAGTCCTCGGATTTGATTAGCTGAGCTGCTTCGCTTGTGCGTGTTTGTTTCAGACAGGCTGACAATTTTTGACTCTTTCTGCATATTACATCGATACACCAATAGGTGGCGACAGCGATGGTCTTTTTAAGTGAGTCATTCGAATCATTGACTGAACCAATTTGTTCAAAAACACTAATTCTTTCAGAGTGAGTTACTGTCATTCAGCGTTTAAAAATGCTGATTCATCCACAAAAGGAAACCCATTGTGTGTTGCGCAACCGTTGTGTTTGGAACTATTTCGTGAGCTGTTAAGTAATGATAAAAAACTGATCCCGTTAAATGTCAATATTAATATTATACGATAAAAGTAACAAGTCTTACCTGTTTGCGCTTGAAGAAGCCCTTTCTGTCACAGTTAGGCAGGTAGAGGGAAAGAGCCATGACACGGGAGGTATCTTTCATACCTTGGATGATTCCATCCAGCTTCCTTCTGCAGGGACCCTGTGTCAGACGAACACATGCTGAGTTGCATCATCACCTCAGCATTTAACAGCTAGCTATCATTTTACTGCAGCTGCTGCGTCACACAACTTACAAATTCAGGCTCATGCTTGTCGATGGGAAGAGGGGAGTAGTCCATCAACACCAGTGACCGATGCTTCTCCTGTTGTTTCTTCTTGTCCTTGCGCACGGCAGCATGCTTCCTGCTGTTGATTACGTCTGGTTTGGGGTAAAGGGGAATTTTAGGAATCTGGTCTTCAGTCGTGTCTGGCTTCACTGTATCATCATGCTCTATTGATTCGCGATCTAAGACAAAGAGAATCAAATGATAAGCGTTAACTAGGTTTTTACTGCATGGAAATGTGACTGCCAGTGCAAAATCATCAGCATGATGTTAAAGTGGTTGCCAGGGTGTTGATTTTAAACGATTTCTTGGGTTCTTTAAAGTTAATGTATGAGATTTTCCACTTGTTTTATTGCCCACCAGGCAAAAACTGAATTCATTAGCACACCTTAATTTGAGTTATCATTTATACAACACCAACCATGTATGAATTTGATTGGCTAAGGAACCGCCTAAAAGTTTAACGTTTAGAACTTTTTTGTCATCCAAAACAAAGCGGTGCATAATGGAGTGAAGCCGATTGTTAGATGACGACTGGTTGATCATTGTGATGTGGTGTATTTTAAGTTTTGCAGTTGCACCTCCAGCAAAACTGAATGCATTAGCACAATAGAGCAACAGTAATTTGCCTTAGCAAACATACATAATGATCTCAACGTCCTACATCTGACTTCAATCATTCAAATAGGCTGAGTACAATTTGACTAATAAAAACTTGAGAAATCTCTCTCCAAAGACTTTAAGATATTTACACATCCTAGCTGCTAATGAGTTTCCAGAGCGTAAACATGAAAGCAACTGTTTTTCCACCAAATGTTGCCTATGCATTTGTTTACAAAGGGTGGTGGCAGGCTCAACAGCTGATGACCACCCCCTACCCAACATATCCCAGGTTGGTTATCCCTAAACATCCGCTTCGGTTAAAATTCCAATTTCACATGCTATTTGGTGCATTTAGGTGTACAACCTAAACGCTGACCTGCATTGCACATGCACCTCTGTTTTATGCAGATAAATAATTCCTTTCGATTTCATTGTAGTGAACATGCATGACTACAGGATTTGGGAGTGAGAACAGAAACGCTTTTCAAAGGATCCTTAACAGCTCTGAGCTGTACTTGAAGAACTTTGAAGTCACAATAACCATAAGACCATGACAACCACAATGTTCTTCCGCAGGAATCTAAGGTTAGGTGGAGTAGTAACTATTGACAGGAAATATGTGGAGATATTACAGAACAAGTAAGTTAAGCACATATAGTTTGATAGTAAAACTCACAGGATGCATGCCTCTAGTTATAAACTGTCATTCCGCTGAAGTCAAATACTGTTGGACAAAGCCGAGCTTCATAAAACTGAACACTTGAACCATGCAGAGAGAAGCCAAACATAGTACATCCAAAGGAGATTAACAGATCATTAACACTAAGCATACAAAATCAGGATATATAATTGCATTGACATTTAGCCATGCAAACCATCAAAAATCATCTGATAAATGATTATTTATCAAGTATTTTAATAGGAGTTATTGCTTTTGTTTAGTTTATTTGCTTATAACTGTGGTTTATTGCATTCAAATGTAAAATATAATATTATTTCCTTTCAGACCTAATGCCAGCATGAAATTCATTATGCATTGAATCCATTTATGTTCCAATTCTAAATTGGGATATAGTTGCAAAATAATTGTGAAACGCTGACAAATGCACATCTGTTTTTGCACTTTCTATATTAATGCACCAAGTTGCATGGCAACAGGGTTATTATAGTTAACTGAAACTAAAACGATAAACACTTTTGTTACTTAAAAACGAATTTTAACAGAAAAAAAAAAAAAAAAGTTTGTTATTTTATTTAAGCTAGTTGCCAGGCAAAATTTTCTCATTTTTACTTAACTTGACACACTAAAACAAAAATGTCTAAAAACTATGCAACAGTTCATGCTATTTATTGTGCAAATAAACAATATTAGTTGGCAAATTATTTAATTCGTAAATACTTGGGTAGGGAATGGCACAAAAAAATGATAATTATTATGATAAATAGACTGATATGAAATTGTTGTTAAATAGATAGATAGCATGTTTTGTTGCTATAACATCTTAGCGTGGCTTCATTTGGGAATCAGACAGAATGGAAATGGACATACGGAGTCAGGCCCAAACATCGATGCGGTTGGGTTGCCAAGTATTTTTGTGCATACAGCCAAGAGGGCATTATCAGACAGCTGAGGCAGCCAGCAGAAATCACTGAGATAACTGCCCTCACAGTCCCCCTGAGCTCCAGTGCTTCACATTGCTGTGGACTGGGGCAGGGTGTTCTGGAGCGGCCCAGTGGTGAAAGAGTCTGTCTGACCTGGAGACGCATGGGGCGGGTGCCTGGTCATTACAGGAATTGGTTTCCTGGCTTCTGAGGTTACAATCAGAGCATGGTGCTGTCTCTTTGAAATCAATCCCGCAACTCATGACTTGGCAGACTGAAATTTCTGTACAGATTTCCCCACAGGTTTGGGCTCCTGAAGCCACCGAGTCTGAGATCTCCTCATGGAAATGTCTTACATGAATTACATGCCTTGGAAATGTAGACTTTAAATGGGAGGGCACAGGACGACTGGGTTGGCACAATTCCTTAAGGTTGTTTTTGTGATTTTTCCTCCTTGTGCATGGCACAAACGCACCGTGTTTGCGAAATCAACAATGCCTAGAGTTTACAAACCACTAAATTCGTCTTTTCTTTTGTAGGCTTTGCGGAGCGAGGACCAAAATCACTTTTTCCATGCTCGTGGTCCCCAGCTTGTAAAGGTTTAGCGGGTCTGTGTTTAACATCTGACACACAGCCAAGATCCTGGAGCCCGGCCAAACCAGACGTATCACGTGTAGCCTGTCTATTCAAATGAGCTTTGGAAAGAATGCAGAAGAGGTATTGGTGTCTCTCCTCTTGGTCTTGCAAAACTTTTCATTAAGATAAAGGGACCCGAGCTCGGCCAAAGGAGATGCATCTGATAGGGCTCTGTTTAATAATTTACACATGCGCTGGGCAATTATACTTCATGAATATCCACAGTTTCTTACAGCTTGAGGGCTAATGATGAAAGCAGATCTCCTTTGGAGTTGCGTTGTCACCTTGTCCGATTCTCCTTTTAAGAACGTGCCACCAAACGAGCCCAGAAATGCTCCTGAAATCCTTACGGCCCTCAAACCTCCTTTTAGTGTCATATTGGCATGCACGGTTAGAATTAGGTCTTGCTATTGTTAAATATTCAGACTAGCTCGCCTTTGAAAGTCGTTCTTGAGGCGGGCCATTCTGCTTTGTCTTGCATTCATTGTCACAGACCGACCATGGCATCCCTGGCAAGATTCCATTGCTAAATATTTAAAGCCTGGACTGTGTCCACAACATGTTTGGGCCGCTGTAGAAGCATGCTACAAACTAGAGAAAACACCACGAATGCAACTGTGCACTAACGCTAGTTAGAACTGGGCTAATTGCAAACTACAAAGCAACATCAAGGGCTGATTTGGGATAAAAGTTTCCATGTTGCAGTACACTATCGGTTACAACCAAGAAAGCCATCATATAGCTTACTATTCAAACAAGTCCCCTGTAATTCAGGACAATGCAAAGTGATGACACCTGTCGAAGCCCTTCAGGCTGAAAGCACATGTGCGCACCTCTGCATCGCCTGACCGTGTCTCATGTCATCAACTCTCCGAAACATGAACTCAGGAGGTGCTCTTCAGGACATCAGTGGATCACTCCCAGTCGCTGATTTCAATTAGCTCAGACAATGGCAAGAGAGCGATACTGTCTGTAAGCTCAAGGCATCTTTCCACCAAGAGTATCTAGCTACAATCTTTCCTCTTCTAAACTCCTAAACTAAACTTCTAAACAAGATCATATATTTTTTTCCAAGATAACTTTCGCAATCCAAACCACATCAATCTTTATAATTACTGTTAAGATTGTATATAATCATTTCTAGGCGGTATGTAATTATTTATGAAGTGAAAGTGTGGCTTAAAGCGAGAAAAAACCCTTATTTGGATGTGAAACATTATTAAGAATGTCAAAAATGAAGGATAGGATATAGATTGAAGGTAGATCTTTCGGGTTTTAAACTGTCGGAAGTACGGCTGGCCAATATGATTTTGCTATACAAGTTAAACCATGGAAGATATATTTGCATGGCTATCAGTGGGCAGGACTGCTTTACATTATTTACACATGAGAGGGAGAAAAAACAAGCAGTAAATGTACAAGACTTTATTTACATAAAGGAGTGTAATGTGAAGAAAATGTTTAGGCTTTGTTGCAGCGTCACAATTGCTGTTTTTGTATGTCTAATAAGCAATCGTATAGATTTTGAGTTATATGATGTGACACATATGATTTGTTATGAATACTCAATTTGTTTACATTGCTTAAGTTACAAAAAAAGAGAGTCATAAGATCAAAAGTATCTTTTTTATTGTTTGATTATCCAAAAATATACATTGTGGCATGATGATTTATTGCGCAAAGCATTTTTGACTTTAATTGCATAGTCATAACTACTTGTTTTGTATGGTTAGTCATAGTACATATTTTGGGTGCTATATAAAGTGAGACTTATGATTTATTATGAATAATCATTTTGTTTGCATCTATCAAGTTTCAAGAAAGAAGAGAAGATAGTCAAATTAGATCAAAAGTATCTTAATTTACTAGATTATCCCAAGTTATATGTAACGGCATGATTGTTTAATCTGTAAACCATTTATTTAATTAAATTTTGCAGCAAAATGAGCTACAGTTTATTGTAGTCACAGAATAAGCTTGATATATAGTTATTCGCCCCCTTTTAGTACAATAGGAAGTAGAGTTGTTATACACACATCAAGTGTGTGTGGCTCAGAGAATGAGCTTTCAAATGAATCATCTATCCTAAGCAGGCCAAATAATGCCACCACACCACCTTTCTCATGATCCTCTACAACTAAATGTAACAACTGTAACAGAACTAATGATTTAGTCTTGCGCTTTATCTTATCTATCCTCCCGAGAATCCTGCAGGGCACAAAATTTGAGGCAGCGCTTTGGAACCACATCTGAACCGGTGCTGCAGGCAAGAAATTAGGCACCTTTTGTTCTCCTTCCCTGCAGAAACGTGACACTGCGGCTCCCCTCCACCGCCCCGAAGCACATGACAGGAGGTTTCAACAGGTCGGCGTCTTCTGCTCAACCACATGGTTACAGCCCTGCTGTCTGCTTACATTTTGTATGTTTAATTTTCTAAACACGAGCGGTAAACCCATAGATTAAATAGTTTTTGTGCATTCGCTGTTTTGGTCAGCCTGACATGTGTTCCTATTTAGGCAGGGCCCAGCGTGAGGATGTTGCTGCCTGGGAATCACGTTTCTGACAGAGACGAGACTACTGTGTGAGCTGATTTTCTTCACAGCTGTTACTCACTAGCTTTCCAGGTGCCAATGACAAATACATGCTGGACAGATTGCTGTTAAACTTTACTGGAAGAAGTCATTCAGGCGTGCCAAATAGGTTCTCTGCTTGCATATCTCTGCAAAGGATGACTGGGCACTTGATATACGAGCACTAGTTTGGGATTATGGTTAAAAAAAACAACAATAACCAATGTAGATTATAGAGAGGTGGGCATCGCTTTCAAAAAGTGCAAGAGATCTATTCAGGTGCTATTCAGTGAAGTAAGCTGTATATCTTTCAGTGTCAGTCTGATGTTGCAAGCAAGTATATGTTTCTTTGAGTTTGGCCTGTGGCGCAATATAAAAATGAGATGACAGACAGGCAATAGAAGAACAACTACGTTCCATTCCCTTGTAATCGTTGTTTAGTCATGGCTACGTCTTGAGTAGGTAAATAAAATGCATAAATCAGCGATACCGAAGTAACCGAGTACAACAGCCAAGTGCTTTTGGCCCATTTCTTTTCGTTTGTTTATTTGCACGCTCTTAGATTCGGACCTGCGATCATTGCGAACAGAGCGTACAATTCTTTTGGGCGAGACGCCTGTAGTCATATCTGTTGGCAACTACATCCAAGTTCCACATGGCATGTCCGAACAGAAAGTCTCCCTTGTGATCCTTGGCAAATTTGCAGTGTTTGCCAATCCTGGAGCTAAATGACAATCTGGCGTCGCCTATTGTACTTGGCTCCAAACGCTGAATCTTTAAACCGTGAGCGCCAGCATTCAAGACCATGAAGGTATGACACCATTCACGTGAGTGAGGCATGATTCCATTTTAAACTTGTATTTCTTTTTTATGTTTGCACAACTGTGAAACTAAGGCGTGCTGGGGGAATAAAAATGGATCGGGAAGACACGAGGCCAAAAGGCTCTGAATCCTAATGCGGGCAAGGACGCTTGACCTCTCTCCCTCTTTCCCCGCTCTCTCTCGCTCTCTCTCTGTCTGTCCTGCCCAGCTAGTAAAACCAGGCTGAAACCGAATACCACGGGAGGCTAGAAGCGTCCCTCTAAATTCATCCCCATGCTTGACGAACAGCTCTTGATAGATCGGCTCCACAGACATTCTGCTGAATCACAAGGGCTCAACTGTGTGCCCACTGCAATCACAGAAGGGGTAAACCAGCAACCGCACTCATCAGTGGTCTTCAGATAGAGAGAAAAAAAGGTTACTGATGTGCACCTGTGTGTGAGGGGGTTGTATTTGTGTACAAACGGTCGTGGTGAAAGCCCACGTCTGAATTCAACCTCATCTGTTTTAAGAATACGTCTAAAATGAGTCTAAAAGATATAGTTCTGTAACCCCACATGTTACTTTTGTTCACGTAGCTCAACCAGTACAGAACTGCACTACCATCGCCAAGGTTGGGGGTTCGATTCCCGGGGAAAGCGAGAATTGAGTGTGTCTGGCAAATGTGTAATTGTAAACAAATATGCATGCCGTGCATTGTTACTTTTCATAAACGTGTGATTTTTGCACATAGGTTGGCTTGTAGAGACACCGCGGCTACCCTCCTCCCCTTGGATTTAATCTTTGAACGGTAATCCGACCCTCAACACCACCCACAGACTTAGACCTAAATTCAGAGCAACCTAGAATCTCAATCAAGAATATCATGAGGCGTGGGTACACCATACAATGATGAGAGGTGTGATCATAACAATGGAGGAGTCACTAATGTCAATGGAGCACCAAACAAACGCCGTTGCCAAATCAAACCATAACTAAACACAAATCAAGACTGTATAGAGTTATGCATCTTGAGGCGTCTATCCTCAGTTCTGAGCATACTAAATTATGCAGTTCTGCTGAGTCTGATGCTGCTTTGCTTCTGTGCCAATGAAATACAGCATCAGAGCAACCTTTATAAAGCATATGCTTATAGGTTCATATTTTTTATTTCTGCAAGTAGTTTCTATATAAATGCATGATATGATACTTATGATTATATGATGCAGCTTCAGTACAAAAAAAAAAAAAAAAAATGGTACAGTGATGGTATCAGATGGCAATACCATGGTACATTGATATATAACTCAAAAAGGTACAGTGGCAGTGACTTGGCATGACATTATATGGGACTCCAAAGACTTCCAAAACAATTCTATGCTACTACTAAGGTAAATGGTAAAAAGCATGGTAGTACCATGGTAGACCATATGTCTTAAATACAATGGTAATACCAATGACACCATGCCAAAAAACGCCAATTGGTTTCGAATACAATACAAATATTATATACTCTTTTTATAGAACGCTCAAATATTAAAGTATATGATGATTATGATGATACAATGGTATCTGAATGGTATTTACATCATACTCTGAGATGCGTCCAAAAATACCATGGTACATTTCCAGAAAGCGCGGTACCACCACGGTACTTTTTCTGTAAGTGCATTTGCAGAAACCGCTTGTTAATAATTGGCTTTGGATGAAACATAAACAGCCTTCGCTAATCCTAATAATCTACAGAGCTGGAATATGATAGAAAATAGCACTGAGCAGCGCAGCCCGGCCACAACACAGAAAAGCTCATGCAGAAACATGCGCACGCCATAAAACTGGTTTAGCGCAAGCCACAAAGTTCCCACCAGATACACGATCTCAACGCAACAATGCTTCCGTGCAACAAAGGCGCATTGCTTTCCAGTCAACTTACCAATGGGTGGGTGCGGTGGTTTGTATCCCTTCTCGTTCGTACACACTCCCCTGCCGTGCAGCAGGGCGTGAAGCGGCTTCTCCTCGCCGTTGCGCGGCAGGCAGCGCAGCCCGTGCGTGCATGTACCGGTGTACACCCCGCACGCCTGTCCCTCCGCCAGAGCGCAAGTCAAGCAGCAGCCGCAGCCGGGCTCCTTCACCAGCTGACAGCCCACCGGGACCGGAGGACACATGGAGAGCGCTTTCTGATCGCACGGCTCGCACGGCACGTAAGAGCCTCCGCTGATGGACAACGCCGTGAGAAATGTACCCAGCACAAGAAGAGCCATACTTCGTTTCAAAGTGAATGAGGTCCGATTTAAACAATGTAAAAAAAGCAAGAACTAGATATGAGAGCGGGTGAACGTTTGGCTCAGATTCGAGTGAAAACTCCGCATGCAAAGTGAAAGCACAGGTTGGGGTGTCTTAAAAATGAGAAAATAAAAACAGTCTTTGATGAAAAATAGATGATGAAGAAGAATCCGTTGGATTTTTATATAAATACATACATATAAAAAATGATTCACTTGGGTATTCTCCAATAGTCCAGATTGTGCGCAATTGGTTGCGCACTGAAATTCTGGACTTTCCGATTCCAAAACACTTTCCCCTCTGGAAGTTTTCTGAGCAGACTGATCAACTTCACAGCAGTGCTTGCCTTTTTAAAACAGCCAAACCCAAACCCCTAACTACGAATAAGCCAAACAGCGGTGAAGGGAGGCGCACTTGCCAGATCGTGGCGCAGCGCCAGCGCCTTTTTCCCCCCCTCGGCAATAGGATCAGTCTTTTACGCAGTGATGCCAAGAGCGCAGAGCAAAACACAAATCCATGCAAAATCGAAGATATGCTCCTCTGAGATCTTCCGTGCACTTTGTGGCCGGTATAGCGTCAGATTCGCGCGCGAAGCTCAGCGGCTTTCCAGCAGATCACAAGGCAGACTTTCTGTTCGAAACGCGTCAGATGGCAACATGGATGTGACATGATAAAGACGCTTGCTCGCATAAACACAGAGAATACACACAAAGAGCTCGATTAGAATCGCTCTCCTGATAGGCACCACCCGTATATTAGTGCGTGCAGAGAACATGGGGAGTGTTTTGTTTTAACGTCTGTAACTCGGTCTTGTTTTGCTCTGCGTGTCTTAAACTTTGATATAGTATTCCCATGTTTGTCTTCTTCGAATTAAAGTTGTTTTGAAACCTACTGCTTATCCATAAACCGTTCAAATTTGTGTCAAGTACAACGTGTGCTGTTGATACAACCTACCGGTAGCACTAATAGAAAACATGGATAATCAAATTTACTTGTTCAAAATAGTGATTATGCCGTCTCTCAATCCACCGCATTCTCCGTTCAAGCATTTTATTTCAAAATACTGCACACGTGGGATATAATAACTGAAGACTACTATAAAACAAAAGTTATGAGAAGTTTTGAAAGTGTCACAATTAGAGCTTGTTTGAATGAAATTATGAGCACAAATCGAATTATAAGCCAGATGTGATAATATATTTCTTTTTACAACGATGTAAATCATCTATAGTGCTTTCACCCATGTGAAAGCACTATGCACCCAACTTATTCTAAATAGATAAACTGGCGGTGTTACATGAAGTCCGTATCACTGCGGTGCACAATTAAAACCAGCTGAGGTGTGTGGTGAATACTGTGGTAAATGCTTAAAATCTCTTTTCTCTCATGCAGAGAGGCTTTCCTCGCGTTGCCATGTCTCGTTTGAGCTTTAATTACAGTGGTCTTGGTGGTTGTTTAAGAATAGGCAATCTACACCCACCTGTTCTGAACTCTGAACTGCTGAAACCACAGTTTGGATGAGATTTAACAGAGGTTTAATCATGCCGGTTCGCTCAGTGTCCAAGTGGCCCTCTGCTGTTTACATGTCCCTGATTTGCCTTATAGAGTGCTCCAAAATGGCATTTGCACATGTCCCATATGTAAAGTTCATCAATGAGTTGCTGTGTTTTGCTTTAAAATCGCTTTGTCAGATGTGTGATAGCAAGTTTGAAGAACTGCACACGATATTTCATTTCGTGTGATTGTTCAGTGCTTATTCATACATGCTGTCTCTTGTTTTACCCAGCTGTACAAGCCTGAGTGTCTGTGTGGGTCTTGCTGCTGGATTAAGCTCACCTCTGAGATTTTGACCACTAGAAGGAGCTGTTAGCAATGCTAAGAGGCTCACCTTGGAATGAATGCTGGCCCGCAGACGCTGAACGTTTCATTACCAGAGATTTACACAGTGCTGCCGTACACATCTCACACTCAGGAGTCGAACAGACAGACATCAGCCATCAAGAATGTACATGCTATTTTGATACGTGAAGTTTAGGCCCCTGTTGTCTCTGTAGGCATGTGTTTAAAAACTTTACTGCTTAATGTATGTCTCTAGATTCATGAAAATAAGCCTGAATTGTTGATTGATGCCACCTATACACTAACAGCTCCACAGTGCCTGTCTTACTGGCACTGGTGTCCAGAAAGCTTGCAGAGATGTTTTACTGTTCAATGAATTATGCCAGTTTTCATATTTGTTCCTGAATTTCTTCATGAGTCATCTATGATCTACCATTCTGGACCCTAACTGGGACCGTTTTCCAGTCGTATAAGATATCAAATTGCCCTGGTTCACTCATGGCATATTTATCCCTGGATATAAAACAAACTTAATGGATGCAGAGTGCAAGTTACTGGAACTTGCGACGAGCTGGAACTGTTATCCTCTCACTAATGAGGAGATAAACAGTTGCAAATTACTGGTGTGAACACCACTATCCAGAGTACCATGTGGATTTTTTTATTTTTTATTTTTTTTACTGATAATATTAACTAATTTATTTAAGGCAGTTAATTTTTTTATGCATCATGTTTTAATATATTGGATAAAATATTAAAATATATATATTTTTAATGTTAAAAATATTCAAACTTTTTAAAATATATATTTTATATGATTTATATGGTTTTATTAAATATTCTAATAATTAATTCAATGTCACAATTGGTTAAATAATTTTACTACATTTCACACAAAAATATTTACTTTTATATTTATTTACATTTATTTCATTGAAATTTATTAAGAAAGTGTTTTTTCTCTAATCAAGATATATATATATAAGAATAATATTTATTTATTCACTTAATTACAAATCAGCAATAAATAAATGAATAAATAAAGATAGACATAGACAGATAGATAGATAGACAGACAGACAGACAGATTTAACTAATTTAGTTAATAGAAGTAGCAGATTAATGAAATAATATTCCTCATGAAAAGATGTGTCATAAGTGAAGAAACCAAATAAAACATCTTCAAAACAAAGTTGAAAGCCGAACATCTAAAATCTTTTTAACTAACAGCCACTTCCCTAATGACATCGTCCTCCAGGAAGTGACATCATTTCGGAGGGAAAGCACCAGCACAAACATCTGTGAGTATGAGTGATGCTTTGCTGAGATGTTTTGTGCTCTTAATTGGTTTGTTGGACTCTAAAACATTCCATCCTGTTTGTTAAGTTAAATGATAATATTTCAAAATGCACTTCAAGTTAAGCCAACTGTCAATCCCTCAGTAAGCAATGGCTAATTTTAACGCTTTAATTCTTGCCATTGTGTAAACAGTCAAGTTTTTATTAAGAAAGTTTAAGTGTTTGTACAGTGCTTGAAGACTATCTTGTTGTGCAAGTTAGTTCATGTGGACATTTATATCTAGCTACCTGAATAGCAACAACACTTTGGGTTGATTGACATAGATGAACTTTATCGCCCCCTAGAGTACTGAGGGTTGAGTGTTTTGTACTTGTGTAAAGTATGTTTCTGCTTTACTTCGTTGTGTGTTTAGCTTAAAACGTCTAATTGCACACCAGCTAATCCAGAAATCCATCAAATTTATACTATTTTTGCTAAATGTGTTCATAATATGTTTTGCTGTTCGTTCGAACCTTCATGGTTAAGAACTTTTTCAATGTTCTGTCAGTGACAACAAAGTAGCATGTAGTGCCATCTCAGTCTTAATCGTATTTTAATCGTGTTTTCCAGTTCGTGGACTATTTACAATGCTTGAAAATGTTTTTCGGTTTGCGAAAGCAGTCGCCCACATGGTGAAAAATCGATGGAAAAACGTTGTCAGAGGAAGAAAGGTGTCTATGTACAAATATTATGAGTAGGATGTGGTCTGTGAACATCAGTGTTGGAATTTCTTGCTCTCCATCATGTCCAAAAAACGCCTTAATTGGTAAATTAATGTCTCTCGTCATGTAATGTTTCCAGCTGTCTTTTATTCAGTCAGCCTTGTGGGCGTTGTACTGTTTACACACTAACGATTTCAAGTGTTAACATGTATGTTAATAATATGTGGCTGTGAAATTATATAGCCTTTGTGTGTGTGTGTGTGTGTGTGTGTGTGTGTTTTAGGAGCTGATCCAGTGTTTTGGTATTATGGTATTTATCAATATTTTGATTTTGAATTCTTTTTTGGTAATTTACGGTAATTTTAGTTGTAGCAGTTTACATGCTTTTGTCTGTAACATTCAAAATTTCTTCTAAAATCTATTATTTATTTTTCAATATTTATAATATGTGACCCTGGACCACAAAACTAGTCTTAAATAGCACAGGTATTTTTGTAGCAATAGCCCAAAATACATTGTATAGGTCAAATTCATTAGGATAGATAGATCATGTCCCATTAAGATATTTTGTACATTTTCAACCGTAAATATATAAAAACTGAATTTTTAACTAGTAATATGCATTGCTAAGAGCTTCATTTGGACAACTTTAAAGGCAATATTCAAAATTTATTTGCACCCTTGGATTCCAGATTTTCACATAGTTTTACAACAAACCATACATCAATGGAAAGCTTATTCATTTTAATTATATATATATATATATATATATATATATATATATAAAACATTGATTATACATTTTGTCTGGAAAACAGTAGCCTTTAACGTTCAGTTATATCTACCCATTTACATTTTGATAATATTTGTCTTTTTTGGGGGGGGGTAATTTTTGTAAATTCTCTCCATATTCCATTGGTTAGTCAAACAGAAAGTATAGCACCAAACTAATGCTATTTGTTGAGTCTACGTTAGTTGAATCAATACAGGTTGGAATTCTCTTTTTTTTTAATGTTTTTTATGTACATTTGTAGACACGAGGCATAGTTTGTGTCCAGATGTTAGTAGTCCTGGTACCAGTGATCCATCTTTTTGTAGTTCATCTCGGCCTAATTGCCCGGATTACATGGCTTGCCTGTTGAATAGAAGCAGCACCAGAGAGACAATGAGGCTTCAGAATGTCTTAAACTCACACAGTTAATTCATTTCAAAAGCTTTGCCTCATGTTCAGCCAACCAGTGTAGCCCAATCAAAAGGTTATTTAAAGAAAGAGATTAAATATACAAATAGAACGATTATTAAATGCAAGTAAAGTGTCTACTTAGTGTTTCAAATAGAAATGTCAAAATATGGGTAAAATAATATTGGATGGAAACAAATTATTCTAACCTGTATTTATTGAAATATAGAAGAAAAAATAAAAAACCAGCCATACTAAATTGTGTGTATGTGTAAATAATTAAATACTTCTTGCTGACAAATGGCTTAAACCTGGTTTAAAGGATAGTGGCAAAGTCTGGTAAAGATTTAATTTGACAATGAATTTGTTTTGGGGAGTTACACTTAATGAATAGAGGATTTTTATTTATTTATTTATTTTTTGGCCATTTTTTTCCTACAGGCCAGTAAAATCGTTTCAATTACAGATTTGCACATATTTTATTAGGGCTGCAATGATTCCTCGATTCTATTCGAGTATTCGATTTAAAACAAACAAACAAAAAAAATCCTCGGTGGCATTTTGCCTGTGCCCAGTAATCGGCAAAGTAACGCTTTCCACCTATTAAACCCATTTCAACATCACGATAAAGCATATATGCAAAGAACAAGCGTTACGATTTCAGAGAATAAATATATGCGATGTAGGTTTAATATATGTGCTTTATTAACATGCATGTAGGTTACATATAGCGTCTCAGAGCAACTGCGTTTACTGTAAATGCTTTTAACAGTTACACAAACTGTTATCATTTAGATGTGTGGAGCGTCTCAAACTCCTGCATGTTGTTGTGCATTTGGGTTTATTATTATGTTCATCTGGGAACGCAACGTGCGCTATTTCATCAGATTTGCAAGGTAAATCATTCATAAACCCACACAAACACAGGAGAATACATCATGGTCATTCTCCCCCACCGCCCCACCCCCAATAGTATCCCTCTGCAGACTTGCAGCACCAGCAGTTTCAGAACCACAGCCACAGAACCGGAAGTGAGGGGCAAAGTTATTAACAACGTGAAAAATATGATGGAGAGCATGGTGAGTTGTCTCTAATATTTTTGCTATCATATGGTAAATAATTATTGTATTTATTATGGTAAGCATTTAGCTGCTAAATACTTAATTTGTGCTTTATCATCTTATTGAAGGTTGAATTTGTTGTCATAGAATACATTTTTGGGTTGTGTGTTGTAAATGGGCTTTACGGTGAAGTTTTGAAGATGTTTATTATTCATAAATATAAATAGTTTGTTCTACTTTCCTGTGTTATATGCATTGTTTGTGAGTTAATGTAATCTTATAATTAGTTTAATCCCATTTGTCAATGTTGAGATAATTGCACAATATATTATTTTAAAACAGTTTTCTAGTATACTTATTTTTTTAGGCTTTACTATACATCGATGTGTGTGCGCACCATTACATTTGCACCCCCTTCTGACCAATTTAATTAAAACTTAATTTATAAATAAATAAATAATTAATTTAATGTAATAATTTTTTAAATTAACCAAGATATGTATATTACAGTGCAGAAACACTACAAAATGCCCTTTCAAGTGGAGAACAAGCTATGCTATGCAACAGTGAGGTATGTCTCATGACACACACACACACACACACACACATACACACACACACACACACACACACACACACACACACACACACACATCTTAACATATAATACTTCTATAAGAAATATTGAAGACAAATTTTTCGGTAATGTTCTAAAATGAAGGAACTCCCAGTAATTGACACATGACAGAAGCTGTGAATTTCTCCATTCCAACAGACATCTGCTTGGAGGGCCTATGGATGAAGAGGATAAGGAAAAGGCCCTCAAATATTTGCTGGAACAATCAGAAGCTTTCAGAGTGCCCTTCACATTTCATTTTGTGTTCAGGAATGATGTGGAGTTATTAATGCATGATTGTCATGGCAAAATGGGCCTAATAGTGAATTGTTCACTTTAATTTAATTTAATCAATTTTTATTTGACCCTCTAACTCTAGCATTCAGTATTCTAACTATATTATTAAAAAAAAAGACTTGTTTTCAAAAAAACAAAAACAAAACACTAGCTTCTCTAACTAATTTCTTCTGTATTCCATCTGTTTTTTTTCTTTTTATTTATTATATAATTTAAAAAGCTTGCTCAATTCTTTTTCTATTATGTCTGTTTTCTATTTATTCTTATATAATTAACAAAAATAAAACAAAACAAAAAAAAATCCTTGCAACGTGTTATGCTAACTGAAACTTGTTATTGCACTTCTATATCATTATTCTTTTGTTGATTTTGATTACTTCCATTTTTCTTTGTCACTTTGGATAATTTTATTTTTATTTTTTAATTATTGTATAGTTTGTACTGTATAGTTTTAGTTCTAGAACGTTTTAGTTTTCATATAGAAAACTGCATGATGCTTTGTACTGCATGGTTCTTTGGAGTAAACATTGATTTAGAATTTTGTGATTAAAGTATATTTCATATAAAATTCTCTTAAGTTTCAAGCATTATTTTTAATTTAGTTATATCATGAACAGGAAATAATTTGCATAATGCAATGAAACTAATAACTATATATCATTATGTTACACAAGATTTATGTTTTAAAAATTTCAATGTACCATAATGTTTAATTATAAAATGCATACATAAAGTATGATGTTTCTTGTAAAATGAAAGCAAATTATGCTTCAAACCCATATATGGCGCTGCTCTGTTAAGAAAGTTATCTCCGGCTGTGGTTCTGAAACTTTTAGGACGCTTCTGAGACTGCGCTTATCCAAGCATTAATGGCAAGGCAATCCTCTTATATAAGCATTGTGTAGACAATGATTGTGTTAGTGGCCAAATATGAGGTGTTTTTTCTTTTTTTATTTAGGTTATAATACATTAAAGAATAATCATGTGACTTTTACGTATACAAAGTGACCTGTAAATGTTAAAAAGCTGTTTTCATCGCAGTTTTGCAAAATGTTCCTTTTTTCGAAATTGGCTGAAAACCCCCTTATGTGAGCATAAAAACTTTTTTTGTGATAAATGGGAGTTTTTTTGCGAAATTGACGTTTTACAACGCGTACTGTTTATGCAACCTTCCGGTAGCACTAAAAGAAAACATGGATAATCAAATTTACTTGTTCAAAAATTGATTATGCCATCTCTCAATCCACAGCTTTCTCATTTCAAGCATTTTATTTCAAAATAGTGAACACGTGGGACATATTTTCCACCAAAAAACTGAAAACTACTATAAAACAAAAGTGACGAGTAATTTTCAAAATGTCACAGAGCTTATTTGAAGGCTGTATATCAAATTAAAGAGAAGCTGATGATTCCTAAAAACACCAGCATTATTATGAGCACAAATTAAATTATAAGCCAGATGTGATCATATATTTCTTTTTACAAGGATGTCAATCATCTATAGTGGTTTCACACATATAACTTCTTTCTAAATGGATAAACTGATGGCGTTACAGCTCAACCCTTGTTACTGAACTCCTAAAGAAACATTTAAGCAGCAATGGCTACTGACAGCATCCATAAAGTCCGTAACATTGCAGTGCACAATTAAAACCAGCTGAGGTGTGTGGTGAATACTGTGGTAAATGCTTAAAATCGCTTTTCTTGCATTGCCAAGTCTCGTTTGAGCTTTAATTACAGTGGTCTTGGTGGTAGTTTAAGAATAGGCAATCTACATCCACCTGTTCTGAACTCTGAACTGCTGAAACCACAGTTTGGATGAGATTTAACAGATACGATTGTTTATTTATCCTTTTCTCTCTCTCTCTTTTTTTTTTTTTTTTTTTGGTGATAAATGGGAGTTTTTGCAGAATTGACATTTTTCCATTAGCCATATTTTCAGTTCGCACAATTTGAAGGGTAATGGAAATGGAGCTAGTGTAGAGCTGACAGAAAGTGAACTGGAAGAGAGAGAGAGACTGGGGCAGGATTCGAATTCGGATGTCCGTAGTGGAATGACGCTCTATGTCGGCCCGCTGCCAACAAGGCTATCGCCAATATGAATAGAATCCTTTAATGCCATCTAAAGATTCTGGTTCTAAATATGCCTGATAATATTTTTTATATAAATGTACAGCTGAAGACAAAATTATTAGCCCCCCTGTGAAATTTTAATTTTTTTTAGAATATTTCCCAAGTGATGTTTAACGGAGCAAGAGAATGTTTTCACATTATTTCCTATTATTTTTTTCTTCTAGAGAAAATCTGATTTCTTATAGTTGCTTGAATAAAATAATTAAAAAATAAATAAATAAAAAAACTGCTAAGGTCAATATTATTAGCCCCCTTAAGAAATTATTAGTTATAGAACAAACCACTGTTGTCAAATGACTTGCCAAATTAACCTAATTTGCCTGATTAACCTAGTTAAACCTTTAAATTGCTCTTTAAGCTGAGGATTAGTATCTTGCGAAACAACTAGTAAAATAATATGCACTGTCATCATGGCAAAGACAAAATAAATTAGTTTGGATTTTTGAGAAAGAATTGTTAATGCTCATAAAGATGGAGAAGGATACAGACGTTTATCAAATCATTTTCAAGTGTCAAGAACTGCAGTGAGATGCATTATCAAGAAGTTTAAAGAGACCAACACAGTGGAGAACAAGACGGGCAGAGGCAGGAAGCGAAAGATTTCAAAAAGTTTGGAAAGAAAACTAGTGAGAGAGGTTTCTAAAGACCCAAGAACAACTGCCAGGACACTAGTGAATGACCTAGCCAAGTCTGGAATTAATGTCTCAACGAAGACATTCACTAGAGCCCTGCACAGGAATGAAATGCGAGGTTGCCAACCAAGAAAGACTTCACTTCTGAAGAAGAGACACCTCCAAGCTAGAATGAAGTTTGCTAAGGACAACCTGGGGGAATGTGATGCATACTGGAAACGTGTCCTTTGGTCAGATGAGACAAAACTAGAGCTTTTTGGCCATAGAGATGCTGCCTATGTTTGGAGAAAGAAGGGAGAGGCATTCAACCCCAAGAACACCGTTCCCACAGTGAAACATGGTGGTGGGAGTATAACGCTGTGGGGATGTTTCAGTGCGTTTGGAACTGGGAATCTCATCAGGGTCAGTCTGCAAGAAAACTTGGTTTGGGTCAACATTTTGTCTTCCAGCATGATAATGACCCAAAGCATACCTCACTTCTGGTGAAGAAATACCTCCAAATGAGCAAAGTGAGTGTACTTGACTGGCCTGCACAAAGCCCAGACTTGAATCCAATAGAAAATCTGTGGGGCACACTAAAGTCCAGAGTTTGTGCCAGAAGACCAACAAATCTGGAGGAGCTTGAGAGATTTGCTAAGGAAGAATGGGCTGTCATTCCTCAGGAGACATGCTTGAAACTTGTTGAGAACTACAGCAAACGACTAAAGGCAGTTATCAAGCAAAAGGGACACACTATTAACTAATAACATCAGAGGGCTAATCATTTTGACCAGTAGACTTTTTAAAATTCTTGGTTATACATTTATTTCTATTTGTATTACAAACCCTAAAAGCTTCCTGAATAAAGTATTATGTTTAAAAATGCTGTGTTGATAAAATCGTCTTTCTGTTAAACAACACTTTGGACTTATTTGAAAAATAATGAAATATTTTATAAGGGGCTAATAATTTTGTCTTCAGCTGTATTATGCATGTCAGGCCAGTAGATGTCACTTTGTCAAGAGATATGCTCCTACGCACATACAGTACGCATTCCTATCTATCTTATTTTTTTCTGCGAAAGAGCGGGTGTGGCCATTTGTAAACTTTATGGCTCTGGACTCCAGTCCCATCGGGGTCTAGCTATTTTTAGCTGTACAAAACAGCTTGTTTTGCTGCTTGATATTGCAAATTGGTTTGTTTTACCAAATTATTTAAATTTATTATCTTAATTATGAACACGCTGGTTTGTAGTGCAAACGGTTTTACAGTTTACTGCACATTGTTATTATTCTCGTTACTTCCCTAGAGCTGCTAATGAACCAGAAGTCTCACCCATAGGCTTCAATACCTAAGGGGTTAATCTCATCAACGTCAGTGAGCCAATAAGCCTGCAGCACTAGGTGTGTTCGACTAGAAGCGGTGCTGTGCATCAGTTGGTGTTTGACATCCGTGAGAGCGAATCGAATGCATACGAAGCAGTCTGCTCTCTCTTAGGACAATTTTTCAGAACGATCCAATCCGATATCGAAAATTCAGAGTATCTGCCGATATCGATCCAATCCGATACCAGCAAAGTTTTTTTTTTTTTTTTTTTTTTTTAAATCAGTGTAGAATTTCTATACTTCTCTGTGTTGACCTGATCGTTGCTCATTTGTGTGTTACACAATCTACTACATATAAAAAAATATAATCATAATCTATGACAAAAATACTATTATAAACCAGGTTAGCGCATAATTCAGCAAAAGATACTCTAGAAAATCACGGGAACACAATAATTTATAAAATCTAGTGAAGCATTTTTATTTACAAATGTGAATACGTGTACGACTAAATCTGGTAAATGAAGGCAGCAAGATGTGATAGATAAGACAACAAGAAAGGCTATTAATAATCTTTCATTGCGCAGAAAATTATTATAATACGGAAGGCTCCAATACAGAGCAGCACAAAGTGCTTATGAATGATGCGCTTGAAGCGACACGAAGTCACAGTGCGCAGGCTGCAAAGCCTTCCGAGTCCATATAGGAAAGGGGTATCGATGCGTAGTGTATTAAATCTGTGCATTCGTTTATTGAGTCTTTTCTTTTAACAGTTTTAAACCTCAGTCACTGTATGCTCTTGAAGAGAGTTTTATTGTTTTGACTGTAGTAACCAAACACAACATGTAGTTTTATTGCAGAATGGAGGATGACAGCGGCAGCAGAAACATGAACTTGAATTTAATGACTTAAATATTCATCTGTACCTCACATTGAACTATGGAACAGCTTCAGAGCACTTAAAAATATAGTGCACAAAAACTTTGTGGTGCTTTATAATGGTTTTGTGCCTTTTGTGGGGCTCAACAATAACGCAGAATAGTATATGCACAATAACGAATTTGGATCGGTCTTGTCTGATCGATACCCGATCTGGAAGAAAATGCCAGTATCGGAGCCGATAACAATACTGAGTATCGAATCAGTGCATCCCTACTCTCTCTAGCTCTCTCAGTCCTGCGCAGAGCCACGTCAAGTCAAACACACCAACTAGTTTACACCAGTTATACTCAGAGATTTGGCTTACATAGGGTGACCACCTGGCAATAGTTCTGTTGCGGGACATAGATGTGATATTCCAGGACGAGTGTGAGACAGATACACTTCCCACTGTTATGCTATGTAAATACAGATTTATATCCCCTGATAGCACACCTACATTTTGGAGACGTCTATTTGACGTCTGCATTTACATCTGCAAGACATCTGCAAAACGTAGTTTGCTCATCTGCAATACGTCTATTCGACGTTTCCTATCAGATGTCAAATAGACATCTATTAGATTTTTTTTTTTATGATATAGAATGGATGTAAAACTGACATTTTACAGATGCCTGCCAGACGTTTGTACACAGCAGATGCTTTCCAGATCAAGAGATCTTTAACAGACATACGTGTGCTATCTGGGTCCGTTGTCATATTTATGTTTCTGAGCGTGCACAGGTAAGTGAGAGAAAGCGCCTCCGTTTTATGTGAGAGTGAAGAGAGTCCACCCATGAGAGAATAGATTTGTGCCCTCGCATTACAATAATGCGCTCTAGACATTTGTCAAATTTAAATGAACGCCACAGAAACCGCATCAAACAAACTATTAAAACAAGAAGAAAGTCACGTCTGACAGCTGCATCATTTTTTTTTACATTGGTTAAAATTAACGAAGAATATCATGTTTTTCCATCTGCGCTTGACTATTTCCGTCGGTGGTGCTAGATCACTTGAGATTGAGGTCTGCACATCTTTTGCATGGAAACTACGCAGCAAAAATAAAAAAAATAAAAAGCTTTCTTAAAAGGCAAAAGAACGCATACTGTGTTTACGCTGGTGCGCTTGTGCGTTCATTAGACATTAAATAAGATTAATATTCTGCTTTTACTCAACTCACTTTAAACCACCAGCGAGTGTTTGTTATAACTTCCATTTGCCGTCTAATGTGTGTTTTGGCCATGTAATGTTGCTAAAATACGTTATGTCCTCTGAGTCAGAACAGCGATTGTGGAAGAGAGGCGCTGGAAGGTGCTAGTGCTTGTAAGTAAATTAGTGGAAAATTAATAGAAATTATGATTCTGTCTGAGCTATGCATTTTAAAACTTAAATGCACTAGTGTAAATGTAGCCTAACAGATGTGTAAACTGAAAATGTTTTGAGCTTTATTAAAAGTATTTTCACAGTTTTATTTCAATGGATAAATTTTGTTCCTTAACAAAAAATTGATTTAATAAAATTGGTATTGAAAAAAGTATCATTCAGGAACCGGTATCGGTTTCGAAAATTTTGGAACGATACCCAGCCCTATTTTCCGTACACGCCGACTATAATGGTATTGTTTTCAAAAACTTGCATTTTAAAACACGTTTTCAAAAGTTTGCATTTTCAGGCTCCCAGAACACTGTTGTGTAAGTTAACAGCTAAAATGTATGAAAAAGTTTCCTCTTAAATTGTGGTTAAAATATATGTCTAGTTAAAATATGTAAGTTTCATGTTTATATACAAGGATTTGCTGTTGCTTTGGATCTGTCTGTTGATTTTAATCAACAAAATCCTCTCAACCATCATTTCCCACAATATCAAAGTACATACTGTAGAAGTTAAAAGTGGCATGAGAAAAAATCTCTTTAATTTAATGCAAAATCAATAATACATTGTTCATCTTTCTTTTGCATTTCTGATGTCTGTAGGGATGTTTGGCCCAGGGAGCGTGCACATACTTAGAGGTCAAAACCGTGGTTTTTGCTGGCACAGAATATTCCTCCAGACAACGCATGTAGAATTTGCTCTCAGCTAACCCACGTTTCCTGACCTTAAAAAAAGAACAGGGTTGACTAAAAACATTCCTGACTGAAGATTATCCTACTTATAAAATGCCAGAGGGGCCCTTTTTTAAAGGGCATTATAAAATGGATAGTGGTGACTAGGCCTACGGAATCTGCTAAATTTTCTGTGAAAAATTTGGGAAATTCTACAGAACAGATTTTAGACTTTGTTAAAGATGCATAACAGGCTGAACGAACTATATTACAGTTATAAAGTTTTGGGGTCAGTAAGATTTTCACTTTTTTTTTTTTTTTGAAAACAGTAATACTTTTTTTTGACAAGAGTGATCAAAATTGACAGTAAATACAATAACAGTTTTACAGTATATTTTTTTAATCAGTACTGATTTGAATTTTTTTATTCACCAAATAATCCTGAAAAAAGGTTATCACTTTTCCACAAAAAATTTAAGCGGCACTTTTAATAACAAACGTTTCTTGAGCAGCAAATCAGCATATTAAAATAAATTCTGAAGAATCATGTGACACTGGAGACTGGAGTAATGATGCTAAAAATTCAACTTTGATATCACAGGAATAAATAAAATTTTTAAATGTATTAAAAGTGAAAACTGGACATTTTTATTTATATTTAACCTAAGACAAACCTCTTGTGTAACATTCTTCTCAACTTGAGTCTTTATTTCCCTTAGGAGGAACAAACCAGGCGACCATGCCCTGCGGTCTTGCTCGTTTCATTCCTCCAGGCCTGTCAGACTGCTCTGGCCCGAACAAACCGATGCATGTTTGACACGCTCTGCTGTCCTTCATAATGTCGTCACTATTTAAGCGCAATTGCTTTTTCTCCTTCCAGCAATCTGTCTTCTCCGACAGTACCCCACCAAAGATATGCACCGTGCACCCGCTACAATGGACGTATTGTTGGAGTGTTGCGTTTTTGCCTATTCAGAAAGGTGGCTGTGCTTTTACCACAACGAGGCCACGCCAGTGGTATGTTCTGCTTTCTCTTTCAATGACCCAGCCAAGAGGACTTGTGTCGAACATGGCAGGCATTTGTAGGGGAATCTGGTCTGGTTCTTGGTTTCTAGTTTATGACCGGTCGGTGGGTAAGGATTGTGATTTGGTCATGGATCCCAACTGCGTCTACGGCTCTGCAGAGACTCTCAAATAGTTCTAGAGAGGACATGGAGGCTTTGCAGAGTATATAATTATGTTGCAAATTTTCCTGTGGTAAGAAGGATGTTTATCAAGGGCCCTCATTTTCAAACCCGCATACGAGAGGCTCCCGTCTCTGCAAAGGGTTAAAGCAAATTCTTGACCAAACTTTGTCAACCATAAACCTGGCAGTGACCCGTTTCTTCGCCTAGCTTGTCTTGACGCGACACTCGAGTGTAATTATAAAGGCAAAGTGTGCTGCGAAAGCACTGATAAGCAAGCTAACATTAAGGCCACTTAAATGCACTCGTTTCACAATGCTTCTATCTCAGCCGTGGAGAAAGTTCACTTAGCATGAGATTTTATTTGGAAGAGGATACGGTTTCTCTCATTACCATTTTCATTTTCTGATTTTAGTATGCTGCTAGAGTTGCCAGCCAGGGTGGAACCAGAGAAACAGTCAAGGAGAGCATGAAGCACTTCAAGGTAATTTATGTGCAAATTAAGCATGGTGAATGAAACTTTTTGGCTCCCAGATCAGCTCACGGAGAAGATGTCTCGGCGCTACTGTCAAAGCTGTTTGTTATTTTTGCAACCTGAGCGATATATCAACCCAACCTCCCAGTTCTGCACTATTAACCCTTGCATCTTTTACTGTTTAGAGTGTTTGAAGTTAATATGAAATCAAAAATGACCCTTTTTAATGCTCTTAATGCATGTTCCTGGTCTTACTGTGTGTGATTCATTGGTGCACATTATTTCAAACAATTTGAAGTTTGTATTTGCACCTGATATGTAACGCCCAGTTTTTGATGATCCCTCCCTGCATTTTTTTCTCATTCAATATTTGCAGTGGCAATAAAAATAAGTAACTACTAACTACTACTACTGAATATTCTGTTTCTCTTATGAGAAATATATCAAAGTAAAAAGGATTGTGAACACCTGCAAAAAAATGGATTATTATTGAGTTTTCAGGTTTAGTCTTTTTCCACTTTAGACCTGTATGCAATTCTTTCTCCTGCTGAACACAAAAGAAGATATTTTGAAGAATTTGGGCAACCAAGCAGTTTTGGGTCCCCATTGACTTTCAAGTATTTTATTATTATTCTTTCGTCAACAGGGGACCAGCAACTGTTTGGTACCCACATTTTTCAAAATATTTTCTTTTATGTTTATGCAGAAAAAAGAAATTCATACCGGTTTGGAACAACTCAAGGGTGAGTGCATTTTCAGAATTTTTTTCAATAAACCGCTATAAATTTGCTTGCTAGGCATCTTTAATGTCAGCGTTTTTTTTTTTCGTCTCCACGCTGCTTGATCTTGAAACATTTACTGGAAATGACTTTTTTTCATGGTAAATGATGATGACTTTAAGTTACACTGAGAGAAAATAATATTGAGTTGTCATGACAACTCAACAATTTGCAACAACTTAAAGAAGTTAAAGGAGATTCCAGAACAAAAAAATAAAATAAAATAAAAATACAGATAATTTACTCACCCCCTTGTCATCCAAGATGTTTATTTTTTTCTTTCATTAGTCATAAAGAAATTGCTTTTTGAGAAGATTTCAGGATTTCTCTCCTTACAGTGGCAGCTTCTAAATGATCCCAGCTGAGAAAGAAGGGTCTTATCTAGCAAAACAATAGTTATTTTCTAAAAAAAAAAAAAAAAAATTACAATTTATATACATTTTTATTTTACCATCTCATTTTCTTCTCCAACTTCAAAATCATCCTATATTCCTGTTTTAGGATGCCTGTTTGCTTTGAAAACATTGGGTCACTACTACTGGAGTGATGTAGGGCAATTTTGAAGTTGGAAGAGAAAATTAACTGTCTTGAACTGGAATACACAGAGTACATGTAGAGCTAGACAAGACAAGCATTTAAGGTTAATAAGTATATAGATTGCCATTTTTTTTTCTTAGAAAATAAATGAATGTTTATCTAAATAAGACCCTTCTTCCTCAGCTGGGATCATTTTGAGTCCTTTGAAGCTGCATTTAAACTGCATTTTGGAAGTTCAAACTCACAGGCATCATAGAAGTCCACTATATGGAGAAAGGAAGAATAAAGAAAGACATGAACATCTTGGATGACAAGGGCATAAAATTAGGGGCAGCCGTGGCCTAATGGTTAGGGAGTCTGACTTGTAACCAAGAGGTTGCGAGTTTGAGTCCCAGGTCCAGCAGGGATTGACTGTGGGGGGAGTGAATATCCGCCCTCTCCATCGTCAATACCACGACTGAGGTGAGACCCTTGAGCAAGGCACCGAACCCCCAACTGCTCCCCGGGCGCCGCAGCAATGCAATGGCTGCCCACTGCTCCGGGTGTATGTTCACGGTGTGTGTGTGTGTGTGTGTGTGCACTTGGATGGGTTAAATGCAGAGCACAAATTCCTAGTATGGGTCACCATACTTGGCCTTCACGAAGTGAACTTCTCCTTTAAATGTTTTTTTATTTTATTTTTTTCCCCTGTTACAATCATGAAAGCGTTTGGGTGTAGGGGTTGGATTTTATGAGTAGCTGATAGGAGATGGTTTGTTGTTCTTAAATGGTTTAAGATGGACTAGAAGGTCTCAGTTTAGTTAGTTAGATAGCTGATTCAGTTAGTTGAAGCCTGCAAACTAGCCTGGCTAAGGTAGGAGACTAGTTAAGACCTGCATACCTGCTTAGGTTTGTTTTTAAATGGCATCCAGAGCAACTTTCAAAAGATGTTTTATCCTCACAACAAACTTTTACTTTTGTTTTGATAATATCAGCAGTTTAAGTGCATTTTGCAGCTAGTTTAAACAGTTGGTGCTATTCATGCTTTCATATGAGCAGATAAAGACCTTGAATGCCTGGAAAATTCATAGCCCAAATGAACATGCACCGTAGAGATATCTCTACTTGAGACAGTTAAAAGCTTAGCTAACAGCCCCATTCAGAAAGCAAGCGTTGAGCTCGGCCCTGAATGGGCTTTCAGAGATTTTGAAGGCACAGATTTTATCTGGCTTCCCTGTTGATGTCTGTTGGTTGCTTTTGCCCTCTTCCCACCAGGAGAATGTGTAAGCTTTGGGAAGTTGCTATAGGGGTACGGCCTACAGTAGGAAGGGAGCTTTTGTACTCATTGATTGTAGCCATAGTCACTGATGTTTGTCGCTGAGGTCTTTGTGCCAATGTATTTTGGCATGTTTCTGTATTAATTTAACTGTGTCCATGGCGACAAGTTTTTGTTACTATGGCAATAGCAGACAGGAATTATATTTCTGACAAATTAGGTTCCAAATGGCCGCAGAGAAATAAACTCTGAATGCACTTTCCTCTCTCTCATCATCTCCAGGTGACGTCTTTATTGCGATCAATGCCATCTTTTTAGGGGCCACTGGTTGTCATTTATATGTCTACTATAATGTCAGCGTAATTTTATTCTCAGCTGATGCATATTGCACAGTCAGGGTGCATTAGTCAACCTGGAAAGTTTTGATTTGCAAATGTTAATGCAATCAAGTCTTTAGAATTTTGTAAATTTGATATCCATTAGCAGAAATGTATATTCCAGGTAGTATTCAAACATAAATCTGTAAAATAACAAGTACTTACTTTTAGGCAGGCAGAGTCTACACTAATTTCAGAGATTTTTTTTTCTCTCTCCAAAATGTTTGCAAAGGCTACATCGATATTTAAATTTTAATTTCTATCACAAGGGTCTATTATAATTGCAGTCAGTGACACACTGACCTATATGGAAAATAATATGTTTTGGGCACACAAGAAAAAGTAATGCATTCTTGCAAAAACTTGTATACAGTGAGGACAAAAAATAATTTGATCCCCTGCTGATTTTGCATGTTTGCCCACTGACAAAGAAATGAACAGTCTAAAATTTTAATGGTAGGTTTATTTGAACTGAGAGACAGAACAACAACAACAACAAAAAAGTAATAAATTGATTTGCATTTTAATGATTTAAATAATTATTTGATCCCCTATCAATCAGCAAGATTTCTGGATCCCATATGTCTTTTATACAAGTAACGAGCTGAGACCTAATCTCAGCTTGTTACCTGTATAAAAGACACCTGTCCACAGAAACAATCAATCAATCATATTCCAAAATCTCCACCATGGTCAAGACCGAAGAGCTGTCCAAGAATGTCAGGGACAAGATTGTGTACCTACACAAGGCTAGAATGGGCCACAAGACCATTGCCAAGCAGCTTGATGAGAAGGTGACAACAGTTTTTGCGATTATTCGCAAATGGAAGAGAAACAAAATAACTGTTAATCTCCCTCGGTCTGGGGCTCCATGCAAGATCTCACCTTGTGCGAACAATAAGGAATCAGCCCAGAACTACACGGAAGGATCTGGTCAAATTGGTAAGTCACTACACCACTGAAATTCTGCAGCACCCACAAGGTCCCCCTGCTCAAGAAAGCACATGCACAGGCCCGTCTGAAGTTTGCCAATGAACATCTGAATGATTCAGAGGAGAACTGGGTGAAAGTGTTGTGGTCAGATGAGACCAAAAGCTCTTTGGCATTAACTCAGCTCGCTGTGTTTGGAGGAGGACTGCTGCCTATGACCCCAAGAACACCATTCCCACCATCAAACATTGAGGTGGAAACATTATGTTTAGGGATGTTTTTCAACTAAGGGGACAGGACAACTGCAGCGCATCAAAGGGACGATGGACGGGGCCATGTACTCTCAAATCTTGGGTGAGAACCTCCTTCCTTCAGCCCAGAAGAAGCACATTAATGTCCTGTAGTGGCCTAGCCAGTCTCGAAATCCCTCCTGAGATGTGTGCAAACTTGGTGGCCAACTACAAGACAACGTCTGACCTCTGTGATTGTCAACAAGGGTTTTGCCACCAAGTACTAAGTCATGTTTTGTGAAAGGGTCATGTAGCTTTTTCACTCAATAAAATGCTAATAAATGTACAACTTTTTTGAAATGCATTTTTCTGGATTTGTCTCTCACAAATAAACCAACCATTAAAATTATAGACTGATCATTTCTATGTTAGTGGGCAAACATACAAAGTCAGCAGCGGATGTACATGTAAAAGAATATTTAATAATATTTGATTTAATATTTTGGCTAATTTAAATATGCATTCTAATGTCATTTACTCTCAGCTCTGTATTACTAATTTTACCATGTTTAAATTGATTTTCTCCACCAAAGCAGTCCAGAAACTGCAAGAAGTTCTGCAGATTCTTTCTGCCTTAGTTTCCTCGCAGTCAATGCCAGCTCTGCAGTTTCACTGAGCAACTATTTACATCTTTGGCCCATTTGAGTAGTATGAGTGCTTTTGCTGTGCTTTACATTTAGGAGGTATTGTTAACAAATAGAATGTCAAATTCTATTTGCTTTGTTTTTCTGTCATTACTTTTACGGTAGGTGCCAAAACATCTGGAATATTGAGATCAAATTGTTTGAGGTTATATCCCCTGCTCTTTGGTCTGCTCCTGAAATTTACAGAGCTCTGAGAGTTCATCAGTAGCATATTGTGCATGATTTATGGCATGTGAAGGATAATTCCTCACATCTTCTGTTTATGTGGTCCTACTAAAAACTGAGTTTAAAGTAACATTCACCTTGAAGGAAATGAGACTGTATTGGCACGCAGTAGTGGAAAACCTGACATATGATCAGCATTCTTGTGAGTGGGAAGCAACATCTGTCTGTCAGTTGTACGTTGGACAGAAAAGCATGATAGAATGTAATGCTCTGGCTTAAGTTATTGACTATTAGCTGAATGTAATGACACTTAAATGATTTGAGTCATCCCAACAGTATATTCATATTAGTTTCACTGTCTTAGGACATAAACTGCTTTGGGAATGTACAAAAAAGACCTGTTCATTTTTAGTTTTATCTTTGGCATTTCCACCTTTATTATGCTAGGACAGATCAGAGTTGACAGGAAGCTAAGTAGGAGAGAGATCATCGGGATCGTCAAAGATCCTTGAGTTGGGATTCGAACCCGGGAGACCCGCAGCACATCTTTTAGAATTTTTAAACTACATTTATACTATATTCACACAAATTTTTAAGTTTTTAAAGTATTGAATGTCAGCCTAGATAGATCTTCTGAACCAAACTCTGCAACTATGCAATAGACTAAGCATTAAAAAAGTTTGTCTGCTAGTACAGCAGACGGCAACAGTTGCTAAGGTTGGACCGGTCAGTAACGTTTTTGAGGTGCGGCCCAGTGAAGGGTCAATTGTTTTATATAAATGTCTCATTTGGGATAAAAATCTAAACAAGCTTGTCTAACATGTCTTTGCAGAACTCTTTATCATTTGGCCTTGGCCGTGCAAACGTCGCCTGGGCCTTGTAAATCCTACATTGCACAAGAAACTTTACAAATCCTAAACACTATCGCCTACAAAGGATCAATTTGCAACTGGGTGCAATCAAAACATCCCAGAAAATATACATGGTCCATGTGGTCACAGCTCATGTGTTGATGTTACTGAGTCAGGACTGCTTCAGTATGGTTGGATTGTCTTGGATTGTTTACAGCGCATCTGTTCTCTCTCAAAGCTGAGCTGTTGTGAAAGATTTATGTTGCAGATCTGACATTAGCTAAGCTTGTGATGAGTTGCCATAGAGATTCCAATTAGTGGTTACACATCATCTTGCCTCAGATATGGTAAGATAATGGATGTCGTCCACAGTGAAATCACTGTAGGGGCTCGTTTTCTCTCCAAGTATTACTGCATTTTTTAAAAGAGACCTTCAGAATGAATGTCCGTTGCATGTAATTGTATGCACGCAGTGATGATATCAATTCGGCAGAGCCAAAATCAAGAGCAATCTATCTTCATATTCCCTTTTCTGTCCTCTTCACTTACTTTCTCATAGCAATGCACACAAGTAGCCATCAATTTTCTCTGTAAGCAGAGTAATCGCTAAACTTAATCTGCATTTCCTAAAGGAAACACCGGTGTGTGAAAGGCAGCAAGTGAATAGAGCTTAACAGGCTGTGCTTACCAGCCAAACTTTGACCTTTTGTTTCATCGCACAAATATTATCACGACGTCACCGCTATTGGCTTAAATTTGAATGTTAAACCTTAAACTGAATTGTCTTCAAACAAAGAAATGTTTGAATGGTGTCTGTATGTTAAGCTTAAAGGAGACCTATTATGCCCCTTTTTACAAGACAAGATCAGCAACAACAACAAAAAAAACCATCTGTTTGGTTTTGATTGTCATGTCTATCGAAAGCTACATCAGTTTAAACTTCTGATGGTTTTTTTTTTTTTTTTTCTGACTCCACACATCTGAAGCGAAAGCACAGAAATCGGCTGTCGAATGGCATGTGAGTACTAAACTCTTTCATGTCTTATTGCGCTTTAATGGTCAAATACACACGAGTTACAAAAACAGTTGGTTATGTCTCTGAAGGTAAACAGCTGGGAAAGAAATTGCATGTTTATATTTGATTTGTGTGTCAGCAGCATAATATACATTAAATAAATCAATAAATCCACTGCTCTCTTGTCTCCTCTGAGGCAGGGACTCTAAACAGTGTCCGCCATGGCTTTAGAACTGGTACACCACTGTCGCTTGCGAAAACAGAATGGCAGTGCCATAGGTGGAAACATGCAGATTAAAGGGCGGTAATACTATAATAAGATCCCCTGTCTACATCACGGGGGAGTGAAATATGAGCGGCTCATTTTTGGCTAACCAAAAAAATGTACTGGGTTATTATTTTAAGTTTTTTTTTTTTTTTTTTCTTCTCAGATTTTCATTATATGTCACCTTTAAAGATGGCTTAATTGCAGAAATTTGTGTCAAAGGCAAAGATGGGATTTTTATATTTTTGAAATAAAATATAAGTGCAGGTTTCTTCTGATTTGGAAATAAAAGGCATGTTCAAAATTTAGTTCAAAAATATTAATAAAAACTTTCTTTCACATTTATTTCACAAAAAAAGAATGAAGACTTACCACATTATGGGCTGGTTTTACAGACCCAGGATTAGGAAAGAGAATTGATTAGTTCATCTCTCGGGTTAGGTTTGAGTCGTTCGTTCATCACATGACAGCCCCATAAGATAAACGAACAACTCGAAAAACTCGAACTAACAGGTGAACTAACAGAACCTATAGGATGTTGCGCATGCGCGACTGAACAAATCACTCCCCGAGACGACTCATTCTTCAAAATGAATGAATCGTTCAAGAATGACCCATCACTACAATCAGTGCAAGTTTCTTTCAGGTGAAACAGCTTAGACTTCAGTTTTAGTCTGGGACTAGGCTTAAGATGTCTGTGAAACCAGGGGTATATGTATAAGGTTTAATGCTTTGGTTTTAATGACAAAAAAAGTACTCAATGTAACATTAACCTTACAAACTGCAAAGTAGTGGAAAAAGTCAGGATTAGGCATAAAATAATGTATTCAGAATCATTCATTATGTAAAAATCCGCTGGAAACTGAACAAATAATTGTAAGGCCCATAGGAGGATAGGAACCATATCTAAGGGATAATACAAGATTTCTTCACCTTACAAATGGCTGTCAAAAGCAAAAATGCTAAGAAATGCATCATATTTTGTGAGAAAGTGTGATGTGCTATGGTGCTAGCACATATGGTGCTAGTAAATCAGCTAATGTTTTAAAATCAGCACATTAAAATTAGTATCAATCGAGTAGGGATGTGCCATAGTGAATAGCGT
Organism: Cirrhinus molitorella; assembly: GCA_033026305.1. NCBI lineage: Eukaryota > Metazoa > Chordata > Actinopteri > Cypriniformes > Cyprinidae > Cirrhinus > Cirrhinus molitorella. The sequence goes on along the minus strand of CM065122.1, from coordinate 8,298,596 downwards.
ATTTGGAAAGGCATGGAAATTGAATAACGTTCTACGGAGCACTAAAGGGACATGGTTAGCAGCTTACTAGCAGTAGCCTGTTACATTACAGTACACACAATTTCACTTACCACATAAACAGATTAAAGAGAGATGACTGATGGCAAATGATTTGCAGATCCTGAGCACCACTGACAAATGACTAATTTTGTAAAGTAAGTACTGCTGCTCTGTAGTTTGATTGCTAATCTCTAAAGTGAAAGTAAAATGTGACCAAGCAATCAAAAGGGATTTTGATGCATGGTATTCATATTTGAGATTATATTCAAAAAATGGGATACAAAACAAAGGTAATTGCAACATGTAATCTGTTTCTTAAAATTCTGACTTTTTTCTTGCATTTATGAGAATTGTGAAATATGAAGTCAGAATTGTGAGATATACACTCAGAATTGTGAGATGTTAAATTTAATAAACTTTTACCTAACCTGAAATATTCTTCTAAGTGTAGGTTCATCTGTTTATATTTAATGAAGCAACCTTATCAATATTCATTCAAAAGCTGTCATTTTTGTACCAGTGAACTATGTAGCCTTTGGTGTTACTGTTGCACAAAAATAATCGCTTGTATAGCTTTACAGTATACTAATTCCAGGGATGGACAATTTAAGGCTTAAGTGCCTTGATCAAAGAACAGGATTGTGTTGTCATTAAGAGCAGGTTTTGCTTCATCCCTACTATGGTTGATATGAAAGGTTTTGTCAGCAGCTCAGATCCTTAACTAATTTGCTACGGACGTTAAACACCTTAGTTCTAATGACCTGTATTCTTCATGGTTGATTAAACCCTTGGACGGTCTCTCAGAGAAAGGCCTTGTTGCAATAGTTTAGTCTCTCCCGGGCCACTTTGAATTGACAAATCCATTTTGGACCAGAGAACAGAAAGTGACATTTCTCAAAAACCTGGCTTTCATAAAGCCTCTGTCATATTACCAGCATGACTTGCCATTCCAAGCTCTTGCCACAGTTTCTCTTATTAACTCGGCCTGTGCAACAGCCATGTGTCTTTTTGTATTAGACGGGTGTCAGTGTACCCACATGTCAGCACCCTGGACGTCAGAGAGCGTTAGTCAAGCCTCACGCCTGACCCCAACATGTGACCACTAACCCTAGAGTCACATAACCTTGCAGTTATTTAAAAGGTCATGACGGGGGCCCCTAATGCCGTTTGCCACTCCTGACCCCTCACCTTGCGAGACACTTGCTCAGTCTTATAATAAACATTAAGGCCCGTGCAGCTGGTCACCTGTGGGACATCTGCTTCTAAAGGCTGCCAATTGCTTTTGAGCTTCAGAGATTTTAAGAGGCTGTTGGAATTCATTAACAGAACTGAATGCATTGATTGTGTATTGTGAGCAGTGGTGTTTGGGGAGTGACTCACTGAAGTTTTGAGATGTTAATCATTTGAACTGCATTTTCTTCAGTAGCGTGACAGTAATTCAGCTTCCAAAATAGGGCTTGTCCAGTAATGAGCAACTTTTGGCATAGCGTGACTAGCATGCATCTTTACAACTTGGTGAAAATGAGGTATTAATTAAATGCACTCTCTTAAGCAGACTTCTCTTTCATATGTTATGTGTCTCTGTGCTACACTTGGTTAACATATTTTTTGTATTGAATTAGTAGCTATGTCACATTATCTTTCAGAAATCATTCTAATATAATTTATTATCAATATATGAAACGGTTTTCGCTGCTTAATATTTTTTTGGACCTGTGATGCTTCAGGATTCTTCGATGAATAAAAAGTAAAAAAGTTTATTTAAATAAATTAATCATTTGTAATATATATATATATATATATATATATACTGTATATATACACATAGACACCTATTTGAATGGTGGTGTGTATTATTATAGATGTTTTCTTTTTTAAATAAACGCTGTTCTCTTTTTACTTTTTATTAATGTGAAGATTGTTTCAAGTTCACTTAAATTAGAGTTTATTTTTTTAAAGTCTAATACATGTTAAAGTGATAGTTCCCAATTATACTGTAAGGTTGAATGGTTATATTCAATGGTTAAATATTAAAAAAAAAAAAAAAATCATAGAGACAATAGTTGGAATCCATAATACTTGCCTTTAGTCATAAAAAGATGGCATTGAACAAATATTAAAAGTATACGTTCTTTATGTTGTTTCTACATTGAATCATGAATGTGAAAATATTGCAATATAAAAGTATAATTAAAAACTTTAATGCCAGGTAGCATTTTAGGAAAAATATGCAATTAATTAGTTTTTTTATTTTTTTTTTATCGATTGACACCACTAGTATAAACACATTTTGTGATCATAGCTACAGCTGGGTAGGAAAAATACCTTATGATTGACGTAACCAGCCAGCTATTAGTTGTGTAAAGTGCGCACTAATATGTCAGACGTTTAAACTTGCATTGTTTCTCAAGTCATCATCAATTTTTGAATGCAGATGCATCTCATCTCAGGAAATAAACACAATGGCTGTTACAATATAAAGTGCTGTTGCTCATAGAAGCCTGGCTCTGATTTTTGAAAAGAGATGAAAAGCAGGTTCAGTTTCTGACAGCAAATAAACAATCTCTGGCTTCATGACTAAAAGAGCAAATGTAGTAGTTGAGCTATGCCGTTTCAGTGTTTCGTGACTGGAGAAGCTTCAACGTCACTGGAGACGCAACAGAGGATTAAAGATTCAGTCATGTTTATTATCGGATGATTCTTCTAATAAGGGAACAGTTTAATACATGAAGGCCATTAGATGCAGTCTCCATGTTCATTGATGTTTTTTCTCCGATGTGACTTCTGGCTTCAGATATGTGCCAAGCACAGTGTTCCACTATAGTTTTGAAAAATCATCCTGGCCTCATGAACATCCCCGGCCAAGCTTCGCTCATCAGCTTCAATGTGCCTCACGGGTAGTTTAATGCTCTATTGTGATGCTCAGCAGTTTGCGGGCATTATGGATGGGTGTCTCAGCTCGAGGGAGTCAATGGGAAACAGGCCATGACACGGTGAGATGAGTCACTGAGGAAAGCGCTGAGTCCCTCATTTTCGCCTTTAAAGTGTGAAGGATGAGAATCATTCTGACTGTAAAATGAGTCAGCAAATCATTAAACTCAACCGCAATGTTTCCCTGTCACATCTTATGTGTGATTTTCATTTATTTTATGCAAACGCAAGCTTTGAATACTGGGAAAAAAAGAATGCTTTTCAGTGATCGGCTTTGCACTTGCGGATATTAGCCATTTGGGAGTTTGTTGGTTTGCCAAAAGCTTTGACTTAAATATGAAGCAATAACTAATGGTAGCAAATCAATCCAAATCATTTTACCAAAATCGTAATAAATGCTTCTGTCATGATACAATTCCCCTGGTAAGGAAAGTTTTTTGGCCAACCATAACTTGAAAGATTTGTTCTCACTACAGAAGAAAACCAATCCAGCATGTGTTTCTGTGTTCACCAGTAACAATTAGCCGATGAACCTGATTACAATAGTCTTGGAGATGCAGGATATCTTATGAACTAAGTTAGTTAAAAAGCTTGGCAATGTAAATATTACATATGACTCTTATGTATTTATTTATTTTATATTTTAGCGTAAAATACCACTGCTGTTGGTTCAATTATTGCGATTCGCTTTAATCTATGTGAATATATGCATAGGATTCTGTGGAGTGCACAAATTCATTTGTGTTCATTTGTCACCCTGGACCACAAAACCAGTCATTTTTAAATTGAGATTTATTCATCATCTGAATAAATAAGCTTATCATTGATGTATTGTTTGTTAGGATAGGACAATATTCGGCTGAGATACAACTATTTGAAAAACTTGAATCTAGGTGCAAAATATTGAGAACATCGCCTTTAAAGTTGTCCAAATTAAGTTCTTAGCAATGCATATTATTAATCAGAAATTAAGTTTTGATATATTTACAGTAGGAAATGTACTAAATATCTTCATGGAACATGATCTTTATTTAATATCCTAATGATTTTTGGCATAAAAGAAAAATCGATCATTTTGACATATACAATTTATTGTTGGCTATTGCTACAAATATACCCATGCTATTTACGACTGGTTTTGTGGTCCAGGGTCACATTTGTCAAGAGGCTCTAAACACATTATTTCGAGAGCTACACGATTCCCTGTGCGCCTCAAAAACATTGTAGTTAAAAAGGGTTTTTAAAATGCCATTTAAACATGGATGTTGGACTTTAGTCAAATAATATTTGTCCAAATAGGAAGCCTGGCTTTTCTACATGAGTTGACATGTTCTTAGGCATGGTCTTAAACTGCAATTACTGAGATTGAGATGCAGTTATAAGTCAGTCATTAACAAAATATAGCATAATCTTACCTGTTATACACTGATAAAAATGATTCAGTGGTGTTGTAAATGCTACAGAAAAACAAATGCAATTTCTACATTAAAAAGTTAGTAGGGGCAATATCCAACTTTTCTGATACTTTTCTAACAATGTTATTACAATCTTACAATTGTAATTTTATATAATCTGGAGTTTTCTACTCAAAATGACATTCTGGTGTCTACATGATGTATATTGTATAATTTTACTTAGATGACTGTAAGTAACGTACACTTTAAAAGCATGGTTTAATTAGGTGCTGTGTTAAAAGTATTGCAAAGTAAACTTTGACAAAGTTTAAAAAACTACTCAAACTTTTGACCAAGCCAAAGTTACTTATTTTCTTTGTTATATGTACTTATCTTAGGTAAGTAAATTTAACTTAATTCTATAAGTGAAATTATATATAACTATGAAATATATACTTATTTTCTTTGTGAATGTTCAGTTCAGTAGTAAGTAGATTGTACAAAGCAGTATTTTGGCAAATTTTTCCATTGCCATCAATCTTCAAATGTGCTTATTTTATTTTATTTTTTTTACATTTTAGGATCCGGTATGCTCATCATTGAGTCATTGTCATTATTTACTACCCTCAAGCACAGCTTAAGTTCTTCCAAAGTTTTTGTGGCTGTGGATCCCCATGTTGTTGATTTGTACCGGATGAAATGATAATCAGGTAGGCCAAGGAAATGACAACACTGAAACGTACACCATCATTACGAAGCTATTCAGAGGAAACCTAAGACCACCAGTCACTGCTGTGTCACCTCTAAAAAGTGGACAAATTTTGGTCTTCTAGCACAATGATATAGAAAACATACAAGCTTAAGCACGTTGCGAGAAGGAAGGGTTTATTGAGAGATCATAATTAAGACTTTCTGTTGATCCAACGATCTCATTGAATCATCACAGGAGGATTATAAAAGTATCTTAGATTACCTCTTTTTTGTGCTGGTTTGATTTCTGTCTTTGGCCCATTCAGTCGCCCATTCGCCATGTGCTTGAGAAGAATCCTCACACATTCCCGAACACGTGCCATGGATGTTTCTATCCACTGGTGCACAAGTCCTTTGTCTACCATATTCGCTTACAGGGCTCCAATTCAGTAAGCGCGTGATCTACATCTCCGATGAGTGAGATGTGCAGACTAAAGAAAACAAATAAACTTTGCCGAAGGTAGACATTGAGAAAAGAGTGTCGGAGAGCGGTAGAGGTGGGTAGGCCTTAGCCAAGGCCTTCATTGTAACCCAAGTGCTGGGTATGTGGGTGCACTCTCCAGGTTTTGGGCAGGCTGCAAGCTAAAACACGTTAGGATATAATCTCTTCCATTGGCAGGACGGCGAAGGAAGCTGTGAAGATAAACAGACACGTCAGTTCCAACACTGCCCAAGTGCACTTTTTTCCACCTCCGTTGAGGTTGGCGACGTCCTCGCGTCGGACCTCCAGCACGTGAAATGTGAACGCTGATCGTGATGATGGCAATCATGTATCAGATAAGGCCGTTGAGTTCAGACACGCCGCCGACGAGCGAGAATTTGCACCTTTCAGTCACCTTTCTTCATGCGTCATTCAAGGCTGTCTGAGAACTTTGGGTTTCTGATTCGTCATTTGATTTGGGAACCATCAAATATGTTTTATTGCTAAAATATGTAGTGCATTACAGCTGCATGAAGAGATCGAGTGGGTGGAATATCTTCCTGATGGTTTCCAGAGCGTTTGGCACTTTGTGATGGATATCATTGTGAGCACCATATCTGTCTTTGTAACTGTATACTTGTACTCTGCTGAGGAAAAGATGTTGTATCCCAACAGGATATATTGCGATTTAAGTGTGTGTGTGTTTAGAGCCTTCTAATCTAGAAATACATTAAATTTTTATATTTAGTACTGACCTGAATAAGATATTTCACAAAATAAGACAAAATAATTGTTGAACTTATAAAAATGTGAAAGTTTAGTGATCGTTGTTTGTGAGTCCCTTGTTTTTCCTGAACAATTAAAGGAATAGTTCGCCCAAAAATGAATATTTCCCCATAATTTACTTACCCTCAATCCATTCTAGGTGTATATGCCTTTCTCCTTCCAGACGAACACAGTCTGAGTTGTTTTAAAATTTATCCTGGCTCTTCCAAGCTTTATAATGGGGGTGGATAGTAGCCGGAGTTAACATGTGTTAACTCCGGGGGGTTAACACATGTCTTCTGAAGCGGATCTGTGGGTGTTTATAACAAAAATATTTATATTTTTAAAATTATAAACTCAAACCACTGACTTCCAGCAACAGCCGTATGTGCATTCGCGAGTTGAGTTCCTGGTCGGTGTTACTCCGGTTCAAACAAATAAGGCTGTGCAGAAAAACGCAAGCTCATCTTCTCTTATAGTGAAATCCACTGTCATTTTTTAACTTCCCATTTTCATCTTTTAATTTGTTTCCATTTGTTTGTATCGCTCTATTCTCGTTTGTATTCTCACCAGAGCTTACACTACGAGTGCGGCTTACGTCACACGTTGAGTCAGAGGTCAACAAATAAGCTGGATCTCGACTAACGTGAATGCGCGTACGGCCGTTGCCGGACGTCAGTGATTTGAGTTTATAATTTTAAAAATATAAATATTTTTGTTATAAAAACCAATGGATCCACTTCAGAAGACATGTGTTAACCCCCTGGAGGCGTATAGGTTAGTTTTACGACGGATATATGCTCTTTTTGGAACTTCAAAATCTCGGCTACTATCCACCACCATAATAAAGCTTGGATAAATTTTAAAACAACTCAGACTGTGTTCGTCTGGAAGGAGAAAAGCATATACACCTAGAATGGATTGAGGGTAAGTAAATTTTGAGGACATTTTCATTTTTGGGTGAACTATTCCTTTAAACTGCCCACTGTTCTTCAGAAAATTCATTCAGGTCCAACAAATTCTGTATTTATTTATTTATTTATTTGTGTGTGTGTGTGTGTGTGTGTGTGTGTATTTGAACTCTTTCCAACAATGACTGTGTGATTTAAGTTCAAATGCTCACTGATGCTCCAGCAGGAAAAAACAATGCATTAAGAGCCAGGGGTGTAAACTTTTGAACAGAATGAAGATGTATACATTTTTTCTTATTTTACCTAAATATCATATTTTTGTTTCATTTAATGCATTGTTCTGAAGCATCAGTGAGTGTTTGAACTTCATGTAATAGTTGCATATGAGTCCCTCAGTTGTCCCCAGTTTGAAAAGATGGATCTCAAAATCATACAGTCATTGTTGGAAAAGGGTTCAAATACACAAAAATGCTGAAAAACTTATTGCTAAAATGCTTATTTTCTCTTGTGGACTATATGTGAAATATCTCATTCAGGTCAGTACTAACTAAAAAATAAAAAGTGTTACCAAAATAAACAACATGCGTTTTATATGATTCCTCTTATTTTGGTAAAATATTTAACATTTAGTCCCTTGCTATTAAAAAGTTTGAAAACTTAACCGACTTAACCATTAAAGATCTATTTGGTCAAGTAAGCAAGCTTTACGTGCTGTTTAAAGAGTGGCTAAACCGGCACCAATTCAGTACTAACCAGTCCGTAAATTCATGCTAGTCTAAGCTGGTCTTTTTAGCAAAGTAGGCAAAATCCCAGAGTGATAGGAGCAGTGATTCTGTTTGCTTTGGCGTCTGCGTGTTAAATGTCAGTCAGCTACGTCTACAGAGCATTTATGTGTTGGCCTTGGCTAATGCTGCCCTGACAGGCAAGGGGATATTTCTGTTATTTTCTTTCTTCCTGAACTCGGATGCCTCAGGATTGGGTTTCCAGAGATGGCTACGCTGACAAATCATTGTCAATGGCACGATACCACAATCACATTATGAATGCGGAGAACATTAGTCCTTTTGTGTCCAAAAAGGTTTGGAGACAATAGTTGAGAGGTGTGCATTTATCTTCCATTTCATTCCTCTTGAAACCAAAGCACCTCAAATAGACACCTAGCTATATTATATCAGCTCCCCCAATCTTGAGAAAATTCAGTAAATGCTGAAGCTGTCTGAACAGCTAATGTTTATGACTACAGACTGCAATTTTAATGTAGACGTTAACCTTTGATAATTCCAAAGAGTGGCTTCAGTAACCAACTCTGCTCGACCCAAGTGAGACATAATGTCTGTGGAGGTTAATAAAAGAACTTTGGGGGCATACAGGAAAAGCACAGTGTTTTTGGCATTAGATTCGATGCCAGAGTCATGACTAACCTTCCCACCCCTGACCTCTAATGACTCATGGATAAACTCGGGGAACAGTCATGGAAATATCAGTGTGTCTTGATGCCGTAACTGGTCGTGGAAAAACCACTCGTGTTTTTCTCTACGGATGTAAGCCAATCTGACTCGTCTTTGTTATTGTTTAAGAAGAGGGAGTGTGTTCACCGTGATGATATAAAGCTTGAATGGTGTTGTATTTAATCATGATCACACCAAGGGTCCACCCTTCGCCTCCCCAAAGACGACATATGAGGAGTAGAGTTTGAGGGCCAGCATTTCAACCTTTCTTTTAACATTAACAACAGTCTTAAAACATCCTCTAAAAAGGAGAAGGGGGAAAACAATGAAATCTATGACTGATTTGAGCAGGCTAACCTTTTAGTCTTGTGGGTTCATTGATCTAAAGTTCAAACTAATAGCAATTAAATATTCCTAATGGCTGCAACGTTAGCTTTGTGCAAGCCTGCTTGAATTATTTGTACTCACACTATATTTCTAAGCAGGGTTGCAATCTGATACCAAACAGTAAGCCAGCTCTTGTTGTAAATGTTTAGCGATTTGAAATTACAAATTGTATGTTTCAAACGTGACAACTCTGCTGAGTCAATGTTTGCCTTTTCTGACCTTGCCCTCAGCGAATGTTGAGTGATTCAGGCTAGAATACAGTCAGCAAACACTTTCAGCTAATCAAAGCCAGATTGCAACTTACAGGCTAAACAAACTAGCCATTCCTTTCTGTTCAGGAAGGGTATAAGCTATCAAATTCGTACAGTTTGCTAACTGGTATACAGATGTTAGCAATTTCTTTGTTGTTAGTATTGCTAGCAGTTTGTTTATACATACTATTTTGACATCTTTCCTGATGAGAGTGCAAGAATGCACCAAAGCATCATTTTATTGGTGAACAGTGGTGGAAATGTTTCTAAAATAGACAAATATTACTTGCTCTGTAAACAACAAGTGAGGGGAGTGTCCTACAATTTATTAGCCAGTCAGAGACATGATCTTCCCGTAAATATTTTCTTTGCTGACATTGGATTGGCTGTCTTGTCTTTGGAGAGCAGGTTTTGGAAATAGGTTATGTGACTGAAGTTAGAAAAACAGATGAAATCACTTTTAATGGTAGCGTTCTGTCATTTACAGGCCCGAGCAATCAATTTGCATATTAATACAGCATATTCATATGAAACATGTCATATTTGTATTCCTTTTTATTTTATTTCTTGCATTTCTCTGGAGTATTTACTACACACCTGAAACCTTCAGAGATAATTTTGATACCTGAGATATTGATTTGATGACAGATCATCTTTTAACATGGTGTGCATCTTGCATACTACAGTTAGTATTTTCTGTATTATGTAATATGTTTAAAGGGATAGTTTACCAAAAAATGGTAATTGGAAAAAATTGAAAAATTCTGTCATTCATTACTCACCCCCATGTTATCAAACCCTCAAGACCTTCTTTCTTCTCTGGAGCACAAATAAAGATATTTTTGATGAAATCTGAGAGCTTTCTGACTCTGTAGGATTGGTACAGCAATGGTGTTTCGATGTTCAAGGCCCAGAAAGGTAGTAGATATCCTCATAGCTTCATAAAATTAAGGTTGAAACATTGATGTCGCATGGACTATTTAATCAATGTCCTTACTATCTTTCTGGAATGCCTTGAACATTGTAGTTTCGTTGCTGCATATGCAGGATCAGAAAGCTCTCCATCAAAAAGATCTTAATTTGTGTTCCAAAGATAAACAAAGGTCTTACGGGTTTGGAACAACATGATTAATAACATAATTTTCTTTTTTAGTGTGAACTTTTTTTCTGCGTGTAGGCACATTTTCTGTGCCCAGAAAATCTAGATGGTACAGCTTTATTTTATTTATATAGCGCTTTTTACAATACAAATTGTGTCAAAGCAACTTTACAGTATCAAATGGGAAAGTAATATATCAATAATAAAAAAAAAAACTTTAAACAATTATATTATGGTACAGAATTATATTGATCAAATTTGCAGCATATTACTCTGGGTATCCCTAATGCAATGCATTCGAACTGACCTTCCACTGAGTGCTACATGACATGTGAACATGACTTTCATGGATTTTGAAGCCTAAAAACAACTGCCTGAAGTAAAAAGCTAAACATAGGCTATAAACAAACTACACCTCGGTTGCATGAATTCAAGGTCACAGCCATTAAGTCTCCACAAGTCTTTCAGTCTTGTCTTTCGAAAGTTTGGGTTAGAATAGTTTACAAGAGTGTGAGTATGAATATAACTAGACTAGGGAGTTACCAGTTCAGTATGATGACAACAACTTCTTTAGTCTTATTTAGCCACTTATTAGCAACCAACTTTTTCAGAATCCTAAGTGGTATATAGCTGATGTTTTTGATGTTGTAGAATAAAACATGAACAAATTTTAAGCTTGTGGTAACCACAAACCTTATTTCAGGCATTTAACCAAAAACCCACTGATTTTGGGACAATGGAACTGGAAGTGCAAAGATGCCAAGTCACTTCTGGGTTTTTGGACTCATTCCTGCAGCACTCCATTGATGAATTTACCAAAAGTAATGTCATCTTAGATCATTATATGTAACACTATCTATCTATCTATCTATCTATCTATCTATCTATCTATGTTTCAGACAGGATAGTATGTGATTCTAAACACTAACTATGAGACTAAGACTAACTATGTTCCTACGTGCATCTTTGTGCATGTTTTGTATTTATGTTTCCATAGTCTTGCCTTGGTTGGGATTGAGTTTAGGTGTGATTTATTACCCACCTACATACAAGATCTCCTTATTTGGATAGAACTTTCTGTTTCTATACAACACCTCGATACTATTTCAAGGTGCGTATATACAACAAATGCTCCCCTTGCTTTTGTCAGGACACGAATATGCAATTGGGTGTGTTGTATTACCTCCACAGACAGGAACTCCTTATTTAGAAGCGAATTTCCCAGATTCCAGCCAAGAAATTCCCCTGCTTCACACTTTTGGTTTGGTTTTTGTGTGATTATCCTGAGTAGTTAGTTAAGCGCCCGAGGGTATAACAACACAGTTTTGTAATTAGGTAACCTCCCTGTCAACCAACCAGCCGTGATGTGCATGGAACATATTAGAAGGTCTTCTTTCTACCTCTCTGATTGATTGAACCTCTGGAATAGTTGATGACGTACAATTGCGATCAGTAAGAGTATGGGAGAGATGAGCCGGACGACCATGGTGGGCTTCCTCATGTCTCTGGATCTGCCAGCACAGACAGAGCAGCCTTGCTCTGATCAAGCACATGACATCACTGCTTATCCCTGGCGGAGAGAGGTATGCAGAATAGAAGTTTACAAGGAGGAGCGGCATTGCGGTCCAACTGCGATCAGTAATGGAAGAGTTCTTAGTCACACAGGGCCAAACCACACAGCATCAAAATAATTTGCTAAAATGATTTAGATCTGACCACATCATGCAGGAATTAATCTTTTACATCATCCGGACAACCTCCAGTTATCTTCGAAGAGTTGTGTAAAATAATGCATTATGCATCGATGAGCGCATTTTAAATCATTAAGGACCAAACAGGATAAAAACAAGGGCCTTTACGTTTTACCTTAGTCATTTGTTAAAAAAAATCAAATCACATCAAATATGATACCAAGTTGTTCATACCTTTATTGGAATAGTTCATAAAAACTCAGGCCATCCAAGATTCTGATACTGTAGATGAATTTGTTAATATTATATCACTTGCTCAGCAATGGATCCTCTGCAGTGAATGGGTGCCATCAGAGTGAGAGTTCAAACAGCTGATAAAAACATCACAATAATCCACATGACTCCAGTTCTCCAGTTAACATCTTGTGTGTTTGTAAGAAACATATCTCCAGCCATAATGGCAGTCCATAATGCTATAATAATATTTCCTACAAAATGTTTTAGGACTGGTTTGGACAGTAAACTATTTTTTTTTTTTTTTTTTTTTTTTGTAAACAATGCTTTATCTGTGCATATTTCTCTCCTGGTTCAGATGAGACCTTTTTTTTTTTTTTTTGGAGAAACAATATTATGGATAAAGGACTGAAAACAGGAATACAGGTTTGAAGTCATAATGATGGATATGTTTATTACAAACACTTCACAAGATATTAATTGTGTGGATAGCTGTGATGTTTTGCTGTTTCGACTTGAACACCCATTCACACCCATTCAGGATTAGTTGTGTAAGTGATAATAAACAAATTCATCTACATCTTTGATGGCTGAAGGGCGAGTAAATTGTCAACAATTTTTTTTTGTTTTTTTTTTTGGGTGAACTATTCTTATGCATAACCATGGGAGGACAATATCAAGAGGACACTGATTTGACACTAAAATAGTTTAGGCTATTGCATTTTTTTAGCCTGGTATTTGCACAGGTGGATGATGCAAATCAAAGGAACGCTTCAGCAGTTTTAGAATCGCTCTTTTACAGTTGACCTGGTGTGGTCTAAAGCCTCAGCTCTGACTAAACCCAAGGACAAACAATGACTAAATGCAAGTTGTCTAAGACAAAATAATGAATGCAACCGTCTCTGGTGTCTCTTACTCTAAGGGGGTCAGAAGAATGGGATAATGACATCAGGAATGAGCAAACACATGTAAGGAAGCCATGGGTGATCCAGTCAGACTTCCCACACGGCTCTTGTCAACACTTTGTTTCAAGAGTGAGGAATGTTTTGCTCTATTGTATCAGTGTAATGGTGTGGCCATGTGTAACAAGTCTGGTGACGCCTTGAATATTAATTGATGTGAGTCGACTTGTGGAATTCAGGGAAAACAGTGTTTATTGTGCTCCCAAAAAGGTTTATTTGGTTCTTGGAAATAGAGAAAAGGTTTATGTTTTTCTTCTGGCCTTTCAGTATTGAGCCGCTTTCAAAATAAGGGATAATACCCTACAGTTTTTTTTTTTTTTGTACAACAGTGAAAACTAACCAAATTTATTTGCACAAAGAAGTTGTTGTTAATTGCATTTGTGTTTTTTTGGGATGGATGGGAGCAGTGGTAGATTATTTACAAATTGTAGTCTACTGAAGACAAATGACATGATAGCATTCTATAGTTATATAATGTAATACAATGTAATTTATTAAAATCTATATATTAGGTAATGTATTCTAATTACTTTTCAGTTACATTTAACCTAAAATATATTCCAACCTTTGTTATCAACATCATGAACATTGCATTATGCCAGGGTTTCCCAAACTGGGGTTCATGAATAAACTTGTGAGTTGGTGAAATAATAATTTTAGAAAGGAAAATTTCAAGAAATAAAGCAGAATTAGAGTAAATCAAATTATACTAATTTACTACCATTGTGTAAATAATGTGTAATCATTTAATCTATAAAAAAAATAACTGTAATCTGGTTATGAGCATTTTAAAATCTAATTGTAAAATTGAAAAGTCATCCAATTACAAGTTTACAAGTATTTTTTACACTGGATGAGATCTATGGTTGCCTAAAACTACTTTTTGGTAACACTTTAGTTACCAAAATTAGTTACACGATGAAGCTTGAGCATGTGGATTTGAGTTTAAGATACAATATCAATGCACATGTGCATAGTTATGTTTACATGCATCTTTTATTATTAATAATTAACCTGGAGATTGAGTCTGTAGTGGAGGTCCTATCTGAGATGTCAACTGAAATGTCACAATTTATCATCAAGATACCGTAAAATAATCAGAATTAGAAATAAAAAAGTATAAAAACAATTAAACTGATAAAATCATTTGTCAAAAATGAGTTGATTGGCTATTTAACTACATAAATATAAGTCAGCAATTGTGATTATTCCAGACTACATCCAGAATATTCAAACTAAAATGTAAAGTTTGTATGTATTGTCCTCGTCTGCTGTTCTTGTCCTCCTATGGACAGACTAGTGTGTATTATATTAATTCTATCCTATATTAGGCTATATCAGGCCTATATGAATTATAGTCTATATCAGGCTAAAGTGTGGTTTTAGATACATGTAGCCTAAGTTTGTTTGAGTGTGCTAGTCTGGTGTCCTTGGTCCTACTGGGTATAAAGAGAGTATGCTGAAAAAAAAAAAAAGAAAAAAAAAAATCAAGTTTTAGTTATGAACTTAGAAGTCAGTGAGTTCATTTTCTCTACTGCTTTACTTTAGCTTCCACTTCCAACACCAGCTGGATTCTGTCAATGTTACTTGCAGATATATTTCATTTATTTTCTCTTTAGTTTCCAAGCAACCATATGAATTAAAATCAAATGACAAGTTTGAATGGAATAGCTTTAGTTCATGATATTGCAAAGAGATTGAGCAGGGAATACGATTCTCAGTGCTCGCATGGCCTTCCTGCCAAGTTCCTTGTTATTGTACCATGTCCTTCAGGTTGGGTTCTTGTCTGATAAGCCCAGGGTGGCTGCTCTTTTCATGAGGACAAACGAAGCTGGAAAAGTCCCCATCCTTCCCGGGTGTCATCTGAATCACTGCTGGTTGGCAACAAGTTGAAAAGGCAAAACCACTGACCAGGAGGGGAATTCTCAAATGTGACGAAAGAAGAATCTGATAATTGCTGCAGGGCATCAGATTTTCCTCAAATTGACAAGAAGTCAGACCAGTTTCTTAATTTGTGAAAAGGTGAGCTGTACTGAAACACAGCCTCCTAGTTAGTTAGAGGAAGTGAACAACAACTGGAAAGTCCCTGTGAGGGAAATAATGTGGAACTTTCTGGAGAGGAAAAAATAGTTACGATACCGGTTTTGTTTGTTTTGACAAATTATATTTAGATTGAACTGAACATTTGCTATTTTCAAAGAGAGTGACGTATTGTAGGTCATAGACTGGTCATATTAATCATTCATATAAAATCAATGTGTATAATTTCATCTCCTCTCATATGGCATTAATGTACCTCTTCTGCAAAAATACATCAACCTGTAGGTTCCATCTCACATCAGTGGACCTGCTTGTTTATTTGACCATCAAGTGACCTGTTTGAAATTGTCATTATTTTTGTGGTTATTTTTGATGTTATAAGTCGCTTTTCAAGCAAAATTAAAGAACAAATTGGTGTGTCATCATTTCGAACAAAATCAGGCCAAAACAAAGTTTGGAGTACTTTTCTGAGCTTGCCAAAGCGAACTTTCCAGAAAAGGCTGGTAAACACCTTTTCCGGTTCATTCCTTCTGTTCAGCTGGTCGAGGTCCGATGTTTACAAGTAAAAACACTGGAGAGCTGCTTTGTTGTAGAAATTAAAGTTGTAATTTTAATTCAAAGTGACACATTATTTCTCAATCTATTGTAAGTGACATAAATCCAAAGGTGGCATGACTGGAGTACCGAAATGCAAGGCTCATGCAAACATATTCACAGCGCTGTGATCAGATGCTGTTATTTTTGTCATGCATTGGATGTTTGCTAACAGTAAACCACTGATTGCATTTATATAAGTACTTTTCACTCCTAAGAGAAGAAATTCACCTTTAACCTAATCAGGGTTTGCAAAATATTCTCTAGCTATGAATCTTTCAAAGATTGCGTGGTCTCCCAATGGACCTAGTTGGGGTAGATGCCATATTTAATTTAACAAGTCTGTGAGGAATACACATACAATCCCTTCAAGGGCTTGCACTGACTTAATGTCTTAGGTCATGTCTGATTTTTAAAACCAATGACATTTTGAAGTTTTTGTCCACTGGGGATATTTTGGAATCTTGGTTCTGGTTTCTGGTATTTATTCAATTGCCCGTTAAGCCAAGCCACCTTTATTTAAATGGCCCTTTATGCAGTACGGTTTGTTGAAGCAGCTTCACAGTGAGAAACAGGAAAATAACAAAATCAATGATGCAGACTTCATCAAATATGAGACAAATCCAACTCTCTAAAAAGACTTCCTCCCTTTTCAGATCCAGTCAGTTCAGTGATGATTCAGTTCAGATCCATAAAGTTCATCAATTATGAAACAAGTTTAGATCAGCTATTCAGCTCTACAGAAAGCTATAATGTCATTTAGATGAAATATAGCCTTACTGTCTATCCTTACTATCTATGGGGCACGTATCATGCAATGATGACTGACATGTTTAAAAGTACGTAGATAACATGTATCAGACCCAACTGGTCCTTCGCTCAAGGTTTTTCACTCCCACTGCACCTCAGCTATTTCCATGAGCTACAGATACTGGGAGTGAATGAGCGGCGTCTCTGAGAGATGAGTCAAAACAAATACCAGACTGTGTATTCGGAATGAAGAATGTCCTTGCAGGGAAAATCCTTGTGAAGACAACCATGCTAAAAACAACCCAGCTTAGCGTCTGTATGTTCAGTCTTGTCTGAAGCACTTGTTCCAATCGCAGAAGTAGCGGTTTTTGCTTAAAGGTGTCTGTATTTTCCTAGAATTAGGCTGGTCTGTTTCGGAAAGTGGAAATGCTCGCCATGTGACACTTTCCACCTGTCAGTCTGCAGATTATTAGATGTGTGTGCAAGATGACAGCGTGAATGAACACAAACATGAGTTTAAATGAACATGTAAACGTGTTTAAACGGGAACAGGTTCCAATTACTCTTAAACTTGACAAGTTGATTTTAACCAGTTTCCACAACACCTTCCAGTTTGTTTGCTTTGGTCAACTGTTCGTTGATGGTAAGAAAGATGTTATCTCCTCCCAGTGTGCATGTTTGATCTATGCTGTAATTTTTTTTTTTTTCACACCAGTTTTCCTGTCATGCTTGAATTGGCAGATAACGTACAAATGACACGTGGAATACATCACTTGAATGGAATTTTAATGGATCGCCTTGATTTCTCATAATCGACACCCTGTCCCTCTTTGACGTGCTGGTGGGGATTTTTTTTTTTTTTTACCAGCCTTTTTCCTCAATATCGTTTCATGATGTAATGTTGATAAGATACGTTTTTTTTTGCTGGATAATTGACATGCAGTCACTTACTCTTTCATAAATCGGCCATTAGAAAATGGTAACATGTGCAGACAGAATAGTCAGGTCCAAAAGTGAAAACTTGCCAAGTGCCAAACGAGAGGAAAAATTGGCTAGATACTTATCCGATGGCTGATAACTTTATTAGGAAATGCAACTTTACATCTGACCTTAGTCATGCAGGTGAACAATTCATGTGAATAGAACACTTTAGAATAAGATTATTTAACTGTATATTATTTACAGCAATAGCTGGCATGAAATGACATCAATCTTTATGTATATTGATAATTTTAACAAGTTGTATGAATAAACAAATGATCAATGAAGAACAATATATTTGCATATTAAAATAAACCTAGATTAGTAAAATTAGTAGGCTTAAAGGATTAGTTAACTTTCAGAACAAAAATGTACAGATAATGTACTCTCCCTCTCATCCAATATATTCAAGTCTTTTTTGAGGAAAACATTTCAGGATTTCTCACAATGTAATGGATATGTATGGTGCCCCCAAGTTTGAACTTCCATAAAGCAGTTTAAATGCACAACAATCCCAGCTGAGTAAGAAGGGTCTTATCTAGTGAAACGATCGGCCATTTCCGAAACAAATTGACAATGTATATACTTTTTAACCTCAAATGCTCGTCTTGTCTTGTCTCTGCAATGCGCATGCATAGTTTGTGTGATCCGGGTTAATACAGTTAGGGTATGTCGAAAAACTCCCATCTCGTTCCCATGATCGCTGCAGAAGTACCAACCCATTGTATACAAAGGGAACATACGAAGAAGATCAAATGCCCTTTACAAAAAAAGGTAAAACAGCATTGTAGGACGATTTTGAAGTTGAAGACGAAAATGTGATGGGAGTTTTTCAACATACCCTAACTGTATTGACCTGGATCACACAGACTACGCATGTGCATTGCAAAGTTGAGACAAGACGAGCATTTGAGGTTAAAAAGTATATAAATTGTCAATTTATTTTGCAAATAACATATTGTTTTTCTAGATAAGACCCTTCTTTATCGGCTGGGATCATTTAGAGCACTTGAAGCTGGATTTAAACTGCATTTAGGAAATTCAAACTTGGGGGCACCATACATATCCATTATATGGAGGGAAATCCTATTGTTTTCCTCAAAAAACATAATTTCTTTACAACTGAAGAAAGAAAGACATGAATATCTTGGATGACAAGGGGGTGAGTACATTATCTGAAATTGTTTGTTTTGAAAGTGAACTAATCCTTTAATGCATTACAAATAACCTGAGTTTCGTAATCTGATTACTTTTTCCAAGTAACTAGTTAAGTAACACATTACTTTTTAATTTACAAGAAAATAACTGAGTTGCTTTTTCACATACGTAATGGCAGTTACTTTGTTCCCCCATTTACTGACTGACCGCTCTCCTGTCCCCGTGTTGAGAGAAATCAGGAGTAAGTGCAGAGGCGTTGTGCTCGCTGTGTAAACATGATGCTTACTGTAGTTCTAGACTAAATGTCAACATGCATTTACTCATCTCACTTGCACAAATCCCCAATTCCTCAAAATGAAAACAGTGAAATGCAAACTCAGGATATGACCTGCAATGATTAAACGTCAAATAACACAAATATCCTATATATATGTAATCCCAATTAATTAAAGGATTAGTTGACTTCCAAAATAAAAATGTCCTTATAACTGAATCACCCCTGTGTCATCCAAGATGTTCATGTCTTTCTTTCTTCAGTCGAAAAATAATTATTTTGAGGTTTTTGAGTAAAACATACCAGGATTTTTCTCCATATAGTGGACTTCAATGGGAAATTGCTGTTTCAATGCAACTTCAAAGGGACATGATCCCAGCCAAGGACTAATGCAAAGAACATGCAAAGAAAGTCAAACTCCCTTTACCAAAAAAAAAAAAAAAAAAAAAAAGTAAAACAACAATGTCAGATGAAGTTAAGAGAAGAGGACAAAATGAGATTAAGTTTTTGCCCTACCCTACCTTTTTGAACCAGAGTACACAGATGACCATGCATGACCTTTCCATTGTGATTACATCTTGGAGTTAGTGCAAGACAGAAATTTGTGGCTAAAACTATTTTTTTTAACTGTTTCACTAGATAAGACTCTTATTCTTCGACTGGGTTCGTTTAGAGCCCTTTGAAGCTTCATTGAAATGGCAATTTGCAATGCAATTTTCAACCTGTTGGCTCCCATTGAAATCCATTATAAATCCTGGAATGTTTTTCTCAAAAACCTTAATTTCTTTTTGGGCTGAAGAAAGAAAGACATTAACATTTTGGATGACATGTGGGTGAGGAAATTATCAGGGAATTTTTATTCTGGAAGTGAACCACTTCTTTAACTATTGTCTTTGCTGCTGTTCTTTGATGATCCAATTCAACCATACTAATAAGCAAACGTGTTAAACTTTGCTATTCTGCATCTTATTCTTATGCATTCATTTTACTTTTGGTGTGAAAGGGCTTTGAAAACAAACAAGTGCAGGCTTTTTCAGAAAAAGTGATGCAGAAGTAATGTAACACATTACTTTACATAAAAAAGTAACACATTTGTTATTTTTTAGGTAGTAACACAACATTGTAAGGCATTACTTTTAGGAAAAAGGAAAGGAAAGGACATGTGGCCAAGTATGGTAATCCATACTTGGAATTTGTGCTCTGCATTTAACCCATCCAAGTGCACAAACACAGTAGTGAACACACACCGAGAGCAGTGGGCAGCCATATTGCTATCGCTGCGGCACCCAGAGTTGAGCAGTTGGGGGTTCGGTGCCTTGCTCAAGGGTCTCACCTCAGTCGTGGTTTTGAGGGTGAAGAGAACGATGATCATTCACTCCCCTCACCGACAATCCCTGCCGGACTTGGGACTCGAACTTGCAACCTTTCGGTTACAAGTCTGACTCTCTAACCATTAGGCCATGTTTTTAAAAGTGACTATCCCCAACACTGTATATAAATACTCTATGATGGCCCATATATGAAATCTTTCTTATATTTAGCCTCCAATAGTATGTCAAACTAAATGGTAAAATAGCTGTCATTACAACTAAATCTTCATGGCTTATAGAAAATATGCATAGTTGGTGCTTTTTCTCAGTTTGCTTATCATTGGCAGCTCTGGTAAATGTTTATTTTGGGTTCAAGCCTGAAGGAAGGTCTTCATTTCCCATTGGTCGGACAACCCTAAACCCACGCCAGAAGATGACATGTCGGTGCTTTCTAAAAAAAACAAGCAAAACAATGCTGAATGTGTTAAACGTTTCAGGAAATCAACCCTGAAATGACTCACTTGTAATTGTGTGGTATAGGAGTAAGTGGTTCAAAATCAAAATGATGACACACATCAGCTTTAATGAAGAGCAGCTGATCTGATCTGTAACTGTGGGCTGTGTTAATATGAATATGGCTGGGTTGGACAGGATGTATCTCAGACGCAGCTTATTGACAAAACCACATAGCTGCAGGGATGAGATCAATGCTCACCGACCGTTATTCCCACACTTACATGACCTCCTGACCTCTGTTGACCCCTCTAAATCACATGCCTCATGAACAGTATTCTGGAATGGTTTGAAAGGCAAATTAATGTAGATATGATTGGTAAGAAAAGCTTTCCATCTTTCCATATCTTTTTTTTTTCCTTTTTTTCAAGATTTTCTAGTTCAAACATGCAAAGCATTTCTTATCACTTAACATTATTATATTTCTATATTACTACATATACACAATATACATTGTTTTCTTTTGTCCTGGTTTCATTTGCTGTCTGGCATTCTGTCTGAATGTCGAGCTTATAACAGTTTCTATGAGGGCCTAGTGTTCTCTTTCACATACCATGTTGAGTTATAACCAATAAGAACATCATTATAGACAGTGAAACACTATGCATATAAGTTATAGGTCCCATAATTTTACTCAGGCCATGCAAAAATTCCTTTCAATTTTTTTTTTTTTTTTTAAACAGTGCTTTGTTGTTTGCTATATGCTATGTAAGAAAATGCATAATGCCAATGCAAATTAATGTTTTTTTGTCATTACCAGTGTTGTAGGTAACACATTACAAGTAAAGCGAGTTAAGTAATAAGATTAATTTTTCCAAGAAACAAGTAAAGTAACGCATTACTTTTTACTCATTTATTGATTAAATACTCTCCTGTCCCCAAGAGAAATCAGAAGTAAAATGTTACTTTAGTTCTAGAACAAATGTGAACATGCATTAATTCACCTCACTAATATATATATTATTCAGTATTTCTAATATATATATTCAGTATTTCTTAAAATAAAAACAGTGAAATTTAACTCAGAATATGACGCAAACTAAATATGTTAAATAATACAAATATCCTTTATGTATTTAATTAAATTTTATTAACCACTGTCTTTGCTGCCTACCTTCAATGATCCAATTCATCCATACTAATAAGCAAAAATTAATCTATTTGTTTTCTTTTTTTTTTATTGCTGAAGATTTGAGATTTGAGATTTTTTCTTTTTTCATACGTAACGTAATGCATTACTTTCCATAAAAAGTAACTTGTAATGAATTACTTTTTAGGGAGTAACTCAATATTGTAATGCATTACTTTTAAAAGTAACTTTCCCCAACACTGGTCATTACAAATTGAATTAATATAAATTTGTTAATTACAATATAATAATATATATTTATATAATGTTTAGATTTTTTTCCAAACACTAAAACTGTATTTGCAGATTTTCAGTGTGGACTTTTAGATACATTATACTATACATTGGTTTATTTTTTTTAAACATTTTTTACTGTGTCTTTCCACATGACGTGATTTAAGTCAGTCCTTGACATGTTGTACATTACTTATATGGTGCAGAGTGGAGGGCAAACCCCACTCATGCCTTCATTATTAGTCTGCTGTGTGTTTTATGAGTTGAGTTTATAGAGCTGGGCCTGGGGCGGCCGTGAATTTCACTCGCTAATCCATCTGCAGGTACTGTAAAAGCTAAACTCGTGGCTTGAAACAAATTTATGTTTCGAGTAATCTGTAGCTGACTTATAACATTACGCCAGCTGTTTTTGCCCCCTCTGCGTGGTCAAGGTCGGGTTTATTTATATTTAATTACAGTACACAAGAATGTTTCAAGACAAACACAACAAATCTAATCCCATCCATCAGTCTTGCAAAGCTTAGCTGATAAAACATTGACAGGGTTGGAAAATCCTCAAGAATTGGTTTGGAGGAAACAATCCTTAAAATATCACTAGCTCATCGATTGACCCTATATCATCCTAGTTTTGTCAAGAATAAATCCTCATGGATTTATTTTGTCATTTAAGGTCAGAGCCTTTCCTTTAACTGGAAAGGAAACGACTAGCCTGTTTGCAATCTCCACCCCTGTTGACAGATCCAGCAAATTTGTTGCAATGTCTTGAGAACAGTGCATAACCTTGAGTTCTCAGGACAGACGTTTGACCACTTCCAAAAATATTTCTCAGCATAACAGGGGATTTTAATCGTACTTTTGATAAAACGATTGCCCACATAACATTCAAGGCCTTGAGACTCCAGCATAAGGTTGAAGGGTTCATTCTCAGAAGAGCAGTTAGCATGTACTGTATGTGTCAACTAGAGATAAATTTAGCAAACCGCAACAATGATTTAAAGTGAGATGCATGTCAACAAGGGTTGAGAAAAGAGTCTCTTTTTTTGAGTTTCATCACTCTGTAAATAACCTTTGGTGATTCGGTGGCTTCTCAGGCTGGGCTGGTTTTGCGAGCTCCGTGTTGATGGATCTCTGGGGTGTTTACCAAGAATATGTCTCTGTGAGGTTTGGAGTGATGTTTATCTGGATAGCTCAGCTGTGATGTTTTAATCTCCTCTTAACCAATGCATAATTCTCAGCAGTGGCTGTTTGTCTCGAGGGTCTGTTTTCGAGGATCGTCTTTGCCTGAAACATGTAAAATTAACTCTCAGCAGTTGAGATGAGATATGACAGGATTCATATACATAGCTGCCAGTTGGTGTTGGAGAAGGTATTTCTTTAACCTACAGTGCATCTCATAATTCATAGTTAAACTAAACTAAACTGAAAAAAACAAAAAAAACATGATTTAATCGTATGTCAGTTTCACATGAATCAGCTCAGTAACATAAACATAACTTGTTCACATAACTTCAGCATCATCAAATTAAGTTATTTTGAATTTACCAAATTAAGTAGTGGTAAATTGGTTTTATAGGGTTGCCTGACAAAATTTAATTTGGTCAGTTTTATGTATTTTTTATCACATAATTAGATCATAAGATTCTCAGATTCCGTAAACAATTCTAAATGCCAACATAGTTGAACATTAAGTCCCTTTATATACCCTTTTCTCATCTTGCTCAAAAACTAAAAACAAAAAAACAAAAAAACAAAACCAAAAAAAAAAAAAAAAAAAAATACCTAGCACTAATTCTCCCAAAACATCCTAAAACATCAAAAACATTTCAATTACTTGACTGGTTCACATCTGCACTACATAATTTAATCTAGTAGATTGTATATTTTAGAGAATTGCATTAATTTAAATAAATAAATAATAAAAAAAAAGTGGTTTACAAGAGAAGCAGTTTTGTTGTGTAGATTAAAAATAATATGATTCAGTAAATCTGTCCACATTCTCCCTTTTTCTTTTCTTTTCTTGTTTGTGTTTGTGTGTGTTTGTGTGTGTCTGTGTGTGTGTGTGTGTGTGTGTGTGTGTGCCTTTACACAGTAGTACTAAATTTAGGCATCTTTTTTGCTTTAGTTTTTTTTTTTTTTTTTAAATGTATACCATTTGTTTATTTTACATTGTTTACACAGTAATATATATATGTGTAGATAGATAGATAGATAGATAGATAGATAGATAGATATATCTCAAAATTTGTTTTTATTACACATTCAGGTGACTTAATGGAGCTCCAAGTTCAATTATCCTCTTTGTCTTGGATATTTCTCTTAGAGTTCCTCAAGTGAAATAGAAATTAACACTTATGAGACAATTGCTGAGATATAGCAACAGTAAAGAGCACTAAAATGAATGAATATACTATTGATTAGGTCATTTAGTCCTAAAAAAAAGATTTGCGGGTGATTTGATTAAAGGCAGCTTCTGAGATGTTTGTGATGTCTTCTGAAACCTGTATAGAAAACCTGTATTGCTGTATAGAAAAGTGGTCCTCAAACTTTTTACACCAAGTACCACCTCAGAAAATATTTGACCCCCATAATGACCAATAATAAAATACAATAGCATATAGGCCTATTTTTTCAGCTACAGCTATGCACAGTTCAAAAACAAGGCAGCTTTATTCCTAGTAAGAATATTTATTATAGTCAGCCACAAGTTAAAAACTACTTTAAGTATGTACTTAAATGAAAAAGAAAAAAAAAGTACAGTCATGTAAATGTACTTGATCAAAAATTAAACACAGGCATCATTTAGCCACCTTGCAAACTTTTTGCAAATGTTTTAACATTAAAGGTAGGGTAAGTGATTTCTGGTAGCCAATGTTAATATTTGAAATCACCACAACAAACACACCTCTACCCCAAAAGGGTCTCGCCCCTATTTTGATAACTCTGCCCCGCACATACGTACGCAGCAACACAATACAACTGCAGCAGATGAACAAACAAGCGAACAGGACACACAAGCATATTCAAGTAAAAACCAGCATATACAGGTCCTTCTCAAAAAATTAGCATATTGTGATAAAGTTCATTATTTTCTGTAATGTACTGATAAACATTAGACTTTCATATATTTTAGATTCATTACACACAACTCGAAGTAGTTCAAGCCTTTTATTGTATTAATATTGATGATTTTGGCATACAGCTCATGAAAACCCAAAATTCCTATCTCAAAAAATTAGCATATTTCATCCGACCAATAAAAGAAATGTGTTTTTAATACAAAAAAAGTCAACCTTCAAATAATTATGTTCAGTTATGCACTCAATACTTGGTCGGGAATCCTTTTGCAGAAATGACTGCTTCAATGCGGTGTGGCATGGAGTCAATCAGCCTGTGGCACTGCTGAGGTGTTATGGAGGCCCAGGATGCTTCGATAGCGGCCTTAAGCTCATCCAGAGTGTTGGGTCTTGCGTCTCTCAACTTTCTCTTCACAATATCCCACAGATTCTCTATGGGGTTCAGGTCAGGAGAGTTGGCAGGCCAATTGAGCACAGTAATACCATGGTCAGTAAACCATTTACCAGTGGTTTTGGCACTGTGAGCAGGTGCCAGGTCGTGCTGAAAAATGAAATCTTCATCTCCATAAAGCTTTTCAGCAGATGGAAGCATGAAGTGCTCCAAAATCTCCTGATAGCTAGCTGCATTGACCCTGCCCTTGATAAAACACAGTGGACCAACACCAGCAGCTGACATGGCACCCCAGACCATCACTGACTGTGGGTACTTGACACTGGACTTCAGGCATTTTGGCATTTCCCTCTCCCCAGTCTTCCTCCAGACTCTGGCACCTTGATTTCCGAATGACATGCAAAATTTGCTTTCATCCGAAAAAAGTACTTTGGACCACTGAGCAACAGTCCAGTGCTGCTTCTCTGTAGCCCAGGTCAGGCGCTTCTGCCGCTGTTTCTGGTTCAAAAGTGGCTTGACCTGGGGAATGCGGCACCTGTAGCCCATTTCCTGCACACGCCTGTACACGGTGGCTCTGGATGGTTCTACTCCAGACTCAGTCCACTGCTTCCGCAGGTCCCCCAAGGTCTGGAATCGGTCCTTCTCCACAATCTTCCTCAGGGTCCGGTCACCTCTTCTCGTTGTGCAGCGTTTTCTGCCACACTTTTTCCTTCCCACAGACCTCTTGCTTGAGGGTGTCAATGATGGCCTTCTGGACAGCAGTCAGGTCGGCAGTCTTACCCATGATTGCGGTTTTGAGTAATGAACCAGGCTGGGAGTTTTTAAAAGCCTCAGGAATCTTTTGCAGGTGTTTAGAGTTAATTAGTTGATTCAGATGATTATGTTAATAGCTCGTTTAGAGAACCTTTTCATGATATGCTAATTTTTTGAGATAGGAATTTTGGGTTTTCATGAGCTGTATGCCAAAATCATCAATATTAAAACAATAAAAGGCTTGAACTACTTCGAGTTGTGTGTAATGAATCTAAAATATATGAAAGTCTAATGTTTATCAGTACATTAAAGAAAATAATTAACTTTATCACAATATGCTAATTTTTTGAGAAGGACCTGTATTAGTTCTGCAAAACAAAGCAAAACCAATGTTACCCACTTACCAAGAAGAAACAAAGCAACCTGGGCTTTCGATTGCAGGCCTTCCCACTTGTTTAGTCAGGCAAAAGAGGGCATTTCCCCCTCGGAAAGAATTTGTGCCACCTCAGTTTTCTTAACAAACTTATTTATTTAAACCGTTAATATATAATTAATAGGAGGAGTATGGGCACACCGTCTGTAGAGTGCATTAATTTGTGTTCGATTGTGCAGATCAAGCAGCGCCTGACTTGTATGGAAAGCCGTTTTCACTTTTATTAATTCGCAGGATATGAATTCTTGATATCAACAATTCAATTTTCACTAGTTAAAATGTTCATTTTTGATATCAGAAATTGGATTTACTAGTAACAATGGCAATTTTTGATATCAGGAATTACATTTTACATAGTAAAAAGGTTAATTCTTGATATCAAGAACTGAATTTCAACTAGTAAAAACTATAATTCTTGATATCAAAAATTGAATGTCAACTAGTAACAACTATTATTTTTGATATCAAGAATTGTATTTTCACTAGTTAAATGACACCATAGACTCCCATTCAAATTTAATTGTTGATATCAAGAATTGATTTCTTACTAGTTAAAATTCCAATTCCACATATCAGAAATACAATTCTCACTAGTAAAAAAACTTTATTTTTGATATCAAAAATACATTGTTACTAGTAAAAATGACAATTCCTGATATCAAGAACTGAATTTTCACTAATTGAAATATCAATTGTTGATATCTGTAAATGTATTTCAACATGTTGCATTTCTTATTTCCGATATCTGAAAATGTTTTTCTGTTATCAATAATTAGGAGAGTAATTTTAGATATCTAAAATGGCATTCTTACTAGTAACAATCCCATTCATGATATCAGAAATGAACATTGTCACTGTGAACTGAATTGTTGATATCAAGAATGGACATTTTCACTAGTAGCAATTGAATTGTTGATATGGACATTTGCACTAGCACATCATTATTGATATCAAAAATACAGGTTTTTACTAGTGAGAATTGTATTTTTGATATGTGAAA
This sequence comes from Cirrhinus molitorella, assembly GCA_033026305.1. Lineage (NCBI taxonomy): Eukaryota > Metazoa > Chordata > Actinopteri > Cypriniformes > Cyprinidae > Cirrhinus > Cirrhinus molitorella. The sequence goes on along the minus strand of CM065122.1, from coordinate 8,270,679 downwards.
TTGGAATTTTAACTAGTAAGAAATCAGTTCTTGATATCAACAATTACATTTGAATGGGAGTCTATGGTGACATTTAAATAGTGAAAATACAGTTCTTGATATCAAAAATTGTCATTGTTACTAGTAAAAATCCAATTTCTGATATCAAGAATTATCATTTTAACTAGTGAAAATTGAATTGTTGATATCAATAATTCATATCCTGCAAATAAATAAAAGTCAAAACGGCTTGCCATAGACTTGAAGCAGTGTAGCTAGCAAATGCCATCAAAGTAGACTACCGCAAGAGCCATTCGCGAGCAGACGTGGTCATCGCAGTTTCTCCAGCACGGCTGGCTGCACAATCTTTGATGATGACAGCTAATTCACGATTTACCAGACTCCATCACTATATTTCATACCGTGCTTTAATATGGCCTGCCCCCCTTCCCATCATCTCTCCTCCTTGCTGAACGTGTTCGAAAGTGAAAGTAAAACTGGAAAAATAGTGCATGCTAAAGCCATTGCACGCTTTCCCGAGCTTCAGCAACCGAAGGCGATCACAGACTGCATTATAATAACGCCCCTTACTGCTGATTAGCTTCAAGTTTGTTTTTGGTACTCGTCGCCTTTCTAAAGCGTTTTTGAAAAAAAATAATTTATATTTAATTCAGTGAGTCCTCTGCGTACCATTAGAGAGAGCCTGCATACCAGTAGTACCACACTTTGAGAATCAGTGGCCTAGAAGAAACAGCTAATATATTAGATATCCTATTTAGATTTCTATTTCCTGTGGATTTCCATCTAGCGCAAAACATATAATAATGGGAATCTCAGTTAGGTTGATAGACACGCAACATTCACTTTAAAAAATTTTTTTTTTTTTTTTTTTTTTTGTAAATACAACAAAGATGGTTGGCCCACATCAGTCTTTCTACTTAAATAGTGGGTTTTCTTGAAAAGCTGATTCTACATCAGTGTACAGTATCTCCTTGTTGGAAAATTTGTTATTAAGAAATACGTTTGTAGCGTTTCAGCTGTTTAGTGTACTTTAGCGTCTTAGTTAGTTAGTCCCCAACACTGATGGCAATTCAGTACTATTGTAGTGCTATTCTGTGATCCATTAACAGCCAGTAACATCACAACCTGTTTGTCTGAACCCCTTTTTGAACTCCAACCCAAGAAATGACATACCCAAACTGAAATGGTTGCAGCTCACGAACGCTTTGTACTGCAGGCACAATTGTGGTCTCTTCTGAAAGAAGACACTTGGGAGTGTGTTGTCCAAGAGTCAGGATTAATTAAAGTCACAAAGAAATGTAGTTAGAAATGTTCACATTTTGTTGGAAAGTGATCGGTACCAACATACTTGCATCTTTGCATGTGGAGGACACACACTAAAATGATCCTTTGTGGACAGTGGTTAGAAATGAGATGTTAAGACTGAATTCAAATTTAAGCTAACACTTTTTTTTTTAATCAAGTGTTTTTTACTTACATGTTTTAGGTTTTGACAACACATGCATGAACTCTGTTGGATTAACATTTTAATTATGTAAACTAGCACGAGCAATATTTTTTTAATCAGTTTGGTCAGAAAGCAACAGAAATTTAATATTAGGTTTGTATATTGTGGATTCTGTGTTGTTATGGCAAATTTTAATAAGCGCAGGAAAATAATTAGGTTTGGTTCAGTCTAACACATTTTATTTTGTGGGTTTTTTTTATTACTTAAAGTTTGGTTTTTCTCCCAAAGTGCTCGGCACATCATGGAAATGTTTTTGAACAGGAATCCCAATGATTGAGCAGAACATGGCCCACTTGTTTCAAACAACCATGAAATTGTGTGGAGCCAGATAAGACCTGCTTAGACACGTCTTGCTCTGAAAAACCCTCTCCACCTGCATCTATACAGCTCTCGTTCCAGTTTCTGCTATATTTTCTCTTGCAGCCTGTATTTAAAACTCGTTCTTTTCCTTTTGTAGTTTAAACCACATCAACCATCTGACTTGACCGTTGCTTAAGCCCGTTGTTTCTGTTTAAAACCTGTAACACAATGTTTACGGCATCAATAATCCTTTAATCCTCCTGATCCAATAATTCTTAGCGATTTCATCGTAAATGTGGCCACACATGCTTAATATAATCTGTACGTTTCATTTCCGTGCACGATTGTCAGAGCTTATTAGCATGAAAACTAAAGTGAACGACATGGTTCGCCTTGTATAAGCACGAGTGCTTCCAAGAGGCTGTGGAATCCGCAAGTTGTTATTCATTTTCTCAATTACAGCATACATGCAATTACTCCCATGGTTCTCCTCCTTTTCTTGGACAGAGTTCATAGCCGCAGTTTGCTCGTCACAAAATGAATTAATCTAAAATCAACTCAATGTGTAGTTAAATATACCCCGTACAATATACTCAGATAAAAATAAAATGTATCGTGCAATTAAGTGCCGAGGGTTTTTACCCACCAACATCCTGTATTGATTTACTGAGCTGGGATCCTAATGGCAGATGGATACTTTACTGCTGCGGCGTATGGCTTTCCCCAGAATAACTGGGATCGAACCCAAGCTCAAGTGCTTGGCCAATGATAAATATATATTATTGATGTTAACAGGACTTTGATACAGAAAATGCGGTCAAATTGTTTATCTAGCGCACAAGTCAAAGTAAAGTCTCTTGTAATCACAAAGCTTGTAGAGTATTACGGGATGCTCACATTAAAATGCATAAAAATAAAAAATTATGCCGTGTTTGGTTGCCGGGGCGTTGCTATGTGGTTGCTAATGTGTTATTTGTGTTTCTGTGTGATTCCTAGTGTTGCTAGGGTATTTGCCAGGTGTTTTTTTTACTGACCAAATTCAAAACCCATCCTTAAATTTTTGTAATATTCTGATTCACATATGGCATGGTTCCCTACTTCAATATAAGTTTATAAGATTTTATTTTTCTGTCAAGTTGCATTTTGATTTTATTGTATTTGAACTGTATTTTATTTTATTTTGATTTAATTTGAAAATGCTAGCTAATGTTATTGCATTGGACTAAAACTTACAGACTTTGCTCACACAGGGTATAATAATTTAATTAATTAATTTATTTATTTATTTTAAAGAGCAGGACGTATAGTTTTTTAAAGTGTTCCAATATTGTGTCCCCTAGGGATGCAACAGTACAGTTTGTTCACGGTTCAATATGTACCTTGGTTTTTAACCACGGTTTTCGGTTCTGATAGCTTGCCACATCAGTGTGTGTTTTTTTTTTTTTTTTGCAACAAATTAACAACAAAATACTCCCATAAACCTCTGTACACTGGAAAAAGTGTGGATTATTATCTGCTTAATATTTCTTTTGAGAGAGGTAAATCCACATTTGCTTCAAAGAAGTTACTGATGACATTCTGCTCCAGCCAGGAAATCTCTAATATGGATAAAGGCATCGCGATCACTGTAACTGAATTCAAAAAAAGATATAACGTTAAACGTTTTGAATGATGAAATGTAAGGACAATAAACACTTATCTGCAATAATATATGGCTTATCTGTGTTCTTCAAGCCATCTTGTGTATTTTCATAATACATATATTTGTAAGACATTGCTAATCGACATACATAGGATCATTTTGTAATACGAAGTCACATCAGATCACATAAAGAAGTTATTTTAAACAATCGAATTAAAAACAAGTTATGATGTTTTTTTTATAACTTTTGTTTTTATAACTCTTTTGTTGGAGAACAGGTTTAGAAAGGCTTATGCAAGCGAATTGTGCCCACAGCTAAAGCTTAGCTGCTAAACTGTAAACACATAACAACAAAATAATGGTGGATACGTTAGCAGAGTGCCAGTGTTGCAAAGTCTGCGGTTTTCCCGCGGAATTGGGCTACTTTCATACTGTTGCCACGGGTTGACTTCTTGTCCGTGGGTTGAAGCGACCCCAATAATGTAATATTTAGTCCCTGGAATGCTAATTTTATCAGAGGAACCCCACCAAAAAAACATGTATTTTACCCCTTGGAAAGCGATTTTTACTGGGGGACCCCCCAGTCACGCAATTGGGCTACTTTTGGGCTAGTGTTGAGTAGCAATTGGGCGGGTTTTGTTGTGAAAACCTGGCAACCCTGCTCCGCATAGAGAAAAAGTTCAAAGTGTAACCCCTCAGGGGAGTGAGCAGTGTTGCCAAGCCCATGGTTTTGCAGCGGAATTGGGCTACTTTTTACCACTGTTGCCACGGGTTGTTTTTTATGTCCGCGGGTTTAAAGCGACCCCAAGAATGCAATATTTAGCCACTGGAATGCTAATTTTTACCTGGTGAACCCTGCCAAAACCATGTATTTTACCCCCTGAATGCGATTTATTTTTATTTATTTGTTTTTTTTATTATTATTATTTTTTTTAATGGGGGACCACCCTCAAAAGGTGATTGGGCTACTTTTGGGCTAGTTTTGAGTAGCAGTTGGGCGGGTTTTGTTGTAAAAACCTGGCAACCCTGCCGACACATTCAGTTACATTCCTTCAGGGGTGTAAAGTAACGAATTACAAATACTCACGTTACAGTAATTAAGTAGTTTTTTTTTTTAATCAGTAATTGTACTTTTCTGAGTAGTTAAAAAAATGGTGTACTTTTACTTGAGTACGTTTTAAGTGATGTATTGGTACTTTTACTCCGCTATTTCCCTCCATTTGTGGTCCTTACATGCTTAATTTAGTTTTATTTTTGTCCATCAACATGATTGGATAGAGAGAGAGTAATCGGTCTCGTGACTCAAATCAGCCTGTGCATAGAAAACTGCGCTTAAAGTCATGGCTGTTGGAAGGGCATTCTTCAAGCATTAATTCAGTCGAGTTATCAGCATCTTCCTCTAAGGTAAATTTTGGATTTCTGCTTACTAAATTATCTGTATATATGCTTGCCTAATGCCTACCTACATGGCCTGCAATGTGGTGTGAAGTTGCGGATATAGTGTACAATGTTAATAACTCCCGCAAGTGCCACGTTCATAATGTAGTATATATAAATACTAAAGTATATATAGCGCTATCTGCACTGCCACGTCTCCCTTACATGCGTTGTGCAGCATTCACTTGAAGAAGTTGGCAGTTTACAATCCACCTTCATTTAGCAAGCGCACTTGCGCAAAAACAATTTTCAAGTTCAACCTTTTTTGTCCCATTCAGTTGTGGATGCTGCTGATTCACAGAGACCGCATTGGGCCAGCAAAGAGACGTTTGTGTGTGTGTGTTTTCTTTTGAAAAAGTTTCCCTAGAAATGCTTCCCCATTTAATGCCATTTTCCCCTTACAAATTGTATTATCAGAATAACAATTTGAGTACATGTGTAAAAATTAGGGGATGATGTTATAAACAACGTGTATGTTAAAATTGTAACATAAATTGTTATGTTTAATGATTATCTTTTATTTATCAACGTTAGCAACGTTTTGGAGAGAAATTAACTATTTTTAAACTCATTTTAACCCATATTATTGTGTGTAATGCTGAACTCTGGTATGAGTTTCTAATGGTGTTTGTATTCTTTGCATTGTTCTAAACATTAATATGTCATGTGCAACAACAGCATGCTGTCCCAGTGGCCTTACACTTGATTTATTTAAAACTATATAATGTAAATGGTGTTGTTTGTAGGCTACTGAGGATAACTTTCATCTGTTCATCACTTTAATAGTTTTCTGTGTTGTTTTTATGTATATTAAAACTGCTGCATGACAGATATTCTTAATTCTTTCTGACAAACAAGATAATGTGAATCAGTATGTACATTTTTTAAATGTATAAATTGCAGTGTATGGCATTAATTATAAGGGGGTAGAATCCACAACTCAGTACTCACTACTCGATACTCATGAGTACTTTTAAATAGGCTACTCTTTTACTCTTACTCAAGTAGTTTTTTGAATAAGTTCTTTTTACTCTACTCACACTACATTTTTGGGAATGTAATGGTACTTTTACTTTAGTATATTTTTTCAGTACTCTTTCCACAACTGCATTCCTTATTATTAAACCAAGTAATTATATCAACAACAGTCTACATTAATCAACACATTCTTAGGAAATAGTGGGTTTACAGCGAATTATCAGAACTATTTCAGTAAGACATGGTTTACCAGGAAAAGCTGCACTAGGTATACATCACATATTAGCACGAAAAAAAAAAAAAAAAAGATATTTTTAGCACTCGAAAATGTATATATAACCAATCAATCGTACTTACAGGTTGTGGTTTGGAGACGCTTGTTAGTCCAAATAAAGAAGATTAGAAACTAAAGAAGACAAAGGCCAAGATTAGAGAAGCAGTCCTTGGTAAAATGACAAACAAACAACAAAAGGTTCTAATTGTATTGATGTTATATTGTGTGAAAAAAAAAAAAAAAAAAAAAAAACATTTTAACGACTGATTCTTCACGTCATCATCTTTCGGCAGTGAAAACAAAACAAACTTTCTTTCACAGCTCAAAACACAGTGTCTTCTCGACATGATGTAAACACACTAACTAGCGGAAGTTTTCATTGGCAAGTCAGATGTAGATCAGTAACAGGCAGAAGATTCGAAAATATGACAACTCGTTAAGGCGATTCTGAGTCGACTCTTTTTTTTTTGTTTTAGAGACAATGGACCTCATTTCGTTCTATGCAAATCTTTTTTGTATTATTGTTATACCAGGACTTACACATTGTCACATCCCCAACATGCCGCACTTCAGTGAATGGAGAAAAATGGAAATTATAAAAGGAATAAAAATGAAATAAACAGGGCTAGCCTACACAAAATATATTTCTCTTAAATAATTAACAGACTAACAAAAGAAAAAAAAAAGTTTTTGTGACACTAATACATTTTATTTGTTTTCTTTATATCGTCACTTGATCGCGCAGGCACAACATTTCAGCATTTTAGCGTTGCTAACTTGACATTTTAGCCAGTAATCAAAATAAAATGCAGTCAACCAAATGTAAAAGTTATTAAAATTAGCATGCAGTGCCAAAATAAACCTTTTTTGCACATGTGAAGGATGTTTTACGTGGATATTGAAACACAAGTGAAGCACAAAGACTTTTTTACATCATGGATAAGTTTAGCAACCAAATGTTACATGGCAAAAAAATGGAAACATTTGGATGTAAGTGAGAGAGGCTTAGAGGTCAATGGCGTTTAGTTTCGCTTTGCTCATTTATTTATTTTAGCTCAACGTTTGTATTCTGTATTCACTGGTCTAATTTGTGCTTTACTTATTTACTTTTTTACTAAATGGGCTATAATGTCTATAAATGTTGTTATTTTTGTTGGTATTTAATATGTATATAGGCCTACTGTATAAATTAAAGTCATTGTTTGCAAATATAATGTTAAAGAGTTTTTTTTTTTTTTTTGAGTAAGATCAATTTCTCTTTCATAAGTTTACTTTCACTTTTTGGCCAGGTTTTGTTTCTCTAGGGGCAAGGCTTCTAAACTGGGGTGTTTTTTCAGGGGCATGATATTTAATTGTTTTCAGCCACCACATTTATCAATGTCTGATGGGATTAGTGGCATACGGATGTTTTATGAATCACAAGTGAAGTCTGTCGTAAATTGATTTAAGTGCTCGGATTTGCGCTCGTTTCTACGTTAGATTGATAAATGAGGCCCAATATCTTTATGTATAATAAACTTTTTTGATTGACAACGTTGCAGACTGTTTACATTGAAGAATAGCAACGTTACAAATTGCAAAAAAAAAAAAAAAAAAAAAAAAGATATTTTTCAAAAACCCATATGACCTGCTCTTTAAAGAATCTTTTCCTCAACTTGTTACACTTTTGGTGTTCCTGGCCTACAAAAAAATTGCTTGCAAATCCCTCTTTTTGCCAAATTAATACCAAATATGGGATTCAGTATTTTTTTTAGCAGCTTATGTTTTCAGTTAACACAGGTTTTGTATTTGTTTTTTAAACTGATTGGTCACAGGGGTTACTGCTCTGAGCTTATGCACCTCAGTTTTGGAGTGAACATGGCCAAAATTATCCACAAATAATGCTTTGTCTCAAAAACTCTTTTTGAAAACTAGCAGCACAACTTAAAAAGCCACATAATTTGAATGATCACTCATGTCTTTCTAGAACTTTTTCAGTTTTTTTCATCACTTTGCTGTTTGTTAAAATGCACACTATAATAACTGTTATTAGGCTTTCTGTGTTTGCGCACATTCTCTACACTTGCGTTCGAATGAATTCAAATTGTACACATGCAGCTGATGTTGCAAAACCGGACAAATAAATTCTGATCAAATTAAATTCTGAGTTATTTTCCGATGTTTGGCTTTTTGCTCGGGAACAGCTTATTTCAATTATGTGTTGTTTAACTCTACACTGAATTGCCTAACAATGATGTCAACAAAGTACTGGAGAAGTTAGTTTGAATATTATTATTATTATTGTTTGTACTCTAAATGAGGTGGAAAGTAAATTAAAACTGTGTGAGAGCTTGAGGATGTCTCGTGGGCCATTAGCTGGAGTGTTTATTACCAGCCTCCAAGCTACAAGATTGTGGTAACGTTTATACAATAATGCTGTGTTGTCACTGGCAGCTGGTTTCCTCCTCCAGTCGTGTCATCATAGATGATAGTAGTGTTGGCCTAACATCATCTCCTGTTTCAATTTAGGTGCAAAGTCACAGTGACCTCTGCAGCAGGAAGTGTGGGTTCACCCTGAGGCACTGCTGACTTTGAGCTTCTTTTCTAAATTTCAAACAGCGTAAGGAACAAAAGGCTGACGTAACTTGCAAAGTCTTTGTGCTGTTGTTGGCTAGTATTTGTTCTTTTGTTCCTGTATCAGGTGTCGGATCACTGTCTGCAGTCCCATTGGTAGATGATGCATTGCTGCTCATTTGCATAAAGTGATGTTTTTGAAGTCACTTATGTTTACCGAGGTTGTATAAATTTAGTAAACGCAATAAAATAAGTTCACCCCAAAATGTACTTAGCCTCAGGCCATCCAAGATGTAGAGTTTGTTTCTTCATCAAAACAGATTTGGAAAAATTTAGCATTACATCACTTGCTCAATGGATACTCTGCAGTGAATGGGTGCCGTCAGAATGAGAGTCCAAACAGCTGAGAGAAAAAAAACAAAACAAAACACAATAATCCACAAGTAATTCACACAACTCTAGTCCATTAGTTAACAATATTGTAAAGCAAAAAGCTGTGTGTTTGTAAGAAACCAATCTATCATTATGGTGTTTTAACTATAACCTGTTGCTTCTCGTACATAATCCATAATAACGCTTCCTTCAGTGAAAAAGTTCACCCCTGGTTGTCCTCTCACATCAAAATCCAAGGACATATTTGTTTAGAACAGTTTCAGACTGTTTTCGTGTGTTTAATTGTGCTTGATCTGTGCATATTTCTTTCCTGATTCAGACGAGATGACTTTTCAATGGAGAAAGCAATATTAGGGATAAAGGAATCTTAATTTTAGCTGAAAGCAACAGTTTGAAGTTAACACATCTTAATAATGTTTTTGTTGTTGTTGTTGTTTTTTAATTAAAATACACAGTAATGTTAAATGTGACCCTCGACCACAAAACCAGTCGTAATGTTTTTTTCTTTTTCTTTTTTTTCCATTAATGTATAGTTTATTAGGATAGGACAATATTTGGCCGAGATGCAACTATTTTGAAAATCTGGATTCAGAGGGTGCAAAAAATCACCTTTAAAATTGTCCAAATTAAATTCTTAGCAATGCATAGTACTAATCAATATGATATATTTACGGTAGGAAGTTTACAAAATACCTTAATGGAACATGACCTTTGCTTAATACCCTAATGATTTTTGGCATAAAAGGAAAATCAATAATTTTAACCAATACAATCTATTTTTGGCTATTGCTACAAATATATCCATGCTATAAGGCTGGTTTTGTGGTCCAGGGTCACAAATGATCAAAACCATAAATATAACCTACTTAGATTGAAGTTGTTCATTTTCAACTTTGATGTATGAATGCAAGTCATAAGTTAATTTGTTTAGAATGTGCTTTATAATTCCAGATAAACCACTACTAAATGCCATAGAGGTTTTGAACAATATTGATCAACTATAAACAGGAAGTCCCGTCCTAAACTTCTGCAACTGGTTGAGTCAAACTTGCTCTGTTGGGTCACTAGAACAGTTCGAGCAATGTTTGAGAACGCCAAAGCCGCAGTGTTTACATTTTTCAAGGAAATCAGCTCACGAATGGTTTACTTAAAGTTGTCTCTGCATATTAAACTGGCCTTGGAGAAAGTGTTTGACCATTGAAAACATTGCATACATCACCGTTCACCGGCCACAAGCGGGCTGTCCCATACGAGGGCTTTTAATAACACAAACACTGAGCTCTGGAGATTATCTCCTTCTTAAATTCCCTGAATCATATTTCACGCAAGAGCCTAACCGTAACCGCACTGTTAGTCAGACAGCTGTGACGTAATCCGCCTGCTTCTATCTCGTCCAGTGAGCGTGGCCGAGACACATTCTGTCCTGATCTATGTAAATACGCCTCCAGCACCGGTGCCAATCTTTCCCTTCACATTTCCTTATCTGCTAACTATCTTCCACGCCCTTTCCATACGTGTAAGTTCAGCTGCTGCTTCTTCTTCTTTATCACATTATACTTTGCATGCAAGACGTCGTCTCATTTATCACTGGAAATAGGGCATTAGAAACTGATTATAGCATTCATGCATTAAGGACTGATTTTGCATTTGGCCTATTTAACCCCAGCCATATAGGTTTTGAAAGGGCTCGCCATTCACAGCCAACCAAACGTGACCCTGAATCAGATATTCAGCTCAGGATGTGCGTTATGCATAGATTGCTTGATCTTTGCAAAGGGTCATTTGAAGTTTGCAACCGGATTAGTTACAGAGGTGTGATGGCATTTTTTTTATCTAAAGGGTAGGTGGCTAAAGGGTAGGTCTAGGATTACTTCAAACCTCTTTTTGTGCTTGCAAAGAAAAAGCTGCTATACCTGCAGGGTTTGGAAGTTTTCCATTTCCCCTCGTTCCTTAAGAGAACAGAGTGATATACATAAAGCATACTGTATGCATTATTCTTACACAACATGTCTATGTACAGTATATTCATGTTTCTGCAGTCTATCCAATGCAGAAGAACTGTATTATGTTGGATTTGAGTTATTTAAATAGGCTTTAAGATCGACATGAGTAAGAAGTCTGAGCAGCAGTAGGTAAAGTAAAAAGTCCTGGTTATTTACTCCAAAATGAAAGTGTTTTTAGTGTTATTACATGAACCTTTTAAGATACACCAACCGTGACATAGAACAATTATGTTTTTGTACACTGAAAAACATCTGGTGTAGAACTTGATGACATATTAAGTTGAAAAACTGAAGTAGTCACCAATTCAATAATCTTTATTTAATTTACAACTTTTTTTAAATACTCGTTGGTCTGGTACATATTTTCTCCATACAGGATTTATTTTTATATTTTTTGCATTATTTCAAGATGCACCTACTGTACCATGAGCTCCAAAATTATTCATGTTTCTGTAAATGAAATAGTTAAGATTTTAATGTTTCCAACTCCCAAAGCAAATAATAAAATAAATAAATACATATATTAAAAAATGTGAATATATTTATTTATTCATTCTTTCTTTCTTTCATATATATAATTCAAACCAAGGATTATATTATTGTAATTTTTCTTAAAGGCTAATTAATTTACTAAAGAATTTTTGTAAATGCCTTTGAATAGGGAAAATACTTCAGGAAACAAGGCCGCTTATAAAGTGACCGTTCACTGTTGCGCTCTATTATGCAGTGAGAAAAAGAGCTCTTGAATTGAACTGGAGAGCTGACCGAAGCAAGAATAAAAACTTCAAAAGGATTATTCTAAGCCTTTAGTTGAGGACTGGATTTTATTTCTTTCTTCCTGATTTGTTCCCCCCCTTTTATTTCGAATGCTGAAAGTACCCTGAATGGATTTACAGCAAAGATAAGATGTTTTGCTTGCTTCCTAAGCAAAACTAATCTGATCTGTTTAATTCAAGTTGCTGTAAGGAGCTATATACTGTAAACGAGGTTATGAAATAAGTCAGGCTTGGCTAGAAACCACAGCAGATGGGTTTTACACCTTTAAAAGCTCCTAATTTGTTGAGATAATGAGCTGATTATATTTAATTTCTCTCACACTCTGACATGACCTCATATCTTCAGTGAAACGGAAAAGTCTTGTTTATACCTGTAATTGTCTCATGATTACATAACCGTTGTGAGTCAGGCTAAACATTAAGTCAAAGGAAAGCTGGAAATGCAGCGGTAGTGTAATTCCTGTATGAAGCTGTAATGTAATTCAACACGGTCGAACAGATGGTACCCCAGTTGACTGCACTGATGACGATAATCAGGAAAGTGTCATTGTCAACCACCGCCAACAGTTTCCTGTGCCGAAACCGAGTGTTAATTAGTCACACGGTATATTCATTAAACTGTATTAATACCCAGTGCTTCAGCATTTAATGCTTGCTGCACTAATTCATCTGATCAGTCCATCCAAGATTGATTATTTTGCATTTCTAAAGGGATCATCTAGTAAGGAAGCATATTTTCATGATATTTAGCGATAAAGAGTTTGATATACTATGCTACTTAAATGGCATATATTGAAACTAAGATGCACAATGACTCCTCCCAAACTTCTGCAACTGTTTCCACTGTATTTAGAGTCAGATCTATTTCTATTATAGTAGAAATTTAGTTCATTTACAGTTTATTATTAGTTGTTATCTGTATTTCTCTGTAAAAAAAAAAAAAAAAAAACAGAAGCCTGTGAGCATGTCATCATATCCTGCTGCCCAGAAGTCTGAGGTCATTTGCATGCTTTTATGTCTAGTGTGACCGTACTTTTAAGATGAAAGCCTTTTGTGGACTAATTATTGGTTAAGTTTACATTTACATTACAGCACCACTGGATAACCCTTGTATTCCTTTAGTATCCTGTTGCTGTTGATTTCCATTTAAGTATGAAGAGGAAGGAGATTTTAATTTTAATTTCAAACTAAGAATCAGTGATCAGTTTCAGCTGACAACAGATGCAGTAGACCTACGCAGTCAAAACCTGGAGCGCATAAACTTCTGGGCCATTGTTATCTGAAATCCAAACAAAAGACGGGTTATGGCCCATCTT
>CM065122.1:7030000-7052500 GCA_033026305.1 Cirrhinus molitorella | reverse complement strand
TACATTTACAATTCCGAGAAAGACAAAATAGTGTGATATAAACTCGCAGTTCTGAGACATGAGACATGAACTTGCAGTTCTGAGACATGAGACATGAACTCGCTGGTCTGAGACATGAACTCGCAGGTCTGAGACATGAACTCGCAGGTCTGAGACATGAGACATGAACTCGCAGTTCTGAGACATGAGACATGAACTCTCAGGTCTGAGACATGAACTCTCAGGTCTGAGACATGAACTCTCAGGTCTGAGACATGAGACATGAACTTGCAGTTCTGAGACATGAGACATGAACTCGCAGGTCTGAGACATGAACTCGCAGTTCTGAGACATGAGACATGAACTCGCTGGTCTGAGACATGAACTCGCAGTTCTGAGACATGAACTCGTAGGTCTGAGACATGAACTCGCAGTTCTGAGACATGAACTCGCAGTTCTGAGACATGAGACGTGAACTCGCAGGTCTGAGACATGAGACATGAACTCGCAGTTCTGAGACATGAGACATGAACTCGCAGTTCTGAGACATGAACTCGCAGGTCTGAGACATGAGACATGAACTCGCAGGTCTGAGACATGAGACATGAACTCGCAGTTCTGAGACATGAACTCGCAGTTCTGAGACATGAACTCGCAGTTCTGAGACATGAACTCGCAGTTCTGAGACATGAGACATGAACTCGCAGTTCTGAGACATGAGGCATGAACTCGCAGTTCTGAGACATGAGACATGAACTCGCAGGTCTGAGACATGAGACATGAAGTCCCAGGTCTGAGACATGAACTCGCAGAACTGAGACACAAGACATGAACTCGCAGGTCTGAGACACGAGACATGAACTCGCAGTTCTGAGACACGAGACATGAACTCGCAGTTCTGAGACATGAGACATGAACTCGCAGAACTGAGACATGAGCCCGCAGTTCTAAGAAATAAACTCGCAATTCTGAGAATTAAATGTGCAATTCTGAAAAATAAACTCACAATTATGAGAAATAAAGTCAGAATTGTGTGATATAAATGGACAAATTTTTTTCTCAGAATTGTGAATTTGTCTCTGCAATTGTGACTTATCTTGCAATTCTGACTTTATTTCTCACAACTGTAAGTTTATATCACAATTCTGAGAAAAAAAGTCAGAATTGTGACTATATCTCACAATTGTGACTATAAATTGCAATTGCAAGTTAATATCACAAGTCAGAATTGTCAGAATGTAAAAAGTTACAATAACATTTTGTTTGTTTTATTCAGTGGCGGAAACAGGTTTGCATAATTAAGGGATCATATTATATAGTAAAATATTATATATTGTAATATTATGCAAGATAACTATATAATTATGGAATATAGTATGATTACTGACCTATATACATAATGCTAAAATGTAGTTGCAGGAACCCATGGACTTTCTTTTTGCCTCACTTCCTAATTCAGTCAATGACAGACAGTGGTTTAATATGAAGGTACTACTACCTTCAAAGGAAACTGGTTTCAGACATGATGTCATTTCTGCTGATCTAGATTAAATTTAAGTGAACTTAGGTGAAAGTTTAAGTGAATAACCAAGCAAATATTCACAGTAGAAATTCAATCATAAGTTGAAAAATGGACATTTGACTGCACACACAGAATTGAGGGATAGCACTGAGATTGAAGGACACTTTCAGAAAGCAAAAGAGAGCTTGGCACACCTCAGATTGAAACTTGTTGACTTGCAAGCTGAAAAAGGTTTACGAAATCATCTCTGAATGCCGTGAACTGTCTATAAATGGAGAAAGTTCAGCGCCGTGGGTGTCCTGCAAAGAGGAAGCCACTGCTGTCTTAAAGTGTTGCTGCACATCAGAAATGTGCAAAAAGTCACCTTGCTGTCATATAGGGGAAAATTAATTTCCAACTTTATAAGATTCAGACCATTTAGCAGGAAACTGAAGGCCATCTGCCAGTCATCTGAAGCTCGAAAGAAGTCGATAAATCAATGCTTGAGTAAATAAACAACCCTTTGAGTGACCCAGCCTGAGTTCTGACCTCAACCCAATTGAGATGTTTTAGCATGACTTGGAGAGTTAGACAACCTGAGAATATTACAGAACTGAAACTCTTTTATTTAGAAGTGGTTATTGTTCACATACATTTTCCACTCTCTCTGTGAACAAAGTGTGTTTTATTGTATTGTTATTTGTTATAGACTGTGTTTCTCTGTTCCTAATGAGTGGATTGAGGATTAGATCAAATTTGCATGGTAAATCCAAGGATTCAAATACCTTGCCTTGCAGATGGATTAAATAAAAATGTAATGATTGCAAATAATATGCAGACAAATTGCTGAATTTAAATGTAATTTAATCACCTTTGAGGGTTTTGTGCATGATATTTTACTCACACACACACAAATATATCTTTTTTTTCCCCTCAAAGGCTGTCTGTAGTTTTTTTGCAACTGAAAAGGTGAATAACACTTCTGTTATTCATCAGATAATATCCAAAATCAATATATTTTTAATTAATATATAAATTATAAACTAATATATGAATTATGTGACACTGAAGAGTGGAGTAATGAGGCTGAAAATTCAGATTTGCATTACAGGAATAAATAATATTTAAAAAAATATATTTAAATAGAAAACGTTTTAAATGCGTTTTATTTTTGACCAAATAAACACATTGTTTAAAAAAAATCTTATTGAGCACTAATTTTTAAATGATAGTGTATATAATTAGAGTATGATATAATAAAATACTATATTTGTATTATTATGTATTATTGTTTTATTAACATTTAGCATATTAATATATTAAAATTCAGATTTGCATCACAGGAATATATTCTATTTGAAAATATATTCAAATAGAAAACGACTATTTTAAATTGCAATAATATTTTATAATATTAACGTTTTTACTGTGTTTTTAATTAATTAAATAAACAAACACATTCTAAAAAAAATCGTATTAACCACAGATTGTTGAATGGTAGTGTATATAATAATAAAATACTATGTTTGTGTTATGTATTATCATTTTATTAACATTTAGCATATTAATATTATTTTTAAAAGATTGCGTGACACTGAAGACTGAAGCAATGATGCTGATAATTCAGATTTGCATCATAGGAATAAATTATATTTTAAAATATATTCACATAGAAAACGGTTGATTTAAATTGTAATAATATTTCTCAATATTAATGTTTTTTTCTGTATTTTTGATCAAATAAATAAATAAAAAATTAAATAAATTTAATTTTAAATTGTAATGGATTTAGATACAGGAAAATACCAACTTAACATTGCAAACGTATAACATGCAATTTGTCTTTCTTACAGTAAAGCTACTTATCACAGCGCCACACACGTCTATTATCAATCCTATAAGCACATCATATGATCAGCTGCACCTGCTGTGCGCAAGCTTTTATATTCCAGAGGGCATGTTTACTGTCTGCCTTTCATCTATAATAATGTCTTTGACACACCATGTGCTTTGTTCATTAGAGACGTGTATATTGTGTTTTGTAGGTAGCGGAGCCACAGCAGTCGTCCAGGCAGCGCTTTGTAGCCCTCGACAGGAGCGTGTGGCCATCAAGAGAATCAACCTGGAGAAATGCCAGACCAGCATGGATGAGCTGTTGGTGAGAAACAACATAAAGCACATGTGTCTTCTCATGCAGGTTTTGCAAAACATATGCACATGGATATAAACACACACACACAAACACATTATATGGAAATGCAAATAGTTAAAGGGAAATTGCAATTTGTTTGGAGAAATTTAGCATTACCAATGGATCCTCTGCAGTGAATGGGTGCCGTCAGAATGAGAGCCCAAACTGCTGATAAAAACACCACAATAATCCACAAGTAATCCACACCACTCCAGTTAATCAATTAACATTTTGTAAAGCAGGGCTCCACAGTGCGACTATTTCAGACGCATTTGCGACCGAAGACTACTGCATGCCACTATGAAAGACAAATTTGTGTATGTGCTGAGATGAGCTTCAAAGGTTTCTACTTGTTTTTGCAATGTTTAGTAATGTATCATGGACATATCTCATGAATCCTTTCATAAACAAAGTGTAGAGAGAGTGTACAATAAGAGATTGATTATGCAGTGTAGAGAGCTTCATTGATTATAATGGAACTGTGTGAGATCGCGATGAACTAAGATGAGTGAGAGCTTTAAATGATTTTTAAGGGAGTTTGCAAATGAGGTATTGGTCTAATACAACAGTTGAATAAACAAGAAGTTAATATTAAGTGACTTACATTGTCTGACTATAACATTATTGCCTGATTTTGCTCTATTTCGTCGTCAAAAATGGTCTGAAACCATTCACAACTGAGCGCTGTGCATCTCCATTTAAACACAACGTCGTTTCGTTTATGAATGTTTTGAAACAAATCTAGTGAGTCAATGATTCAATTTCCCATTCATAAAGACAGTCACTTGCTTTATTCCTGAATGATTCCCCTGTTCGAACGAATCAAATCAGTGAGATTCAGTAATTAAATCAGTGACTTGCTGCCACCTACAGGCACATTTAGTTTAATTTTTAAAGTATCTTATAAAAAAAATATTTCTGTATTCAAATGTTTATATTTAAAACATTAATCTCAACATGAATGTATGAATTTGATTGCACATATGCCAGCCTCATTAAACATATGAAAATATATCTACAAGCAACTTTTGTGTTCTTCTGTGCCACCTCTGTAGTACAAATAAATTTTAATACTAATTTCATTTGATGAAACATTTGGTAACTTATTCTTATTCTACTTGTTCTTATTCTGTTGTATAAATAGAAATTTTAAAAAGCTTAATATATATATATATATACACACACATATATATACATTTGGCTTAAAATATTTCATACCTTTAATAAAAAATCCAAAAATGCCATTACAAAGGTAAAAACAAAATTCCCCTGTAAATCACTATTAGTAGTCAAATATCACCTCGTAATGGAAAGACAAATTTTTGATCAGATTTTTAAATTATTGATAAGAAGGAGCTCCTGAAATTTTGACTGTGCTCCTAATTTTTTTTTAAGTTAGAAGCACCAGTGCTCCTAAAAAGAAAAGTAAGTGCAGAGCCCTGTAAAGCAAAACACTGTAAAAGGGTTCTGTCTAAAATACTCATAAAAATACTTCATAATCCATACTAATGCTTACTTCCGGTGGAAAAAGTCCATCCCATGTTATCCTTCACATCAAAATCCTCCAACACATTTCTTTCAAGCTGTTTTTGACTGTTTTGACTTGTAAACACTGCTTGATCTGTGCATATTTCTCTCCAGATTCAGACGAGATGACTTTTTCACTGGAGAAAGTAATATTATGGATAGAGGATATTTGTTTCTTACAAACACATATCTTTTCACTTCACAAGATGTTAACTGATGGACTTTAGTGGTGTGGATTATTGTGATATTGTTAACAGCTGTTTGGACTCTCCTTCTGATAACACCCATTCACTGCAGACGATCCATTGCTGAGCAAATATTATAAAGCTAAAGGTTTAGAGTAAGTTTTATTTTTTAAGAAATTGGTATTTTTTTTTTTTTTTAGTGCAGTGAGGCATTAAATTATTTAAAAGTAAAATTTAAAAAAACATTTAAAATGTTACAGATGATGTCTGTTTTAATGTTTTTTGAACTTTCCACCAAAAAGTTAAGTAGCAACATGATGATAATTTCTTGAGCAGCAAATTAGCAGTATATTAGAATGATTTCTAAAGGATCATGTGTCACTGACGAGTGGGGTAATGATGCTGAAAATTCAGCTTTGATCACAAGAATAAATTACATTTCAAAATATATTCAAATAGAAAACTAATTGTTTAAAATTGTAGTAATGTATTTTACAATTTTACTCTTTTTACTATACTTTTTTTTTAAGGAATTACAGACACATTTGTTTAAAAAAAAAAAAAAAATCTTGACCACAAACTTTTGAATGGTATTGTACTGTATATAAATTATGGAAGCCCATTTCCTCCAAGGTAATTGCGACTCTTTATCTCTCAATTCTTATTTTTTTTTCCTTTGCATTACAGGAATAAATGACATTTTACAGTATATTTAAATAGAAAACATCTATTTTGCATTGCAATAATATTTAACAGTATTACTGTTTTTGCGATCAAATGAATGCAGCTTTTTTTCAAAAGCAAAGCAAAAAAAAACAAAAAAACAAACAAAAAAATAGTATAATATAGTATATACAAATGTAGAAATTGGTTTATTCTCATATGTCATTCCCAATGTTTCATGGAATGCTAACCTTTTGCTGCTAAGTTTTAGATTAGAAATACATTAATACATTTTTTATTTTTTATTTTAACAATTAATTTGAAACCATCTCTACTCAATTATTCTATAAGAGCATATAACATTGTTTAACATTAAAAAGTTGTCTTAAAAAGATTTTTTTTTTTCTAATTTGCACTACAAATAATTTCCCTTATAGAGCAAATTTTTTTTCTTCAACAAACACTTTACATTTAATGACTTTGAATGAATAAATGGCTTCTTAATGTGCAGGTGTAAGTGTCACCAAAGTCAATAAATCATTAATCACAATTATCTGTGTGATAATTAATCATTAGCCAACACTTACGGTTTTGACTGCCCTAGTTTTTCAATAATATGTTTCATATCTGATAGAGGCACACATGCTCCATGCTTCTCTCATAGAGCGCACTTTCCCTACTGTAATCATCACACACACACACCCAGCAGGCCTCTCACTACGACACTCACGACTGAGTTGTTTTCCACTGATCTTTGTTTTGGTGCAGTGAGATTGGAAACTGATGGTTTGATTAATGACTGTTCTGTCGCGAAAACAAGTTTATTCCCGGAGATGGGAATCTCCTATAAACATCTTCTAGATTTACTCTCAAATTGGTTGACACAGAAATATGGGTTTGTGTAAATTTATGCTGAACCCGGACATATGTAATGTACTTTTTCAATTTTCTTCAGGTTTGCGTCCTGCGGTCCTTTTATTAAAGCCTCATGTTATTGGAATATGTGAAATTACTTCATCAGTTGTACGTTTGCTTACATGCACAAGCTAAACAGGTTTTTCTGCACACGTTCATGCATGCGTTCTGCTTTAAAATAAACTGAAAAACAACATCAGTATTGAAGCATTGATTGCCACTGAAGATTTGTTTGATGTTTTCACAAATTAAAAATTCCAGTTGAGATTCTGTTTACACAGAATCTGCAAAATGTTAATTATTTTACCAAAATAAGAGGAATCATACAAAATGCATGTTATTTTTTATTTAGTACTGACCTGAATAAGATATTTCACATAAAAGACATTTACAAATAGTCTACAAGAGAAAATAATATTGAATTTATAAAAATGACTCAAAAGTTTACATACCCTTGATTTTTAATACGGTGTTGTACATGAATGATCCACAGCTTTGATTTTTTTTTAGTGATAGTTAATGAGTCCCTTGTTTGTCCTGAACAGTTAAACTGCCTGCTGTTCTTCAGAAAAATCCTTCCGGTCCCACAAATTCTTTAGTTTTTCACCATTTTCGTGTATTTGAACCCTTATGTAAACTTTTGAACAGGGTTATTTTTATAAATGCAACTATTAATTTCTCTTGTGGACTATATGTAAATGTCTTATGTGAAATATCTTATTCAGGTCAGTACTAAGTAAAAAAATAACATGCATTTTGTATGATCTCTCTTATTTTGGTAAAACAGTTATCATTTTGCAGATTCTGCAATGTGTGTGTAAACTTTTGACTTCAACTGTGTAAAAATGGCTGCATATTCAATCATATTTATAATAATTATCTTTGCTCTTTTTTCTTTTCTATCAAATGAACTGTGTTTTCAACCAAAGATTCAAAATGTTTAATGTAGGTTAAAAAATGTAGTGTTTTTACATCAATAATAATACATGGGAACAAAACGCAAAAAAGGTACATGCTTGTTTTGCTAAAACATTTAAATCATGTTTAAATGATGACCCAAATGAATTGTTAAATCAAATTGAATCAAATATTTAAAAGGGACAGTGATTCCATTCTTTGATTGAACTGATTCATGTAAATACCTTCATGTATAAATACTTTAATAATATGCCATATTAAAAAAAAAAAAAGTTCAATATGGTAATGAAATTTGGAGAAAAAATGTGTGTAATTGTTATTAAGTCATAAACATGGGTTTAAATTTCTTTCTTCCTTTTGGTTTTGGTATGAAATATGGCCTGGCCTTGTTCATTTCTGTTACTGAATACTGTTGATTATAAATCGGTTCAGGAGTTTCTCTGTTTCTGCTGCTGCAATTACTTAGATGTGCATGCATTATAAAGCACTTGGACATTATTGAAGACATGCATTATAAAGCCAGACACCTCCATCTGTCTCCACAGAAAGAGATTCAAGCAATGAGCCAGTGTAACCATCCCAATGTGGTCACCTACTACACTTCATTTGTTGTAAAAGATGAACTTTGGCTGGTCATGAAGCTCCTGAGTGGAGGTGAGAAAAATCTTTTCAATTAACTACAGACGTGTTCATTTTCAACACTATATGTGTTGTTTCATCATTTAAAATAAACTTATTTTGTGAAATGTTTTGCCTGAAAATTGTGCTTGTGCTATATTTCTTTAAAATAAATGTTACTTCATTTGATTTAATGCAATGACATTCGATTACACTACCAGTCAAAAGTTTTGATATGTAATGTTTTTTTTTAAGAAGTCTCTTCTGCTCATTTATTTGAGCCAAAATTCTGCAAAAACTGTAAAATGTTGAATTATTTTAACTGTGTGAAATGTTTTCTATTTTTAATATATTTTAAAATTTAATTTATTTCAAAACTGAATTTTTAGCACCATTACTCCAGTTTGCTGCTCAAAAAATGTGTATTGTTATTATGCTGAAAACAGCCGAGTAGAATTTTTTTCAGGTTTCTTTGATGAATAGAAAGTTCAGAAGAACAGCATTTATCTGAAATAGAGATCTTTTGTAACATTAAAAGTGTATTTATCGTCATCTTTTGATCAATTTAAAGCATCCTAGCTAAATAAAAGTATTAATTTCTATAACCCCCTCCCCCAAAGAAATTATACTTACTTCAAGCTTCTGAACGGTGTAATATATAATGTTACAAAAGCTTTTTATTTCAGATAAATGCTGAGCTTTGGATCTTTCTATTCATCAAAAAAAGTACTCAACTGTTTAAATATTGATTAATAATAATCATCATAATAATAAATGTTTCTTGAGCACAAATTGGCATATTAGAATAATTTCTGAAGGATCATGTGTCACTGAAGACTGGAGTAATAATGCTGAAAATTTAGCTTTGATCAGATAAATAAATTACATTTTAAAATGGATTAAAATAGAAAACAGCTATTTTAAATGGTACAAATATTTCAAAACGTTACTGTATTTGCTGTACTTTAGATCAAATAAATGCAGGCTTGGTGAGCAAAAGAGGCTTCTTTAAAAAAACAAAACAAAAAAAATTACTGTTCAAAAACAAACAAACAAAAAAAATACTATTTTTGGCAGTGTGTGTAATATATATATTTTTTTTGTAATATGTATATTTTGTAGATTTGCAAGTACTATGGGTGCTTAAGTTTTTTTGTTTTTTTTTTATTCATCCAGGATCAGTGTTAGACATCATAAAGCACACGTTCAGCAAAGGAGAGCATAAAAACGGCGTCCTAGATGAATCTACAATAGCGACCATTTTAAACGAAGTTCTTGAAGGATTAGATTATCTACACAAAAATGGGCAAATTCACAGGTAATGACAAAATGAACTGTGGTTGGTCATTTCACGTAAGTAATAGTTGACCCAAAAATACAAATGAGCTGAAAACATACTCACCTTCAGGGCATCCAAGATGTAGATGAGTTTGTTTTTTTATAGAAACAGATTTGGAGAAATGCACCAATGGATCCTCTGCAGTGAATGGGTGCCATCAGAATGAGTGTCCAAACAGCTGATAAAAACATCACAATAATCCACAAGTAATCCACACCACTCCAGTACATTAGTTAACATCTTGTGAAGCAAAAAGCTGCGTGTTTGTAAAAAACCAAATCCATGGTTATGCTGTTTTATCTTTAAAAGCGTTATTTTCAACTTAAAATGCAAGCCCTCTATTCAAAATTTAGCTTTCTCCAGTAAAAAGTTGTCTTGTCTGAATCAGGAGAGAAGTAAAAAAAGGGTCTTAAAAAAACAACTCTAAACAAATATGTTGGTGGATTTTGATGTGAGGGGACAACACGAGGAAGTGTTATTATGGATTATGGACTATTTTCACAAGGTGTTAATTGTAAAAGTAAGTTTGTACAAGGTGCTGAAAGTGCTTGAGATACTTGAATTTGACTTTTTGAAATTTACTGAAAACCCTTAAAAATAACAACATTCCTGAAGAGGAACTTAAAGTGTTTGAATTAATAAAAAACAATGCCTCTATGAAATAAGTCTTTATTTTTTCAGTAAGAACATGTTTTTAAGGCAAAATTCACGTAATAAAAAAAAAAAACATACTTTTTTTTTTATTGCCTATTTCAGTTAATGTCATAAAACTATCGAGCTAAACTAGTAGAAGTACTATGGCTTAAGAGATAAAAAAAGAATCAGTTGAATCAAATCAATTAAGTGAGTCATTTCCGCTGGAACTGCTTCTGATTAAAACTCATGACTTTGATCTTTTATTTTAAGCGATTCACTGGCAAAAAACAGATCAAATTTAAACAGACCTTCATTTTCAAATTTCAACATCTTTGCCATGATTAAAGAGCATGTGTGGGTGAATGATTGCAAAATGATTCATTGTTTCGAAGTGCTCCAATTGGATTGTGTATCGAAAATCATTTGATTTAGATAGGGATATCATTTGATTTAGATCAGGACTTCGGAGAGGGTTCGCAAATAATTTGACTTCTGTCGGGACGTATCGCAAATCATTTGATCTATATTGGGAATCATTTGATTCAGATCGGGACTTTGCGTATTGTGAATCATTCCACAAATTTAATGATGAATTTAATTGTGATTTGTGATTTGTGAGTCCTGTTCTGAAATGATTATTCGCGAATCATTATTCAGATCGGGAATTCAGTGTGGGTTCATTAATTATTTGTTTCAGTTCAGGACTTTGCGGCACATATCGTAAATCATGTGTTTCAGATCAGGATTTTGGAGTGGTTTCGCATTATTATTTGATTTAGATCACTTCGGAGAAGGTTCGCAAATTATTTGATTCAGATTGGGACTTTGCGTATTGGGAATCATTCATGAATTTGATTCAGATCAAGACATTGCGTATTGTGAATCATTCCACAAATTTAATGATTTGTGATCTGTGCTCCAAGTCCTGCTCTGAAATGATAATTCGCAAATCATTGTTCAGATCTGGAATTCAGTGTGGGTTCATGAATCATTTTATTCGGTTCAGGACTTTGCAGCACGTATCGTAAATCGTGTTTCATATCAGGATTTTGGAGCGGTTTCGCAAATCTTTTTTTTCTTACTTAGTGGAAAACATCAAACCATAAGTGAGATCTCTGATTGACGTCCTTAAAAAAAAAAAAAAGTAGGGCTTGAAAAGTCCTCAAGTCCTGGAATTTCATGTTACAGAATCTGTACGATTCCTGATTTATGGACTGGAGTGGTGTGGATTATTGTCATGGTTTTTATCAGCTGTTCGGACTCTCATTCTGACGGCACCCATTCACTGCAGAGGCTCCATTGGTGAGCAGTGATGTAATGCTATATTTCTCCACATTGACTGTACATCTTGGATGGCCTGAGGTCAATTTTAAGCACATTTTCATTTTTGTGTGAACTATTCCTATAAGTGAGAAACTCTCTGTCCAAATCAGATGCAAAGGGGGCCAGACTTTATGCTGATAGTCAAACGTCTGTTTTTGTGAGACTGGTTTAACATATTATTTAATTAAGTTCCTCTGCATGTTAAGTGCTGGAAAATACTAATGAGGTCTTTTCCCTCGAGGCCATCTCCGCTGTAATAATGGTCTGAAAAATTCATAAACATTCGGATTCATTCTTCAGCCACTGGCGTTATTGTTAATGTTTAAGATTATAATAAACTGTGACATAGATGTGGTTTGTCTTGGTTTGACTTCAGGGATGTCAAGGCTGGTAATATTCTGCTGGGAGAAGATGGATCGGTGCAGATTGCAGGTTTGTAGCAGTGACTTTGACTTTGCTTAAACGTGGATTTTCTAAACCGTTTTGATGCTTTTTTTTGTTGTGTTAATAAGTTAAACCACAAACTTTTTGGCATTTAACATCTCCAGAGTTTTTCATTGGCTTGACAACAAATCCGCGGCTTGCAAATACGTACTTCGTCTTATTTCACATGCAAAGTGAGCGTTTACATAGACGCCTTGAAGAAACTGCCACAGAAATGGAGAGTAGGAAGAGTGGAAGAGTATGAATGTTCATGAAACATCAAATTTGGAATTTTTAAGTGGACCTAAAGGGGAAAAAAGTTATATTTAAATATTAAATTTGTATATCTCAGAATACAATAAAAAATTATTTGGTGCTCTTAACTGATTTTGACCAGTGCATTTGTAATATTCAGTCGCATAATTATTTCAGCTCTTCAGGAAGTTATTTATAGCCATGACGTAATTAAGCTTTCTTTAGCTGTAAAAATCCTGCTTTAATTAATATTGGTTGTCAATCTACAAAGCAACATTTATGGGCCTGTAGAGAGATTATATTGCTTTTTAAGCCATGGTAATTAGCTTTAATTATGCTAACTATAAAAGCAATAACCTTGCAGTGATTTAATCAGTCAGTAAAGCCACTTTAAATTTTTTACAAATTTTCTTTCATTGAGGTTAATTATGGTTTGATTATTAAAAGATAATATATTCTCCATTTTTGTTCTCTGTTTCATTTTGTTTTATATATTTGTGTGTTAGAGCCACATAAAGGAGAGCGGAAAAGCAGGCCCGAGACACATTGATCGTCATGTGGAGAAGTGTTAAATTCCTGAAATGGGGCTTTTTCCATCCCTGGGGGGAAACTGGCTGATCTAGTTCTAGAATATTGATCAGTTTTATGTAACAGGGGTTTCCACTAATGACCTTGGCTCGGCTTTGTTCAGATTGTACTTCACATTAGAGTTTTTTCTACTGAAATGTTTGACAGACAGGTTTTTTTTTTTAAATATATGAAACGTTTTCAAAGGGCAAATCTCGTAAAAAT
Source organism: Cirrhinus molitorella (assembly GCA_033026305.1). Classification (NCBI taxonomy): domain Eukaryota; kingdom Metazoa; phylum Chordata; class Actinopteri; order Cypriniformes; family Cyprinidae; genus Cirrhinus; species Cirrhinus molitorella. The sequence continues at coordinate 7,039,235 of CM065122.1, read as the reverse complement.
AATCTAGGTTGAATTTCAACCCCTCCCCCAAAAAAATCTAGAATAAGATTTTGCATAGTAAAATAAGGCTTGTTTTTTAGGACACAAAAACAAGAACACAGATTTTCTAAACCGGCCAAATTAGTGTTAGAACTTAATTCAACTAGACAAAAAAAATTGGCTTGAGAAAGCCTGACCAGAAGGTTTAAAAGTTTTAAGTTTCAAAGCTTAAAGCATGAATGTTTTGAAGACAATATAATCAGATAGATAGATAGATAGATAATCAGTTATGGATAGGTTGATAGATAGATAGATAGATAGATAGATAGATAATCAGTTACAGATAGATAGATAGATAGATAGATAGATAGTTACAGATAGATAGATAATCAGTTACGGATAGATAGATAGATAGATAGATAGATAGATAGATAGATAGATAGATAGATAGATAATCAGTTATGGATAGATAGATAGATAGATAGATAGATAGATAGATAGATAGATAGATAGATAGATAGATAGATAGATAATCAGTTACAGATAGATAGATAGATAATCAGTTATAGATAGATAGATAGATAATCAGTTATAGATAGATAGATAGATAATCAGTTATAGATAGATAGATAGATAATCAGTTACAGATAGATAGATAATCAGTTATAGATAGATAGATAGATAGATAGATAATCAGTTACAGATAGATAGATAATCAGTTATAGATAGATAGATAGATAGATAATCAGTTACAGATAGATAGATAATCAGTTATAGATAGATAGATAGATAGATAGATAGATAGATTAGCATGTTACTAGCTTGTTGTTAACATGATTAACAAGTTACTAGCGTGTTGCTAATATGATTAGCATTTAATAAACACATGACTAGCAAGTTGCTAACATGTTTCTAGAATGATTAGCATGATTCTAGCATGTTACTAGGATGTTAGCACATTTTTAACATGATTAGCATGTTGTTAGCATGATTATCAAGTTGTTAACATGTTTCTAGCATGATTAGCAAGGTATTAGCATGTTTTTAGCATGATTAGTAAGTTATTAACATTTTTATCATGATTAGCATGTCACTAACATGTTGCTAGCATGCAACATAGCAAGTTACTAGCATGTTGTTAACATATTAACATGTTACTAACATTAGTTAGCATGTTTCTAGCATGATTCTATCATGTTTCTAACATGATTCTAGCATGACATCTTGCTCTTGATATGTTTTGTAAGGATTGTTCACAAAAAGATCTTGTTGACAGCACAGTAGATGTTTGACACAAATGAAAACAAAGCTGTGAAAGATAGACAGACAGTCTGTTCATAAGATTGCTTTGTCCAAATATCATATTTTACACCTAATTGTCATGTTTTTTGGTATGTGACCGTACATCCAATTTATCAGACTGCATATCTATTTGTGTATCTATCTTACATTTTCATGCATGTCAAATTAAATTTTCATTTAAACATTGACTTTCCAGCTGTCAGTTGATTTTGCAGTTAAGTGTTATTTGTGCAGGAGTGTCCATCAGACGTATGATGTGGTTGTTAATCATTCTTTATAGATTTTGGTGTGAGTGCTTTTCTGGCCACCGGTGGAGACGTCACTAGACACAAAGTGAGGAAAACGTTTGTGGGGACCCCATGCTGGATGGCACCAGAGGTGATGGAGCAGGTCAGTTTGCTCAGAGAACCAACATTAAACATGTACAAGTGGATCCATTTCAAAAACGTACTGAGCTGTTTGCGTAGGTAGCATTTCAAATCATTAATAGATGCACACTCAACATATGAAGGCTGTTCAAAAAGTTCGTAAATTACTAAGATGCCCTAAATCCTAATCATCATTGCATTTCTTGACAAACTTAATGTAATAATCCACCAAAGTTGGTGGACAAGGACTGAAATTTTGATTATAATTATTATTCACTCAGTACTTAAAAGTTCAATACAAAATGGTTGAATCTACACTTTTTTTAAACAATTTAAAAGTTAAGTTTCTTATGTTCACCAAGGCTGCATTTATTTTGATCAAAAATCTAATCAAAACAGTAATATTGTAAAATAACTAGTTTTCTAATAATATTTTAAAGTGTAGTTCATTTCTGTTTCAAAGCTGAATTTTCAGCATCATTACTCCAGTCTTCAGTGTCACATGATTCTTCAGAAATCATTCTAATATACTGATAATAAATAAATAGTGATCCTAAACTTTTGAACATTAACTAAATGTAATTAAAATTGGCTGTTTTACCTAATATTTATGTGTGCTGTTAATTTTTGTGCTTCAAGTATCATGCCGTTGGATCAGCGATATGCTAATTAAATCAATTGAAGCAAAGTTGCTGCCTAAGAAGAAAGACGCATGCTAGGTTTTGTAATGGAGCCCAGGTGTGTCTGTCATCTATTGCAACTATGATGGATCTTGGCAACATGAAAGTGTTCACAGCTAGACTATTTCTAAGTGCTTTACTGATACTATGAATTATTAATAACCATTCAACTATTTTAGTGAAGATCATAGAGATATCTGGTGTGGAAAAAAAACAAAAAAGCTGTTTCTAACCGGTGTCGTAGTCTATCATCCCCATCATCTGTTGTGTCATGTGACTGCAGGTACGAGGTTACGACTTCAAAGCTGACATTTGGAGTTTCGGAATCACTGCCATTGAACTCGCGACAGGCTCTGCGCCGTATCATCGCTACCCCCCCATGAAGGTAAACATGATGACTGTCTGGTCATGTGACCATTCATGCGTGTGCTTTTGAAAAACTAGCCTGTTTTCATAACCTCTTTTGGATACGGAATTGGCATAGTTACACAAGGTAAGATTCATTTTAATTGTATTGCCGATACAGTTGAACCTTATCCGGTATGGTTTTACAACAGCATCCATCGTCCCAGGCTCTGCGGGCAGAAGTTCATCCACAATGAAAATGATCATAATTCATGCCTACTTTGATTTGTAGGCTTTCTTTCTAAAAACACTAAAGGAAATCTATCTATCATTCTATCTATCCATCCAATCTGTTGTTGTCGTCTCATCCATCCGTCCATCCGATCTACAATTTTGTCATTTTATCTGTCAGTCCGTCCATCTATCCATTCTTCTGCCATTCCATTCATCCAGTCTATCATTCTGTCCATCCATACATTCTTCTGTCATTCCATGCATCCATCCATTCGTCCAGTCTATCATTCTGTCCATCTTCCATCCTTCCATCCATTGATCTGTCAGTCCGTCCATCTATCCATTCTTCTGCCATTCCGTTCATTTAGTCTATCATTCCGTCTGTCCATCCATCCATTGTTCTGTCAGTCCGCCCATTCATCCAATCTATCATTCTGTCCATCATCCATCCATTGTTCTGTCAGTCCGCCCATTCATCTAGTCTATCATTCTGTCTGTCCGTCCGTCTGTCCATCCATCCATTGTTCTGTCAGTCCGCCCATTCATCCAGTCTATCATTCTGTCCATCCATCCATTCTTCTGTCATTCCATGCATCCATCCATTCATCCAGCCTATCATTCTGTCATTCTGTCCATCATACTCAGTCTGTCATTCTGTCCATCATCCATCCATCCATCCATCCATCCATCCATTGTTCTGTCAGTCCGTCCATCTCCATTCTTCGTTCTATCCATCGTCCGCTCAATCGTTCTATCATCTAACACTCTATACATTGTCCACTCTATCTTTCTATCAATCGACCACTCTATCATTCTATCGATATGATCATTTTATCCATTGATTGTTCTATTGATCGTTTTATCACCGATCGCTCTATTGTTCAATCCATTGATTGCGCTGTCATTCTATCCAACGTTCGCTCTGACATTCTATCTTTCGATAGCTCTATCATTCTATCTATCCATTTGTTTCATCCATCGACCACTCTGTCGTTCCATCCATTTTTCGTTCTATCCTTCTATTGATCGTTCAATCCATCGACTGCTCTGTCGCCCTCTCCATCAACTGCTCTATCATTCTATACATTTGACCGCTCTATACATTGTCCACTCTATCGTTCTATCCATCGACCGCTCTATCATTCTATCAATCGCTCAATCCATTGATGACTCTGTCGCCCTCTCCATCGACCACTCTATCGTTCTATCGATTGTTCAATCCATCGACCACCTAACGCTCTATACATTGTCCGCTTTATAGACTTCAATCGACTGCTCTGTTGCCCTACCAATCAGCCGCTCTAATGCTTTATCCATTGTCTGCTCTATCATTCTATACATTGTCCGCTTTATCATTCTATCCATCGACCGCACTGTTGCCCTACTAATCGGCCGCTCTAACGCTCTATCCATCGGCCGCTCTATGGTTCTATCCATTGAAGTTCTATCATTCTATTAGTCGTTCTATCCATCGACCGCTCTGTCACACTATTGACTGCTCTAATGCTTTATGCATGGACCGCTCTATCGTTCTATCCATCTACCACTCTGTTGCCCTACCAATTGTCCACTCTATCATTCTATCGATCGTTCTATCCATTGACCGCTCTGTCGCCCTATCCATCAACCACTCTAACGCTCTATCCATCGTCCGCTCTATCGATCTATCAGTCATTCTATCCATCGTCCGCTCTATCGTTCTATCAATCGACCACTCTATCATTCTATCGATTGTTCTATCATTTTATCCATTGATTGTTCTATTGATCGTTTTATCACCGATCGCTCTATTGTTCAATCCATCGATTGCTCTGTCATTCTATCCATCGATCGCTCTATCAGTCTATTCATCCTTCTGTTTTTTCATCCATTGATCGCTCTATCCTTTCATTGATCATTCAATCCATTGATTGTTCTATCTATTGAACATTCTGTCTACCATTGTGTTTTATCTATTGTTATTTCTGTATTTCAAACTGTCTATTGTTCTATCATGTCATTCTGTCGTATCTATATCTGATCTTCTGCTGCTGTTTTGCAGGTTTTAATGCTCACGCTGCAGAACGATCCTCCAACCTTGGAGACTGGGGTTGAGGACAAAGAGATGCTAAAGAAATATGGGAAATCTTTTAGAAAACTTATATCCTTGTGCCTTCAGAAAGACCCTGCAAAGAGGTAATATGAATGGTCAAACCTGCCTTTTTTTTTTTTTACACAAATGAGTACACCTTTGTCCCAGAATGCTGATTGGTGTGCAGCCTGCAAAACCTTTTCCTTGCATGACCAGAATTTCCAGCAAAGGCCTTAATACTATAAGCAAATATATTGATTTGAATTATGTTGTTTATATTATTGAATAGCAGCTTGTCTGTCCTTCGTTTGCTCGCCGTTTGGTCTCTGAAGATAAATCGCACTCAGTAAAAGAAATGCCACGCAGACAAAGTAGCTCAAATAGATACAGATGAGCTAATGCAATCTTGTGACAATAAATTGCTGTTGGTCTGTTTACGGTCTATATCAGCTGTCTCATCTGCTCAGTATATTGAATATTGGGTAGTAGGGCTATAGTGGTGGACTAATCATTTTATATAATAGTAGCATAATAACTGTACAGAATTACTATATAATTGTAATATAAATTACTAGTTAATAATAAATTTTACTGTAAATTAAAGTAATGCCTTCCATGTTGTATAACAGGATTTTGTTATGCTATTATACTGTGTATATATAAGCAGTGGACATTTTTATATATATATATATATATATATATATATATATATATATATATATATATATATATATATATATATATATATATATAATGTTAACAGTGAAAATATCACCAGGTCAAGTAAAAATCTGAATCTGAATTCTTTAACGTTGAGTCTTGAAATGTGGACCTGTCTGAAAATGTCAGCATCAAACGCTCTTTCTCTTCTCCACAGGCCCACTGCAGCCGAGCTTTTGAAATGTAAATTTTTCCAAAAGGCTAAGGTACGGCAATATACTCTCCCTCCATACTTCAAATGCTTTAACCAGTGCTTCACAGTGGTCCGGCACTGATATATGTTATGTATTTTTCTCCCTTTGCCTCTGTGTTGTAGAATCGAGAGTACTTGATCGAAAAGCTGCTTAGTAAAGGACCAAATATAAGCCAAAGAGCCAAAAAGGTAATGCTGTCTCATACTTCCCCATGCGTTTGAGTGTATTTTTTCCCACAGGCCAGATGGGTCTCTGTGCTCTCATGTTCAGTAAAGTGCTTTCTGTATTGATTAAACAGTGTGGCTGTTTTTGATTGAGGGATCGGAAGCCGTAATGTTTCTCACTGCAGGACATCTGCCCTCAATACTCACTCAGAGTGTCTCTCTGACCGCTCAGATACTGAATGCACTCTAACCTGTTATTGTATGAGCTGTTCATGCATGGACTCTAGCATTAACTCTGTCACTCAGTGTGTTCATTTATTTTACTTGATTATAACATGCTTCTTATCATTGAAAAATTCTGTTGTTCTATCTATTATCTATCTATCTATCGTTTTATCTATCATTCTAGCATTCTATCTATCTGTCTGTCTGTCTATCATTCTGTCGTTCTATGTAACGATCTATCTATTGTTCTATCCAAGGGTGTAGGTTTGCTTTTGACATTGGTGGGGACATAAACCCACCATGATGTGACATTTCAGATGCGTTCGAAATTTAATTGTTTGCTCAAAATTATTGCTCGTTGGCAGTCACTGGATATTTGTAGAGACAATTCTACAGCCCTGGTCTGTTATTCTGTCATTCTGTGTAACAGTCTATCTATCTATCTATCTATCTATCTATCTATCTATCTATCTATCTTTCTGTCATTCCATGTAATGATCTATCATTCTGTCGTTCTTTGGTTCTGTCTATCATTCTGTCGTTCTATGTAAGATCTATCTATTGTTTTATCTATTGTTCAGTCATTTTATGTCTATCTGTTGTTCTGTCGTTCTTTCATTCTGTCTATCCTATGTAACAATCTATCGTTCTATCTATTGTTCGGTTGTTCTTTCGTTCTATCTATCTGTCATTCTATGTAATGATCTGTCTATCGTTCTGTCTATCATTCTGTCATTCAATGTAACAATCTGTTCTTTTTCTGTCGTTCTTTTATTCTATGTAATGATCTATCTTTCTAGCGTTCTGTGTAACGATCGATCGTTCTGTCGTTCTATGTAATGATCTATTTTATATCGTTTTATCATTCTGTTGTTTTATGTAGCGATCCATCTATCGTTCTGTCGTTCTATGTAATGATCTATCGTTCTATCTATCTGTAGTTTTATGTAACAATCTATCATTCTATCATTCTATATAATGATCTATCTCTTTCTATCGTTGTCGTTCTGTCGTTTTATGTAACAATCTATCTATCTTTCTGTCGTTCCATGTCATGAGCTATCGTTCTATCTATTGTTCTGTCGTTTTATGTAACAATCTCTCTATCTTTCTGTCGTTCCATGTCATGAGCTATCGTTCTATCTATTGTTCTGTCGTTTTATGTAACAATCTCTCTATCTTTCTGTCGTTCCATGTCATGAGCTATCGTTCTATCTATTGTTCTGTCGTTTTATGTAACAATCTCTCTATCTTTCTGTCGTTCCATGTCATGAGCTATCGTTCTATCTATTGTTCTGTCGTTTTATGTAACAATCTCTCTATCTTTCTGTCGTTCCATGTCATGAGCTATCGTTCTATCTATTGTTCTGTCGTTTTATGTAACAATCTCTCTATCTTTCTGTCGTTCCATGTCATGAGCTATCGTTCTATCTATTGTTCTGTCGTTTTATGTAACAATCTCTCTATCTTTCTGTCGTTCCATGTCATGAGCTATCGTTCTATCTATTGTTCTGTCGTTTTATGTAACAATCTATCTATCTTTCTGTCGTTCCATGTCATGAGCTATCGTTCTATCTATTGTTCTGTCGTTTTATGTAACAATCTCTCTATCTTTCTGTCGTTCCATGTCATGAGCTATCGTTCCATCTATTGTTCTGTCGTTTTATGTAACAATCTATCTATCTTTCTGTCGTTCCATGTCAGGAGCTATCGTTCTATCTATTGTTCTGTCGTTTTATGTAACAATCTATCTATCTTTCTGTCGTTCCATGTCAGGAGCTATCGTTCTATCTATTGTTCTGTCGTTTTATGTAACAATCTATCTATCTTTCTGTCGTTCCATGTCATGAGCTATCGTTCTATCTATTGTTCTGTCGTTTTATGTAACAATCTCTCTATCTTTCTGTCGTTCCATGTCATGAGCTATCGTTCTATCTATTGTTCTGTCGTTTTATGTAACAATCTATCTATCTTTCTGTCGTTCCATGTCATGAGCTATCGTTCTATCTATTGTTCTGTCGTTTTATGTAACATTCTATCTATCTTTCTGTCGTTCCATGTCATGAGCTATCGTTCTATCTATTGTTCTGTCGTTTTATGTAACAATCTATCTATCTTTCTGTCGTTCCATGTCATGAGCTATCGTTCTATCTATTGTTCTGTCGTTTTATGTAACAATCTATCTATCTTTCTGTCGTTCCATGTCATGAGCTATCGTTCAATCTATTGTTCTGTCGTTTTATGTAACAATCTCTCTATCTTTCTGTCGTTCCATGTCATGAGCTATCGTTCTATCTATTGTTCTGTCGTTTTATGTAACAATCTCTCTATCTTTCTGTCGTTCCATGTCATGAGCTATCGTTCTATCTATTGTTCTGTCGTTTTATGTAACAATCTATCTATCTTTCTGTCGTTCTATGTAATGATCTATCATTCTATCTACCTGTCGTTTTATGTAACAATCTATCTATCTTTCTGTCGTTCCATGTCATGAGCTATCGTTCTATCTATTGTTCTGTCGTTTTATGTAACAATCTATCTATCTTTCTGTCGTTCCATGTCATGAGCTATCGTTCCATCTATTGTTCTGTCGTTTTATGTAACAATCTATCTATCTTTCTGTCGTTCCATGTCAGGAGCTATCGTTCTATCTATTGTTCTGTCGTTTTATGTAACAATCTATCTATCTTTCTGTCGTTCCATGTCAGGAGCTATCGTTCTATCTATTGTTCTGTCGTTTTATGTAACAATCTATCTATCTTTCTGTCGTTCCATGTCATGAGCTATCGTTCTATCTATTGTTCTGTCGTTTTATGTAACAATCTCTCTATCTTTCTGTCGTTCCATGTCATGAGCTATCGTTCTATCTATTGTTCTGTCGTTTTATGTAACAATCTATCTATCTTTCTGTCGTTCCATGTCATGAGCTATCGTTCTATCTATTGTTCTGTCG